>CAIGQV010019101.1:5368996-5440613 GCA_903798115.1 Danio jaintianensis
ATTATTAATAATAAGCACAATAATAGCAATTATAAATTATTATTATTATTATTATTATTATTATTATTAGGGCGTCACGGTGGCGCAGTGGGTAGCACAATCTCCTCACAGCAAGAAGGTCACTGGTTCGAGCCTCAGCTGGGTCGGTTGGCATTTCTGTGTGGAGTTTGCATGTTCTCCCTGTGTTCGCGTAAGATTCCTCCGGGTGCTCCGGTTTCCCCCACAGTCCAAAGACATGCGCTATAGGTGAATTGAATAATCTAAATTGTCCGTAGTGTATGTGTGTGAATAAGTGTGTGTGGATGTTTCCCAGTGATGGGTTGCAGCTGGAAGGGCATCCACTGTGTAAAAAATATGCTGGTTAAGTTGTCGATTCATTCTGCTGTGGCGACCCCTGATTAATAAAGGGACTAAGCCAAAAAGAAAATCAATGAATAAATTATTATTATTAATATAATAATAATAATTATAATAGTAATAAAATAATAATAAGAATAATTAAGTTTGTTTGTTATTAATTTAAAATGAATGATTATACATAATGAGCACAATAATAGCAATTATACATTATTATTAATATAATAATAATACTAATAATAATAATAGAATACTACTACTACTAGTAATAATAATAATAATAATAATAATAATTATTATTATTATTATTTATAGCCCAATTATTGTTCTTTTTTATACTATTATTATCTTTGATGATGATCAATGATGTAACTAGTATTAAAACCAAATTGCTAAAAATGTACATTCATATGAAGTATTCATGTTAAGAGATCTTTTAAATGTAATCTTTTTGTTTTTTCCCCTTTGCCTTTCAGCCCAAAATATCAAGTGTGAGACAAAAATGAGGGACAAATGTAAAGGAGCAACCTGCAATAGGTCAGTCGAACACAATTCATTGTTTCTTTTAGGATTTTAATACGTTTTAAACCTTCAGAAATCAAATGGTATATTTTTCATCTATAACAGGTACAACTGTCCAGCAAACTGCTTAAATAAGAAGGGGAAAGTATGGGGAACGCTGTACTATGACGTTGTAAGTCATACTTTCTGCTCTTTTATATGATGATGATGATGATTCAGTTCAATTCATCTTTATTTCTATAGAGCTTTTACAATGTAGATTGTGTCAAAGCAGCTTAACATAGAAGTTCTAGTAAATTGAATCTGTGTCAGAGTTTTCAGAGTAGAATTTCAGTTTAGTTCATTTCAATGTGGTTTAATCTTCGCTGCTGAAAGTCCAAACACTGAAGAGCAAATCCATCAATGTGCAGCTCCACAAGTCCCAAACCAAGCAAGCCAGTGGCGACAGTTGCGAGGAACAAACTTCACCAATTGACAAAAGTGAAGGAAAAAACCTTGATGTTGAAAAGATTTATTCATTCGTAAAAATAAATTTCTCCTTGTGTGTTTGCAGCAATCAAGTATTTGCCGTGCTGCTATTCACTATGGAGTAATTGATAACAATGGAGGCCTTGTGGACGTCACAAGAAGAGACAGCTTTCCATTCTTTGTAAAGGCAACCAAAAATGGTGTAGAGTCCTTCAGGTAATCTGAATGTTATAATGATATACACTGTAAAAAATAACCATAAATTAGCAGTTATCTGTATTTTGTGATACCCCCTTCCATTTCTTTATGCTTTTCAATTGCATTATGGGACCTTGATTTTTCTTCCAACAACTTTTATCCTTGAAAAATTGGAAAAAGTGACTTTTATTGACATTTTTAATAGTTTAAAGTGATATATTGTCTGAGTTGGTGTTGTATATTATGCTACAAAAGGTCACACTTTATTTTGATGGTCCGTTTGTTCAATTTAAGTTACATTGCATCTACATGCCAACTAATTCTCATTAGATTATAAGAAGACTGTTAGGTTGGGGTTTGGGTTAGTGTAAGTTGACATGTACTTGCAAAGTTTCTTATAGTCAGTTAGTTGTCTGTTGAAGGAGATGTATCAACAGATATTAAGCAGACAGTCTACTAATACTCAAATGGACCATCAAAATAAAGCGTTACCCTACAAAAACCTTGTAATGAACTGCCAGTACATTTTCAGTTATTTTACAGACTTATTTCTCTATTATTTCTTATACGTTATATTATTTCAAACTACTTAATTGTCAATAAAAGTCATTTTGTTAAACTGTAGAGTTGAATTTTCAACATTAAAAGTCGACAGAGCAGAGATCAACATCCCGTAATACAATTCACAACCGTAAATAAACGGAAAACACTTGTAAATCACAAAATATTGTTCACTAACAGACATTTTTTTACAGTGTATTAGTTCTTTGAATTCAGTTTTATGACAGTGATTAAACTAACGGCTTCTGTGATTTTTATTTTCAGTAAATATAAAGCTGGCAATGCATTTATGGTGTCAAACGTGGAAGGTGAGCAGTTGTTGTCTTAACTTGTTAATGGACGTTATAATGATATTAATAAATGTTTTAACCAATTATGTGTTTTTTTTCTCTTTAGAGCAAACAATAGACTGTTATGCTACAGTGGCTGAGATTTGTCCCTTCAAGTCGATCACCTCGCATTGTCCAAGGTAGAGTTCAAGTATTGTAAAACATGCAAATCTATACACTGTACAACATGCAGGGTAAAAATGAACTATTAAGACTAAAACTATTAAGTTGTCCCAAAAATATCTCAATAATTGTGTAGTTTCAGCTCATTTTAAGTAAGTAGTTTGACACAAGAAGGTGTTCGAGTGGTTCGAGTCTCGGCTGGGTCAGTTGGCATTTCTGTGTGGAGTTTGCATGTTCTCCCTGTGTTGGCGTGGGTTTCCTCTGGGTGCTCCGGTTTCCCCCACAGTCCAAACACATGCGCTATAGGTGAATTGGATGAACTAAATTGGCCGTAGTGTATGAGTGTGAATGTGAAAGTGTATGGGTGTTTCCCAGTACTGGGTTTCAGCTGGAAGGGCATCTGCTGTGTAAAACATATGCTGGATAAGTTGTCGGTTCATTCCGCTGTGGCGACCTCTAATGTATAAAGGAGTGTACACTGTAAAAAATGCAGGTTTCCACTCAATTCATTCATGTTGTTTCATCACAAATCGATTAAGTTAACTTACAAATTTAAGTAGATTGAGCATAAAACAATTAAGTTGTCGTCAAAATACCTCATTAATTGTGTTGTTTCAGCTCATTTTATATTAGTAGTTTGAACAAGCAGCAAAATCCTTTTTATTGAGTGTACAAAGAAGTCTACATTAGGTTAATATGATGCACTGTCGTCATTATAGTAATGCACTTTATTGTTTTCTTCAGAGTGTTCTGTCATGCAAATTGCATTAATGAACCTTCATATTGGGCTCCAGTGGTCGGCAACAACATTTACGCTGATGTGAGTATCTGCTTCTTTCATCATGGCTAACAAAGACTCACTCGATGGCATTGTTGCAACACAGGCTCATTGTGAAAACGTACCCCCGTATACATTTCTGGAGAGCGCGAATTATGTGGCCAGAGCTACGTATGGCTGCATTTCATCTTTAAAATGAATGCTACGGGGCGATATGACTTACGGCTTTTCTGGTGTTACCAGTTTGCCCAGTAGCTAGCTGTGTACATCGGCGAACTTGAAACGCAGAGAGGAGTTGACCACGACGATGGGGTTCGAGTCCAGCGAAGAACGGTTCCAGAAAGCAGATAAAGTAAAAGGCAAAAAATAAAATAAACAAGTAAATAACAGGGTGAGAACGTGGTAAGATCTGAAAACGTGGTAAAAATCAGGCTGCTGCGAGGGCTTTTCTTTTTCTGGATTGCTTTTGAAAACACTGTCGGTTGGGTTTAGGGAAGGGGTGGGCGCTGGTCAATCAGTGCTTTTGAAAACACTATCAAAATGGGTTTAGGGAATGGGGTGGATTCGGTTAGTCAGTCAGTCAGTCGGTTAATCTGTCGACAGTGGCCTCTGGTAGATTTACGCGAGAAGAGCAGGCGCGAATGGCACTCGCGAGAGAAATTTGAGATTTGAAAAAGTGTACACAGCAGCCGCTGGTGGATTCGCGAAAACAAAAACTGCAAAAAAGCGTAGCTCCTGGGACGTATTTCGTGCTGTCTAGAAATGTATGAAGGGGTACGTATCAATAATGAGCCTGGGTTGCATTTTTGTGCTTACATGAAAATAAGAAATTTATATTGGAAAAAAGGATTCTATTATTGGTTTTGATACTTTTTTGTAACCCCCAACTGTGTTTTGTCCCTGCCTTAACTTACATTTCCAGACATTTGTTAAGTAAGGGATAAAATACATCCAGGAGGTTGTTATCGTAGAAAAAATCCCGACAGTCTTATCAGCTGGCTGATGCAAACTGTTTTATAAGGCTGAAGGGCTTTATTCTGTGAAAACAACCCTTTATCCTGTACTTTATACTGCTTATTACATAGCTAATTGCCACACAACATAAAAATTAGACACAAAACATCGTTCTGAGTCGTAATAGTTTATTAATTATTTAATTAAACGCAAAGCTGACAGAAACAAAAACAGCTGATGGAGTATACACTAACCTGCGCATTATTCTGTCACAAGATGGCACCAAACAGTCAAAAACAGATACTTGCAGATGCATATGAATGTGAATGTAAGTATACTGTATAGATTTGAACGTATTCACTGACAATCAATGTGATTTGAAGTTCCCGGATGAGCCTGTGTTATTTAGTGGTTGTTATCTAGGAATAACACACCTTGGAATGTGGTGACCGACCAATCAATATCGAGTATTCCAGACAGTCGTGTAATAATGGGTTTTAATAATGTTGCACATGACATTTTGATTTTTTTATTTTAGCCGCCTGTCTGTTAGTAAAGTAATATTACCAATCAGAGATCTGCAAATGTTTTTACTCTGGATTTTTTTCTGATGACAGTAAAAAGCCCATTTTTGCTCCTACATATAAGAATAAGACATACATTAAAACCGCGGATGGTCTTCTTTTATTTCTGTTTATTCACACTTACAACAAAACAATGTTGGGTTGCATTTTGCTATCTTAACACAGTGTTTCCCAACCCTGTTCCTGAAGGCACACCAACCGTACACATTTTCAACCTCTGCCTAATCAAAACACACTAGAATCAACTCATCAGAACATTTGAAGAGACTCCAGAACCTGAAATGAATGGTTCAGATAAGGGAGACATCCAAAATATGTACTGTTGGTGTGCCTCCAGGAACAGGTAGCATATTAAAACCACTGGAGCAACATAACATAATCAAGCCATATCAGCAGCACAGCAATTCGGTCCAACAAAAATGGCGGTGTGACGTCACATGAACAGCTGTAAATGAGGGAGAACAGCAGTGGTAGTGGAGCGCTTCTGAGTGCTAAAGTGAGCGTGCTGCTCTTGCGGCGAGACTTGACCGCTGGAATTGTGTGTGGGTGTGAGTCTTGGTGGACGAGGACTCCATTGTCGCCACTAATTTCTCTGACTGACCACAGAACAGCAGTTGTGAGAGCGGCTCTCCTGCACTGACTCATGCATGCCTGAGGTCAGATCACAGCTCTTAACTGTTCAGCTTGGACAGTGTGACTTCATTATTCCATAGAAAACGTACTTGACTGCAGTTTCTAGGTTAAATGAATGCTATGAGGCTGTATGACACCAATAACTTTTTATTCCTTTTCACACTAATGATATTTACAGGTCATAATATCAAAGAATAAAGGATTATTTTTATGCAGTTCTTTGCACAATACCAAATAAATGCCACAAACACCTTAATGGTGTCTATGATTTATAATCAAATTCACCTATTTATCTCCAAATGGACAACTTTTTGAGTGTGGTCAGTTTACTCAGTAGCTTACCTTGTATGGTGTTATGTACTTGTTATGTAGAGTTCTCAGGTTCGAGTCTGGTAAAGGACGGTTTCACAATAGAGATAAAAGCGATGTAAAATCAAGCTAAAACTATGGTTGCAGTGCACTTTTTGCTTATGCTTGCTTTTGAAAACACTGTTGGTTGTGTTTAGATCAGTGGTTCGCTGGTCTAGTTGATCTTTACGACAAGCCCCACCTTTTCGTTGACTTGTACAGGAATGACATGTATCTGAAACATACAACAAAACATACCATAAGTAATGAATTTCACATTTGTAAAATCACAGACAGTGCCCTCTAGTGGATTTGTCATCTGAAACGTGCATTGAAATGTACCCGGAGCAACGTATTTTACGTTTCTCAAAAATGTAGGCCGAGACACGCATTTCCAATGATCTTGGCCTGATATTTTCCTTCAAGTTCGACAGTTAAAAGAAATGAATGAAGGTTTGGAACCATTTACTCAGTATCTCACTTTGTACGATGCTGTACTTGTTATGCAGAGTGCTCAAGTTCGAGTCTGGTGAAGCGCAGTTCCACAATAGAGATAAAAGCAATGTAAAATCAAGGTAAAACTGTTCTTGCAGTGCACTTTTCTCTCATGTTTGCTTTTGAAGACACTCTAGGGTTTAGATCAGTGGTTCGCTAGTCCAGTTGATCTGTATGACAAGCCCTGCCTTCTTGTTGACTTGTACAAGAACGACGTGTATCTGAAACGTACAACAAAACATACCATAAGTGATGTATTTCAAATTCGCAAAAACGCAGACAGTGCCCTCTAGTGAATTTGTCATCTGAAATGTGCATTGAAATGTACCCGGAGCAACGTATTTTACATTTCTTGATAAATTAAATTACTGAAGGTTTGAATGCACTTGAGTGAGTACATTTTCGTTTTGGGGTGAACTATTTCTTTAATTTATTTACTTACTCTCAGCCATTCCAAGATGTAGGTGACCATTTTCCCCCTTAGTAGAATATTGTTACATCTCGACCAGTCTAGGGTTTCTAGGAACAGTAACAAAGTAAAAGTTAAATATTGAAATAATAAAATTTAGGGTTTTTCCCCTTTTCCTGTCCCAGCTCACAATAACCACAACAGTTCTTTGACAAGAAATAACAATGTTTATTGTCCACTTAAAGTTCTTTAAAGCACATCTCTTCAGAAGGGAATCCAGGCCAAAATAATAAACAAAAAGACAACTAACTTGGGGGTAAATAATATCTAACTTACCTGCTACAATATAGAACCCCAAGTAAAATTACAGCAATCTTCGCTTTTCGTCCTCGCTGCCACAAATTAGGAGAAAATGGAATTTCAAAATGGCGATTCCCAACCTACTGCTTCAATATTCTCCAACAGAAATATAGTTTAAAATCGGTAAAACAAGGATGGCGAACAGTTAAAAGACTTCAGTCACAAGCCCCACCTTCCCAATGACATCAGGCAAGCAGTGATTGGTTGGTTGGAAAGTTCACGACAGGGCAAGAATTTAGGAGTCAAAATCACATAATTTCACACAGTGACTATCATAAGAGACAAAAAATATATATATATATATTTTATAGCCTGACTTTAATTAATCCTGAGACAGTGCCCTCTAGAGAATTTGTCATTTGAAATGTGCATTGAAATGTACCCGGAGCAACGTATTTGACATTTCTCAAAAATGTAGACTGAGACACGCATTTCCAGCGATCCTGGGCTGATATTTTCTTTCAAGTTTGACAGATAAATGAAATTAATAAAGGTTTGAATCCACTTGAGTACATTTTAATTTCGGGGTGAACTATCCCTTTTTTATTTACTCACTCACAGCCAATCCAAGATGTAGGTGACCATTTTTCCCTCAGTAGAATATCATCAGTCAAAAGTTCTGCATTCTTGATGACATCATACAGGCAGCGAAGTTCACGGCACGGCAAGTATTTAGGAGTCAAAATCACATAATCTGACACAGTGACTATCATAACAGACAAGAATATTTGATAGCCTGGCTTTAATTAAACCTGAGATTATCCGCAGACCTGATAGCCAGCTGCTTTGTCTGCTATGGTGTGGAATGGCCTGGTTGCATAGTGGTGTGTGAACTCAAATGAACTTGTTGCCTTTTGGCCCTTTTGGCTTGTTCAGGGCACATTCCTGTATAAAAGCCGAGCATCTGTGGAGCTGGCCTCTGATCAGACCACGCTCTCCAGCAAGCACTAATTAACCCTCATTATACAGTGGTTTGGACGTTGTTATTTGTAAAGGTAGGTTTTGTTTGAAAGTGCACTTAAAGTCAACGCGCGAGCAATTAGATGGGTATTATAAGACGTGTGCGATGAGCTGTGAGCTTTTATTACTGGGGAGTTGTTTTGAGGACAGAAGATAACAGGATTGAACCTTCTTGCCAGGTTAAGAGAAGTTTCGGAGAGTTTATGCACACTGAGCTGTTCTGAAGTCAGGCGTCTGGCCATTTTTGCCTTTTCTGGTCTTGCTCTTGCGTACTGTAGGCATCGAAGTGATGTCATTTGTCTGGGCTGCTTTACTGTGTTTACATCTCAAGGACTGTTGAATTGAACAGGGAAACATAGTTGGATAGTGCTATGTCAAGTATCACTTTTACTATCCATGCTGTATTTTTGCACTGATTTATTGTATGGGTGTTTCAACATTATTTTGGCTTAAAGTTAGAACCAGTTTGTAGAATTTTACTCTTACTTTTTTTTTTTAAACGCTGGGTTGCATTAACCTGATGTTGGGTCAAAAATGCACCAACCAAAGGTAAAATTTTATTTTTTTTCATTAAATGTAAATGACACTTTTTAAACAAATAGTTGGGTTCGTCTTTTCTTTTTTGAAACAACCCAGCATTTGTAGAGTTTGTGATGGATGGTATGGGTGTTTCAACATTAGTTTTTCTTAAAGTTAGAACCAGTTTGTAGATTTTTACTTTAAAAAATATATACAAATGCTGGGTTGTATTAACTTGATGTTGGGTTAAAAATGGACTAACCAAATATTAATATTTTTTTCAATTAAATGACACTTTTAAAACAAATGTTTGGGTTTGTCTTTTTTGACCCAATAAAGCATTTTTAGAGTTTGTGATGGATGCTATGGGTGTTTCAACATTAGTTTTGTTTAAATTGTCCTATCCTAACAAACCATACAACAATGGAAAGCTTATTTATTCAGTTTTCAGAAGAGATGATAAATCTCAATGTATAAATCTCAATTTCTAAAAGTTAACCTTTATGGGTCCCTAATTGTGCAACTATTTACAACACAAATAGTTTACATTTGTCATGCATTTTATAGCAACAAGTTAGATGTTTGAAATATCTTTAAAGTCTTTTAGTGTAATATCCTCTGCATTTTAATGCCTGGTATTTCTCAGTAACCTTTTACAAAGTCAGAAAATCTTTGATTCTTAGTTTTTTTTAGTTGCACTGATTTTTAAACATAATATTTTTTGTCTTTTGCCATGATGACAAATACATGCTATTTACTAGTTATGTTGCAAGATACTAGTACTCAGCTTAAAGTGCAATTTAAAGACTTAACTAGGTTAATTAGACAAGTTAAAGTAGGTTAATTAGGCAAATCATTGGACAACAGTGTTTGTTCTGTAGCCAATTTTGTTCTGTAACCAAAGGCTAATAATATTGACCATAGCAGTTTATACATTAATATCTATATATTTCAGCTAAACTAAAAAAAAACCCCAATACTTTCTCTAGAAGAAAAATCTAATAGTAAACGCCATGGAAAGTGTCCATGCTCAGTTAAACAGCACTTGAGAAATATGTATATTTTTGTCTGCATATCAGTTGATTGAAGAAAGCTTTAACGGAGAGAAGATACATTTCTAAACATAATAGTTTTAATAACTCATTTCTAATAACTGATTTCTTTTATCTTTGCCATGATGACAGTACATAATATTTGACTAGATATTTTCAAGATACTAGTATTCAGCTTAAAGTGACATTTACAGGCTTAACTAGGTTCTAATTAGGTTAACTATGGTAATTAGGCAAATCATTGTATAATGATGGTTTGTTCTGGAGACAATCGAAAACAAATATTGCTTAAGGGGGCCAATAATATTGACCTTTAAAATGGTTTCAAAAAAAAAAAAAAACTGCTTTTATTCCAGCCGAAATAAAACAAATAAAGAAGAAAAAATATTATAGGAAATACTGTGAAAAATTCCTTACTCTGTTAAACATCATTTGGGAAATATTTGAAAAAGAAAAAAAATCACAGGAGGGCTAATAATGTTGACTTCAACTGTATATCCTCCAGTATGAAGGTCAGTTGAGTTACTTATGAACGCCTCTCTGAAGGAGTCTAGCACAGGAAAGCGTGTCCGCTAAAAGAATACTCTTTTGTCTCCTCATCTCCAGGGCTCCAGTATCTGTCGAGCTGCAATCCACGCTGGAGTGATCAAAGCCAGTGGAGGATATGTGGATCTCCTGGCTCTGGATAAGAGGAAAACTTACACCGGCACCTTAAAGAATGGCATTCAGTCGGAGAGGTACCCATCCTGCATCTCATGTTTCCTTCCTTCACTTTCACTGCTAAAAAACAACCATTTAAATAAGGGATGACTCATTTTAATTACTTAAAATGCTCAAAAAAATGCTCCAAATGACAAAATACATTCCGTTATGTTTTGTTGTAATACGTTTGGTATATTTTGAGAAGCAACACGTAATAATGTGTGAATTCTCAGCTCAATTTACCACACAAATAATGCTTTATAACACTTTGAAACTGACCCTTTTAGGCTTTGATACAAATTGTGCTGTTTTGGTGACTGTCACTTTAAATTCAAAAGAGATTGTGTTTTTTTTTTTCAAAAGAGGGTGGAGCTACAAACACCAATGCGTCAGATTTAAAACAGGACTAACGTTATCTCTGTGAACAACTGAAAATGTCCAAAAAAAGTGTCTCAGAAGAAGACAGTCTATGGTATGGTGTACGGTGTGAAAACTATAATGGCGGACGGCTGCTTCTCACTTAGGGCTGTCTATGCTAATGAAAGAGAGATCGTCGCTAATGGGCGGGACTTTCCCTCTCTGATGACATGTACAAAGGGAGATTGTCAATCAAAGAGTTTCTGCAGACTGTTTTTATTAAGTGTGATTATAAAAATTGTATTAATAAATTTTTACCATTAGAAGCTGGTGATATTCACACACTGTTGCCACACAACTGTGTTTAAACCCCTTAGGTGTCGATTACACCGAACACACTTTTTGCGTTGAGAGGCGCCTTTTTTGAATGGTTTACTAACGGCCGTGAGCGTTTTGAGTGCTGCTTATACGTCCTGTGCACCTCGCGTTTTAAACTCCTGCTGTGCCTCACGTTTTTGCCGTTGCATGCTGTGCGCTCGCAGTTGAAAAAAGCGTGTTACGTCAGTCGCATCTGTTTCATTCTTCAATCAAACAAAAGCAGAGGCGGGGTTACCGTTGAGGTGACAGCACTGTTTGTGTTGTCAAGACGACTACGGAGACTTTTAAAGATGGAGGAGAGACTAGTGGTTACTGTTTTGAGTTATCCGGAGCTGTACGACTTCACAAATCTTGAATATCACAATATTATTAAATATTAAAATTATACCAATATCAGCAGCAACACTTGCGCAGCTGATTCGGTCGTTGCCAAGCGACATAAAAAGTGCACCGCACTTCTTTTTTTTTTTTTTTTTGTTCGGTGTGATCGGCACCTTATAAATTATATTTTTGCATAATAGGTCCCCTTTAAAAATACAAGGCTGCTTTTAAATTAAGTCTCTAATATAAATATCTAACGAAATATCTAACTTTAAGTTTTACGAAGTATCCAAAAAAAGATAAATAATCTTAAACCAATCACGATAATCGTACACAATCTGATCTTGCATAGTATTTCATTCATAAAGTTCCAGTGAAGTGCTTTGAAATGTGCAATTTTTTGATTCGATGTTTGACGTAATCTCAACTGAATAATGAAGAGAGGGTGGGACAAAGAGTAGCTCCTCCCCTTTTGAATAAACAGCCAATAGCGTTTTGTTTTTATCACAGCTCTGCCAGTGAGTGGTTGAGCTCAAGCGCATCAAATGAAAAGATTCTTGAAGGGGGCGGAGCATGTCAGATTCTAGAGAGCATTTGATTGGTCAGAAGATTTGATGAGAAACTGAAGTATGAGGTGACGTGAATAAAACCCAAAAGATCCATTTAGGCGGAAGTGATTCAGATGTTTATATCAGTTTTATAGTTTCTAAACACAAATTTTGTCACACTAGCTAATACATATACTTAAAAATAACAGACTGAAACAAATTTTTATTTAAATTTCACCTAAAACAAGATCAGTGAGATTTGCTGGCTGAAATAAGATTGTAACCCATCTAGATAAGGACTTTTTGCAGTGTTTTCTCAGTTGAGCGGTCAGAATGGGCCAGATCTGTTAGTGGTTGAAGAGTAATGATGTGGTTTTTCATCGCCTGACGGACCACACAGGGTCTCAATGCCGAGTCTCCAATGCTGTGCTCGAAATGCTTAACTCGACAAAAATCAGCTCCAGTGTAATGAAATCTAACACTTGAATCGTTGAAGGAATCGATCCTTTGCCTCCTAAACGCTCGCTGGCCTTGACTGGCGTATATAGTGAAAGCATTCACTCGTGCACAGCTTGGATATATTTTCTCCTCACCGCAGCGCTATTCATATGATGCAATGTAGTGGGAAATGAGGGGCAGCCAGTCGGGTGAACTTTGCTTTATTAACAGGGAAGTATTAGCGTTGGATGGAAAAGTCGTCTGTGTCTGACTCAGTGGTCCCGGTTGAGAGTAATTACAGTGAGTTTGATGCCACCAAGAAGCAGCACATATCCAATACAGCACCACCTAAAGGCCGGACTATATATAAATAAAGGAAAAGGCCAAGAAGGGTAGTCAATTATTGCGGCTGAATGAAAAATGGAATAAAACTTAAAAGGGGGGCGGCACGGTGGCTCTGTGGTTTGCACTGTCGCCTCACAGCAAGAAGGTCGCTTGTTTGAGTCCCGGCTGGGTCAGTTGGCATTTTTGTGTGGAGTTTGCACATTCTCCCCGTGTTGGCGTGGGTTTCCTCCAGGTGCTCCGGTTTCCCCCACCGTCCAAAGACATGCGCTATAGGTGAATTGAATAAACTAAATTGTCCGTAGTGTATGAGTGTGTGTGAATGAGTGTTTATAGGTGTTTCCCAGTACTGGGTTGCAGCTGGAAGGATATCTACTGTGTAAAACATATGCTGAAATAGTTGGTGGTTCATTCCACTGTGGCGACCTCTGAAATAGAGACTAAGCCGAAGCGAAATAGAGACTAAGCGTTTTTGTTACTTTAACGCATTTTTTTAATCAGTTAATCAGGTTTCGACTTTATTTTTAAAAGTTTTAACTTGACGTTAAAGACGTTTAATTTATGCAAGTTAAACAAACTTGTCAAATCAATTTGATCCAACTTAAAAAATGAAGACTGCAACATATTTATTCTAGCATATAAAACACTCCACTTCAGTAGCCATTGTTTGCTCCCTTGTTTCCGCAATTGAGTCGCTAGTTCTGCCTTCTTAATGACATCACGCATGTCATTAAAAATTGCAGTCAACAATTGGCTATGTAGCAAGAATTTAGATCAGACACAGTCACTGAAATATATTGTAGGGCTTGTTCATAAAGTGCCAAGGTTTGTGTTATTCTGTCTAGAATAGTATGTTGATTGTTCATTTCTTTCTCTGTCTTGCAGTAAAACCAATACAGACAGTGGTTCGTTCCGCGTGTTCGCTGTCAGAGAGTGAGACGCCACTGATGGGACACAAAAAGTCTCCTGATTTGCTTTAGAAGGACAGGACATGTCAACGTGGAATGTAACTCTTCACATCTTTCCCTGACGTTTGGAGGAAAGACGCATTTACCGAAGACCAAAGGATCCGTCAAAGTCTTACTGCTAGTTCAATCAACGGGCTTCCAAAGGTTTTATATTCACCTTATTCTCCGCGTACGAGCGGGCGCAGCCATTTGAATCATTTTGGCTCAAGACTTCCGGTCTCATTCACTTCATTTTTTAGACGTTAAAAACAGCTCGTTTTGCTGCTTAATGTTGCAAACTGATATTTTCTTATTATATTATTGTACTTTGTCTGTATAGTCATGCAAACACTTGTTTGTAGAGTAAGTAGTTTGACCGTTTTCTGCCGTTTATTATTCCTAGTCATTTCTCCCATAGGCAGCTGAATCGGAAGTTCTAAAACAATCGCAAAAACGAGCGCACTTCCGCATTGAAGAATAAGGTCAATACAGTACAATTGTGAATGATATCATTGTTTTTATATTGACCGCACATGCAACTCTTAACAACATGCAGTGCGGTAGAAATGGTGTTTTAACAGCGGTGCTGGTTTTAATCGTTGTTGTTTTTGATTTTTAAATCAAGTCAGTTTTGTTTTTAGATTTTTTAAAAGTGTTTTAAATACATGCAAAATCGCTTATTTGTCATTCAGAATGCATATTGATCACACTGTATTTAACCTGTACATATTTTTTATTGAATCCCTCATATGTTTTTTTTTTACTTTTTTTGCTTTATTTAAAATAATTGTTTTGGAAGCCAAACCTGGAATAGAGCGAACATTCACAAAAAAAAAAAATACTTTTGCTTCTTGTTCAAACTACTTCTTAAAAATGAGTTAAAACCACACAATTCTTACTTTTTTTTTTTGGACAACTTAATTGTTTTATGTTCAATCCATTTAAATTTGTAAAAACAATTAAGTTAATTAAAGCCCTGCTCACACTATGGGATTTTAGCCACGATTTTGTCATCTGAGACAAATTTGGGAAATCCTAAAAGATTCCTGAAATCCTAGGCTAAAATCTGTGATCTTTGATCGTTGGTTTGACATGTTCACAGACAGCTGCTTAATGCCCGTTGCCATCAGATTTTTCCTCCGATGAAGTTCTAGCAGTGTCAGAAGATTTCAGACACTTTCCTGCAGTGCGACAACAGCTGCGATGAGCGTCAATCCAAGAACCAGTAGGAGCACCGAATCTGATGACGCAATCCATGCGACAATTCAAATGACTGCGGGGAAATGTCAAAACGGCTTTTTTCTTCCTGTTTTTTTTATTGAGACACGCTGTGCTACAAAATTGCTGCTACAGATTGTTTACATCTGCTGTGAGGAATCATTTCAGAAAGCGGGATAGTTAAAGTGTGACAGATGGATGTCAAACTCCGGGGGCGTTTTCTTCTGTGTTTGGCGCGTCTTCATTGTTGTGATTGCTGAGATCTTACAGTGTGACATGGGAGCCATGTTCGTGCAGTCTGACATGCTACAATCATTCAGGATTTTTTTTTTTAAATCGCACAGTGTGAGCCGGCCTTTAATCGGTTTGTGTTGGGACAACATGAAGGAATTGTGTGGAACCCAGCATTTTTTTTTTACAGTGAATCTACTTTTTTTAAAAATATTCATAAGAAAAAATCTTCTGCTATGAACCAAACCAAGAATAATTAAAACATTACAAATCTTATGTAAAAATAAAACCAAAAAACGCTTTACTGTTAAAACTAATTTCTCTGTAAAATATATGAAGGTTATAAACCTTACAGTTGTGCCCAACACTTAAATTTTGTTTTACTACTTATTTAAAATGAGCTGAAACAACACAATTATTGAGATTTCGTTGGGACAACTTAATTTTTTTTATGTTCAATCCACTTAAGTTGGTTAAATCTGTAAAGTTAACTTAATCGATTTGTGTTGGGACATTCATTCATTCATTCATTTTCCTTCGGTTTAGTCCCTTTATTCATCAGAGGTCGCCACAGCGGAATGAACCGCCAACTTATCCAGCATATGTTTTACACAGCGGATGCCCTTCCAGCTGCAGCCCAGTATGGGAAACACCCATACACTCTCAGATTTACATACATACTCATACACTATGGCAAATTTAGTTCATTCTATTCACCTGTAGCGCATGTCTTTGGACTGTGGGGAAAACCGGAGCACCTGGAGGAAACCCACGCCAACATGGGGAGAACATGCAAACTCCACACAGAAATGCCAACTGACCCAGCTGGGACTCAAACCAGCAACCTTCTTGCTGTGAGGCCACAGTGCTAACCACTGAGCCACAGTGTCGTGTGTTGGGACAATATGAATGAATTGTGTGGAACCAGTAAATAGCAGTAGTATTTGACTGTGTAAAGTGCATTAAGATGGATCTGTTGGACCTGGACTGTGCTAACAGATGCAGAAAAATGGGAAAGGAGAAGAGAAAAAGAGGCAGACCTCCAAGCAAAAGAGACCTTTCCTTCATAATGCATGTGAGCCTTCCAGAATCAACACTGCTCAGCCATTATGGTAAAGGTGCAAAAACATTGAAACAATGTGGCGTCCCTGGACAATTCAGAGTCAGCGAGTGCATGTTTAGGCTCATCTTTCATTATAGTACCTTCATTTTTTTTGTTATTTATTATTACGCCTCCTTTGGCCTCTGCATATTCTGTGGAACGGAACCAAATATTTATGAATGTGACACCTGATATGTGCTCGCTTGAGAATCGTTTGTAACGTATTCTTGTTTGGTTAAACGCTATATACAAACCAGAGTCCCGTCATTACTGCCAAAAGCTATTTCATTAGATTTTTTCCTCCTTCCTTCGACTTAGTCTCTTATTTATCAGGGGTCGCCACAGCGAAATGAACCGTCAATTATTCCGGCATATGTTTTACGCAGCGGATGCCCTTCTAGCCGCAATCCAATACTGGGAAACACCCATACTCTCTCGCATTCACACACACACGCATACACTATAGCCAATTTAGTTTACCCAATTCACCTATAGCGCATGTCTTTGGACTGTGGGGGAAACCGGAGCACCTGGAGGAAACCCACACGAACACGGGGAGAACATGCAAACTCCACACAGAAATGCCAACTGGCCCAGCCGGGACTCGAACCAGCAACCTTCTTGCTGTGAGGCGACAGTGCTAACCACTGAGCTGGCTGAACATCCATTTGTTTAAACCACTTTTATACGGCGACATAATAAAAAGGTACTTAAGCTGAAAGCAACCAAAGCCATGTCTTCTGAGAGGAAAGAGACGGCTGTTTGTCTGCTTCTTATCTTAATGCATATTTCTCAGTTGGACTGCGTTCAGAGTCCAGGATTTGGATGAATGTGGATGTTCTTATAAGGAATAAGGGCCATGGAGCACAATAATCCCTTTCAAGGCTTCCATATATTTTTTTTGCTGCTTTTTTACTCTTCACCTACACTGTAAAAAGCGATTAGTTAACTTTACTTAAAAAAAAAAGAAAGAGTAAATTCATTGTCTTATAATTATTAAGTAAACAAACTATATGCATAATTATAATTGTTAAGTTTACTGACTTTTTCCCAGTACTGGGTTGCAGCTGGAACGGCATCCGCTGCGTAAAACATATGCCGGAATAGTTGGCGGTTCATTCCGCTGTGGCGACCCCTGATAAATAAGGGACTAAGCCAAAGGAATGAATGAAGTTTACTGACTTTTTAAAGTAAAATCAACTTGTTGCTTTTAAGGCAATGGGTTTACTCATTTTTTTTTAAAAGTAACTAACTGCCTTTTTTTTACAGTGTACTCGTATTTTCGTACTTATTAGAAAACTTTGTTGAATTAGTTACCTCAGCGCAGCAACTTATTTTGAGTATTGGTGTTTTTTAGGGAAATCTTCAATGTTTGTACAGTCTTTTTGTGTCCATATTCAGATTTGTGCTTTGTTTTTGTGTTTTTTGTTTGAGAGTCGGTATTGTAAAAGTATGAAAGTGTGCCTTTTCTAAGCCAGAAGATAATTGCACAAATAATAATACAAAAATAAGACTATTAAATAACAAAATTATGATACTAAAATGGTGTCTGTCTTTTGCTTTGGAAAGCGTGTGTCAAAGTTAGGGTTATTCTAAATAAAATCTTGTCAAACAAGTATCATTTGATGACGTTAAAAAAGGATTATTTTTTACATTTAGTCATTTAGCAGACGCTTTTGTCATAAAACGAATTACAATTGAGGAGGCATTCAGCGATTCAAGAAGAAGCGGCATTACACACAAGAAGTGCTAATTATACAAAGCAACTGTTGGAGCGCAGAGAATTAAGTGCTAGAGTTTTTTAGAGAGCGAACAGTGTTTCTACGGGTGGTTTGTCAAGCCCACTCACCTGTGTGAAACTCACTTTCAATTAAATGCACAACGTCTTTTAACGTGATTGTAAGTCTGGTGCAAATGTGCAAAACTGGTGCACGTGTTGGTTAAAATGACAGTGAGATGAAAGAGTGTGTTTTCTACAGGTAGTTTGTCAGACCCACTCACCTGTGAGGCACACTCAGAATTGCACAGTGTTTTGAGGTTTTGATTATTGCAGCTTTTTGATTGTTAAATTAAATGATACTTTCCCACTGTCCATTAAAGTTTTTAATCATTTACAATATAATATAATTTTTAGATAAATACATATGCTATGCTAAATGGAGATGGAGTAATCATTCATTCATTCAATTTCCTTCAGCTTAGTCCCTTATTTATCAGGGTTCGCCACAGCGGAATGAACCGCTAACTATTCCAGCATATGTTTCACGCAGCGGATGCCCTTTCCAGCCGCAACCCATTACTGGGAAACACCCATACACTCTCACATTCACTACAGCCAATTTAGTACATCCAATTCACCTATAGCGCATGTCTTTGGACTGTGGGGGAAACCCACGCCAACACGGGGAGAACATGCAAACTCCACACAGAAATGCCAACTGACCCAACCGAGGCTCGAACCAGCGACCTTCTTGCTGTGAGGCGATCGTGCTATCCACTGCGCCACCGTGACGCCTCCCCTCACAAATCTATTTATTTATTATTATTTATATAATTTATATAATATATATTATTATTTATTTATATAAAATTCTAATCTTTTAAATTCATATTTTTAATAGGAAGCTACACAATATTATATTTGTGCATATAAATTATTAGTCAGTACCGAAGCCAAATCTGGAGCTAATCTAACAAAATAACTTACGATAACGCTCCAAAAACCAGTACACCCAAATGTTCATTCATTCATTCATTTTCTTTTCGGCTTAGTTTCTTTATTAATCTGGGGTCGCCACAGCAGAAGGAACCGCCAACTTATCCAGCATATGTTTTACGCAGCGGATGCCCTTCCAGCTGCAACCCATCACTGGAAAACATCCATACACACTCATTCACACACATACACTACGGACAATTTAGCTTACCCAATTCACCTATACCACATGTCTTTGGACTTGTGGGGGAAACCGGAGCACCCGGAGGAAACCCACGCGAACACGGGGAGAACAGTAAACTCCACACAGAAACGCCAACTGACCCAGCCGAGGCTCGAACCAGCGACCTTCTTGCTGTGAGGCGAACGTGCTACCCACTGCGCCACCGTGCCGCCCACTTTGTAAAACTTAAAAAATGTAATTGAAACCTGATTAAAATAAGCTAAAGCAACATAAATTGGTTGTAATTTTTTTGCAATATTTTGCCTGAATTTAATTGTATTATCTTTCAATTTCTAAATGTTTGGTGACTAAACTATTATTTTAATAAATATATCTGTTTAATTAATCTGTTTTGTTTAAATGCACCAAAATACATAGCCTATATTCACTGAGAAATGGAGAAAAATATTCATTTTCAAAATGGGGTGTACTCATTTATGCTGAGCGCTGTATATATATTTATATATATATATATATATTGAAATGACAAATTATACAGAAAATAGATGTTTCAAGCAAATGTTTATTTAATTTAGTAAACACACAAAATTGTGAAAATTTAATTTTTAAATTAAATTTAATTGTTTTAAAAAAACGTAATTATTGTACCGATCCCATGCTCAAAACAAAGATTTTTGCTGCTTTTTCAAACTACTTGTATAAAATAAGCTGAAACAACACAATTCTTGAGATTTTTTTAGACAACTTAATTGTTCTATGTTCAATCCACTTAAATTTGTTAAGTTAACTTTATCGATTTGTATTGAATTGTGTGGAACCCTGCATTTTTTTACAGTACAGAAAAAATAGACTTAAGTTTGGGTCATCAGTGCACACTGTGAAAAATTGCTGGGTTCCACGCAATTGATTTGTGCTGGGACAAAAGGACGGAATTAAGTTAACTTAGTTTAGTTTTCACAAATTTAAGTTGATTGAACATAAAACAATTAAGTTGTCCCCAAAAAAGCCTCAAGAATTGGGTTGTTTCAGCTCATTTTAAGTAGTTTGAACAAAGCAAACGCCACTCTTTGAATGTATGCACAAAATGTTATAAGCTCAATTCTTGGTATGAATACCTGAAAATACTTTGATGGAAAAGAAATGCACTAAATGAGGCCTGTCCAAATCTGAGACAAACAGTTCTTAGCGAGAATGGCAGTTGGGTTCTTAGCCAGGACACATTCCCTCCAAACAGTTTATAAAACAGCTTGTCAAAGCACACAGCGACGCATGTTTTATGTCACACTCTGGCAGGTCTGTTCTGATAGGGTCACAGCAGGTAAAAACAATGCTGAAATGTAAATAATCTGCTGTAGCTAACTATATAATCACACATGGACAGGTTAAACGAAAAATCTGGACATATACAGTTAAAGTCAGAATTATAAGGCCTACTGTGAATTTTGTAAATATTTCCCAAATGATGTTTAACAGAGCAAGGAATTTTTCACAGTGTTTCCTATAATATTTGATCTTCTGGAGAAAGTCTTATTTGTTTTATTTCGGATAGATAATAATTTTTAAAAACCATTTTAATGTCAATATTATTAGCCCCCTTAAGCAATATTTTTTTTTCGATTGTCTACAGAAGAAACCATCATTATACAATGATTTGCCTAATTATCCTAACTTGCCTAATTAGCCTAGTTATGCCTTTAATTGTCACTTTAAGCTGAATACTAGTATCTTGAGAAATATCCAGTCAAATAATATGTACTGTCATCATGGCAAAGGTAAAAGAAATCAGTTATTAGAAATGAGTTAAAACTATTGTGTTTAGAAATGTGTTGAAAACAATCCTCTTTCCATTAAACAGAAATTGGGGGGAAAATATACTAATAATTCAGGATGTCATGTTCACCAGCGATCAAGGACTTGTGAACTACAAATCATAACGAACTAAAATCCCCATCATTCCGCCACACACACCCGGTTTCCACTTCCACTCATCACACACGCAGCTGCATCCTATCACTTCTCATTGTTTGGACTATTTATACACCCTGCACCCGTCTAGTCTTTGCTCAGTCGTTTGTTGTTCTCAGTTGTCTTGTTTTAGTTGGTATTGTGTGGTATGTTTTGCTCATGTTATATCTTAGTTCCCAGTCTTAGTTTATTGTTATTTTGTTACTTTGTCGTTTCCTGTTGTCCTGTTTTTGTATGATGTCTCACGAAATAAACTGCACTTGGATCCTATCTTTGTCCCGATCTCCTATACCATAACGTGACACAGGAGGGCTAATAATTCTGACTTCAACTGTATGTTTGCTTTTTACGTTTTACTCCGTGTTGTCATTTGATAAGTAAAATCTGAGTTCTGTTGAAAAATGCATGATACAGCCCATAATTCCCCCCTACCCAAAATAATAAAAATGTCCACACCATTTACTCTCCCTCAAGTTGATCCAATCCTGTTTGAGTTTCTTTCTTTTGTTAAACACAAAAGAAGATATTTTGAAGAATGTTAGTAGCCAGACTATTGACTTTCATAGTATTTTTTTCCCTACTATCCCAGCTAGCAACTTGATATCAAAACGGTGTACAGGCTGGCCCACGGGATCAATGCGGAGACTTCTTTGTCACTGGGGTCTTTCTTTACATATCTCCTAATAACATTGAAGTCTTATTAAACTGAACATCCTTTACAGCATTAAATTAAAGGGATAGTTCACCCCAAAATATATATTTTCCTCTCCATTTACTCACATTCAAGTGGTTCTAAACTTTTATGAATTCATTTCTTCTTTTAAACAGAAAGGAAGATATTCTGAAGAGTGTTGGAAAAAACTATAATATATTATAATATATATAAATGTATATAAATAATATATATAAATGTTCTATATACAGCGCACAGCATAAATGACTACATCCTCTTTGAAAATGAACTTTAAAAATAAATGTATCAGTAAATATAGACAACATATATATTTATTAATTATTTTATTTATTTATTATTTATTTAAATTCTAATGAGGTGTTGCCAAAAAAATAAATAAATTACAAACTATGTTTCTCCTAAGTTTTCCTCTTTAATCAAACTTTCCATTTTAAATACATTTTTTCCACATCGTATTCATTGGGGTGGACTAATTCTTGCACTGTGATCTTACGGAGTTATTTTGTTAGATTAATTCCAGTTTTGGTACTGGTATGTCAAAAATTAATATGGTTATATTGTATATATTCTTTTTGACTTGCATTACATAAATCACCACACTTTTACTAAAATCTTTGATATTTTACTGGAGAAAAAAGGCCTTCTAACTTGGCCTGAGGGTGAGTAAATTAACAGCAGCTTTTCATCTTTGCATGATTTTTTTCTTTAAACATCCACATATTCAGAATCATTAGATTATGTTGAACGATCAAATGACTTGTTTACATCAATTTGACTTGATTTTTCCAAAGTTTTCAGCCTTTTTTTCTCCACAGACTCATCTACAGGATCATGTCGTTATTTGATTGAGCTTGTGACTTGCGTTTTTGACACTTCGGCATTGGAAAATGACAGAATCGGGATGACTCAGAGACATTCATTCACATGTTATGGTTATAAACCCACTGCTGTGCATCATGGAAACAATCTAGTCAAACGCAGCAGTCAGCAATCTTCTGTCAATACTAATACGGCAGACCACAGAAAAAAATCATAGAGTTTGTATTATTTTCATAACATTTTACGGTCCCACTTTATATTAAGTGACCTTAACTAATATGTACTTACACTGAAATTAATAATTTGTTACAGTGTACTTGTGTAAATACATGTTATTACATTGTACTTATGATTGATTTAATACCTGCATGTAATTACATCTGTAATTAATTTCTGTAATTACATCTTTAATTATACTGTTGACCATCCCTTACACCTTAACCCACCTTTAAACCTACCCATACCACCAAACCTATCCATAACCATACCCATACCCGTATCCCCCCTTAAGAGTGCCAGAAGTGTTCTGCAATACATTATGAACACAGTAAGTACATTGTATTTACATTTTGATGTAAGTACATAGTAGTTAAGGCCACTTAGTATAAAGTGGGACTCATTTTACAATAAGGTTGTATTAGTTAATGCATTTACTAACATGAACAAACAATGAACAATACATTTATTACAGTATTTGCTCATGTTAATTAATGAAAATACAGTTGTTCATTGTTCGTTCATGTTAACTCACAATCCATTAACTAATGTTAACAAGAATGAATTTGGATGCTAATAATGCATTAGTAAATGTTGAACTATGATTAATAAATGCTGTACAAGTATTGCTCATAAATAGTTCATGTTAGTAAAATACATGAACTAATGAAACCTTATTGTAGACCATTATTTTTTTAATCTCACAAAAAGTTCACTCATTTCTGGATAAACGTTTGAAGAGAAAAAACTCCAAACGCTCCAGGAAAGATTGTTATTTGCTGCACAAAAGAGACTGTTGAGTTATTGCAGGATTTGCATCTCTATTTGTGAGGATTCTTGGAAAGACAAACCTGGATCAGCAAAGCCAATGCATACTTTTAAAACTATGAAGGGAATTGCAGTATGATTGCCATTTTAAAAGGTGCAGTATGTAGGATTGACATCTAGTGGTTCAACTAGGTATTGCGGTCCAAATTCAAAATAGTGGAGAGGGCTTTTTTTTTTTTTTTCATGCAGCTCCTCCTCTGACGACAAGAGGCACACACAGGTTGCCAGATTGATGACATTAACACAACAGATCGCAAGCATGTTAAATATTCAGCCTTAAGGTCTTTGCACACTGAAGTGCGAATTTTTCGTGTGCATTTCTTTCGTTTTCATATCCGAAAAATTCGTCACGTACACAAACCTTGCACACTCAGTCCGATGCATATTTAATCCATTACGGAAAAAACAAAACATTTCAGAGTCAATTCAAGCAGTGATGCTTTGTTCTCCTCTCTCTTCTTCAAAATAGAAAAAGAAAGAGGACTATTGGGTAACACTTTAGTTTAGGTCACAATTCACAGTATTAACAAACCATTAACGAACACTCCTAGCTTAATAAACTAGTTAATAGTTAGTAAGGTAGAAGTTGGGTTTAGGTTTTGGGTAGTATTATGGATGCAGAATAAGATCATACTTTATAACTACTAATGAACAGTTAATAACTTAAAGGGTCACGAACCCCCCCCCCCCCCCCCCCCCCCCCCCCGTCTCAGCAGGGTGTTTTCACACCTCTAAAAAGTCAGGAAAGCGGGTGAGTCCAGCGTTGTTTAGCTGGGAGTGTTGAGTGGCGAAAGAGGGAAGGGTTTGCATGAAAAGGGGACTTTCAGTATGTGCTCGCGCTGATTTTCACAGAGGCAACACAAATACAGACGCAGGGGAGACAGTGACTACGTTTACATAAGCATCAGTAATCAAATTATTTGCCTTAATCTGAATAAGACAATAATATGATGAAGGTGTTTACATGAGTTGCTTTTTGAATGTTCCTTTCATGATCTCGGTAGGTGCAGACAATAACGTCAAACAGCCGTGTGTGTATAGACTATCCTGTCACAAAATGCAACGAAAATCCTACACGATGGTAATAGTTTGATTAAGGTGTTTACATGTTTACATTCGGAGAGCAGCATTTACAGCGGATCTTTCAGCCCATAATATTGTAGTGATATTAACGTACTGTAAACTTAGTAACTAAATCATTTTGACTAAGGTATGTCTTTAAAAACTGAAAGAGTACTGCTGACGATACGAACTTTGCCATCTGAATGAACATAAACAAAGAACACTGATCACACACTTATCAAATCTGTAGAGACAGGACAATCAACACGAACTGTAACTGCGTCTTTTTTAATAATAATAATAATAATTCCTTACATTTATATAGCGCTTTTCTAGACACTCAAAGCGCTTTACACAATGGGGGGAATCTCCTCATCCACCACCAGTGTGCAGCATCCACCTGGATGACGCGAAGGCAGCCATATTGCGCCAGACCGCACACCACACACCAGCTGATTGGTGGAGAGGAGACAGAGTGATGAAGCCAACTGTCATATGGGGATGGTTAGGAGGCCATGATGGACAGAGGCCAGTGGGCAGATTTGGCCAGGATGCCACTCTTTTTCGAAGGACATCCTGGGATTTTTAACGACCACAGAGAGTCTCATCCGAAAGACGGCGCTCAATGAGCAGTATAGAGTCCCCATCAATATACTGGGGCGTTAGGACCCACACAGACCGCAGGTTGAGCGCCCCCTGTTGGCCTCACTAACACCACTTCCGGCAGCAACCTAGCTTTCCCATGTGGTCTCCCATCCAGGTACTGACCGGGCGCAGCCCTGCTTAGCTTCAGTGGGCGACCGTGTGAAAGTTGCAGCTAGCTGCCGCTCCTTTTTAAAAGGAGATGAGCGGCAAATCCGGATTTCACCATTTCCAGATGCGAAAAGCTCTCGGGTAAAAATGTTCCTTACAAACATATTTTTGTCGCGTGTTAGCAGACCACTGTACTCCACAAATGTGGGTCCACACGCGAGCGGTGCCCTCATCCCGGAAAAATGGAAACAAAACCTTCATTGCGGCACATTTATAAACGCAACACTGACGACCCATGTCTCAGAATAATTCTTCTTCTTCCATTTGTTTTAATTACGGTTGGCAACACAACGTGGCACCTCTCTGAACACTGTAACAGGTAAACTATAACAGTCTTCGAAACTATATCATGCATATTACCGAAGTTGTGCCTCATTCAGAGTAGAGCGTGCTGATTGCCTCGAACCAAGTCTTTCTCATGAATTAATGCTGAAAACTCAAAGACGTCACGTTGTACCGGTACAGACATCCCCACGCTGGAATTTACACAATAACGCAACTTTTTTTTAATGTGTCCTAATAGTGTTTTTAGCAACGTGGGACACATATATGAAGTGAAGTGAAGTGAAGTGAAGTGTAGTGTGGCCAAGTATGGTGTCCCATACTTGGAATTTGTGCTCTGCATTTAACCCATCCAAGTGCACACACACAGTTAGTGAACACACACCCGGAGCAGTGGGCAGCCATGCTGCGGCGCCCGGGGAGCAGTTGGGGGGAACGGTGCCTTGCTCAAGGGACTCACCTCAGTCGTGGTATTGAGGGTGGTGGAGAGTGCTGGTCATTCACTCCCCCCACCCCCAATTCCCGCTGGTACCGAGTATCGAACCAGCAACCTTCGGATCACGAGTCCAACACTCTAACCACCAGGCCACGACTGTCAACATCTCAAAAAATGTGTTCTGGTGTTTCGTGACCCTTTAATAATAGGCAGGTAATAGGCAAGTAGTTAATAGCATGAATTGTGACCTAAACTAAAGTGTTACCGATTCCTGCTTATCAAAGAGCTGTGCTGGATTATCCCCAAATGCAATGTTTATTTCAGGAAATCAGTGGAATTTTGATACATTGCTTGTGATACCTCACACATTTATGTAGGTAAACAAATCCAGAACAGAGATTGGCAGTACCGCGGACATTAATAGATGGTGGCCATGTTGACGTATAGGAGCAACGGACCGAAGCGGACCATGAGGCGTCTAGCTTTCTATTATAATGTCTATGGGCAGTACGTCAAATGTATTGACACACACACACACACACACACACACCCCAAACAGAAGGAGGGGAGAGATGCGGCCAGGGGCGTACTTAGTGATTTGGGGGCCTAGCATTTTTGAAAAATAAACTGCATGTTAAAAAGTATATATATATGGTCCATTTAAATTATTAAATTTAAAACAAAGAAGAAGCAGATTGGTTTGACTGTACTAGTGAAATACATCACGCGGTGCTAAAACATTTGCCGTCAATATGCAGAGGAATGATCTGCTCTCAATGCTGCAGGTGTGAGAGACAGCTGTGTGGCGCTGTGCTGTCTTTGAGTGCTCTGAGGCGGGGGAGACACCAACGACATCACCTGCAGCTCGTTGAGAAGAGTAACGTTATGAACGGTACAGCACGGACACATGAGAGTCTCTAAAAATCTCCAGTAACACCTAAAAACATTTGCTAGTTGCGTTTTTAAACAAATTTGGCGCTAAGGGGGACTGAAAAGTCACTAAGTTGGCAACACTGGCTGGCAGTGTCTTTGATTGAAACGCTCACACCTCGCGCATGTGCAGTACATTCCATTATTCGTGGGGGCCCCCGGTTTTGAAAAGAAGTAATAACGTTAAAATCTTAACAGTTATAGACAGATTTTACAACATATGAGAGAAAATGTATAAAAGAGCTATATGATAAATATAGGCTTCTTGGCATTAGTCTGGGCCCCCTAATTCCCCGGGGCCCTAAGTGGCTGCTTACCTCGCTTATTGGTTAAGTCTGCTCCTGGGTGCGCCAGTCACTAAATCCAGCATAGGGGTTCTCAACTGTCTGCCACATTCTGTCTTTATATTTATGCACCGTGTTTGTCATAAAGTTATCTGTGCTGAAGGCTCAAGTGATGGCATTTATACCTCTTGTACGGTGGCGCTGAACTCCCAAAACACCTCTCAAAATGCTTTTTGGATGCGAAAAATGAAAAAAAATCTAACCCGATTCAAATTTTTTATGATGGACGAAAGTTTTGTAGGGAGTGTGTCAATACGATTGACAAAACATGAGGTTGAAATGATTATTTAACATGCAAAAATTATGGACGAAAATTTCGTATTCAGTGCACAATAACCTTTACACTGTAAGCTGTTCAGCTGATGTTTATATTCGTTTGTAACATTTGAATTGTTTTTTAAAATAAAATAACACCTCATGGAAAAAATAACACCTCATGAACTCGGAATCTGTCTCTAATTTCGGAGTCTGCTTCTATCCTTTGGGGTCACATTTTAGGCCATGCCTCATATATTGAGGCAGCTTTAATCACTAAAATGAAATGCGCTGTGTTTTCAACCAACATGCTGAAATATATTTAGGTAAACTGGCAGTGGACTGGTTATAGAGACCAAAACAAAGACAGACATTCAAAGGAGAATACCTGAATCTAGCAGTTTTTCGGATAAACAAATACCCTGCAGGCACAGGACGTCAACATGACATCATATTGACATTGTACCCCAACGTCGTGGGGACGTTGGATTTTGTTTGGAAATAAAAATCAGGTTGACGTCAGAACCCAACATCAGGCCGACGTCAATGTCCAACCTAAAATCAACCAAATATCAACGTCTAATCATGTTACACCTTGACGTTGTGTGGACGTTATCACTATGACATCTATCAGACGTTGGATTTTGGTCACTTTCCAACACAACCTAAAATCAACCAAATATCAACGTAATTTGACATCGTTATTGGACGTCAAAATAACATTGTCCTTAGACGTAGGCTAGACATTGAATTTTGGTCACCTGACGTCATGACCTAAATCTAACCTAATATTAACGTCTTATGATGTTGTGTGCCTGCTGGGTATGTTCAATTAGCATTTCTTAAACATCTGCAAATGTATTATGGTATTTTTATCATTTTTATATCTAAAGCACCTTTAATTTACCTCAGAAAGTCTGGTCTTTGTTTTACTCAGTGTAAATTTAGAAAACTCTCCCTGAATTTCAGCACTGATTATAAGATGGATTGATGATTTGGGAAAGGCAGGATAAACCAGGACTGTCATGGAGGAGGAGGACGCAAGATTTGAGTAGAAAAGAGTAGAAATTATGAGTTCTTTGAACACAATGAACCCTGGAGAATGAGAGATGGCCTGCTGATGCTGGAAAACAGACGCGTGGAGGAGTGTTAGTGGAAAATGAGCGCCTGTCCTCCTTTCTGAATCACTCGTTCTGGTACAAATCAGGACATTCAGTATGACATTAGAGCTCGAAGCTGGATATGCTATTTAGAAAGACGCAAAAAACGGAATGACTTTACAATGAAGTAATTAAAGTACAAATGAAATCAAAACTAACCATATGATTTTGTTAGCTCCTATTGCTAGTTTTGAACAATTCATCTGTGCATGTCTTTAAGAAAAAAAGAAAAAGTTTGCTCTTGTAAGCTTTAATTAGAATCTGAAAATGCACTTCCTGTTTGTCTTCAGTTAAATTGTCAGATTATGTCTGTCTGAGGTATTGGGTGTGGCTAACATATTTAACCACGCCCCTCCCACTTTCAGTTTTGACAACAAACAGAAATGGTGAGGAGGAGGAGTCTGTTAGCAACCTTCATTTTACTGCAGAATTCCACTGATTTTCCATTAAAAGAAGATACAGATAAACTGCCTGGTGGTTATTAACGGTAGCTTTTAAAGCAGATCTCCAGATGCACTTTCTGAAGTACAGTAACGTTTATTATTGTCTTCCTGCATGCCTTATACTGTAGGCCTCCGTTTAAACATGGTGCTATAAGAGAGGTCAAAAGTCAGGGGCCTCCAATAGCAGAGGTGAAGGAAATGGTGTGTAGAAGAGCTGCAATAAATCACCGGAGATCTGGAAACGCCATCACTGTGTTCACACTGTTACTGAGGGCAAAACAGGCTTACAAATCTTCCAGATACATTATACTTTAATCAGCAGGTAAACATGACAGCATTATATGTTCATGTAGAGCAGATCACTTAATAAACAAATTTTTATTTTTATTTTTTCATACTATGCAAAGATTCATTTATTCATTCATTTTCCTTCGGCTTAGTCCTTTATTAATCAGGGGTCGCCACAGCAGAATGAACCGCCAACTATTCCAGCATATGTTTTACGCAGCGGATGCCCTTCCAGCTGCAACTCAGTACTGGGAAACACCCATACACACTCATTCACACACACACACACACACTACGGCCAATTTAGTTTATCCAATTCACCTATAGCGCATGTGTTTGGACTGTGGGGGAAACCGGAGCACCCGGAGGAAACCCACGCCAACACGGGGAGAACATGCAAACTCCACACAGAAACGTCAACTGGCCCAGCCGGGACTCGAACCTTCTTGCTAACCACTGAGCCACCGTGTTGCCCCTATGCAAAGATTGCAATAAGATTAATACACAGAGCTATTAATAAAGCTATTAATACAATAAATTATTTATATTTGGGTTTATAGTGCAGGATCTAGAAATAACTAACACACCAGATCCCGACATGCAAAATAATAATAAATAAATAAGTCAGGGAAAAATAAATAAATAAATACATTTAACAATGTAATACATTTAATATATTAATAAAAACAAAACAACTAAAGTTTCCTTCATTTTGAAAATACATAATAATAATAATAGTAGTACTATTAAATGTTATTATTAATAATAATCAATTATGTATAAATTATTATTTTAATATTTAATTAAGTCTCTAAGAAACAATGTACATTACGACAATGTAAAATCAATAATAATAAACGAAAAAATCAGCCAGTGGAATTATTAAAAAAAAAAAATTAACAGTGTAATAAAATTTATGTATTATAAAATTAATATATCTAAAAACAAATTATAAATTAGTCAGGGACAAAAACTAATTTAAAATAAACAGCGTAAAGTTAATATATTATAAACAAATTATACAAATAAAAACAACTAAAACAGGGTTGCCTTTTATTTGAAAATTCTTCTTATTATTAACAATAACAATACTATTAAATGTTATTATTAATAATACCTATATTTAATACCCATAATTATTATTATGAATAATCAAAATATGAACAAAATATAATGATGATTATTGTTATTTATTATTATTATTATCATTATTATTAATAATAACAATACTATAAATTTTTTTTATTGTTATTATCTTTATTATTATTAATAACAATACTATTACATGTATTATTATTAATACTTATAAATGATTCTTATGAATAAACAAAATATGATGATTATTATTTATATTTATTATTATTTTTATTATTATTATTATTATTAATATTAATACTATTAAATGTTGTTATTATTATTATTATTATTATTATTATTATTAATAATAAAATAATAATATTACATGCTTTTATTATTATTATTAATAATAATAATAATACTTATAAATGATTCTTATGAATAAACAAAATTTGAAAAAAATGTGATGATTATTATTATTTTTTTATTATTATCATTATTATTAATACTACCACTACTACTATTAAATGTTATTATTATTATTATTAATAAAAATGATAATATTACATGTTTTTATTATTATTATTATCTTTATTATTATTAATAACAATACTATTATTAATATATTATTAATAATACTTATAAATTATTATTACGAATGATCAATTTAATTAATTAAAGGGACTAAGCCGAAAAGAAAATGAATGAATGAATGAATGAATAATAATAATCTTCATCATCATTCATAAATGCAATTTTTCAATAACGTGATATTTTTTTACATTTTTTACATTTATGCGTGTGTGTGTAGAAATAGCTTAATATCAAATTCATCAAGTGTTTAAAGCACAATGCAGCCTTCTGAAATCTATGACAACACATCCTGTATTAAACATTTAATTAAACATAAATCTCTTTGAAATATTGATGTAAACACAAAGCGCCATCATGTTGTTCAAATCATCGTTTATCACCATAAGCCTGAAGGATTTGCAATACGAGTCAAATCACAGTCCAACTCAACCACAATGCTGTTTTTGGGTTACAATTTAATGGACTCATTTTTCCCCAAAGTGACACATATTCGCAGTGGGAAGACACGGCAGATGTTACAGTTTAAGATGTCTATTCCTGTACAGCGTTTTACCACGTCTCTAATGCAGTACGCTTGAAACAACAGACATGTTTTGGGACCGTTGATGGTCTGGTGGATGGTTTCTGAGGTGTTGTTTGATGGATGTCGAGTCTTTTATTGCCACCATATGCTCATGAAGATTACGCTGGCGTCTACAGGATGGCCCACTGCAGTGTTTGGAGAAACCTTGTTGTTAAAAGACCATTTAAATGTGCTTTTGGAGAACATTTATTGGAAATTGGGTATAACGTGTGTATTAGGAGAAAGACTTTGAACATTAGGAGTTAGCATTCAACATTTTGATGGAGACTCTGTATTGTAAAAATATCCATAAATAAGATGTTTTCCCTGTTTTGTGATTCATGCTTTTATTTTTCCCCGCTTTTGAATTGCATTATGGGATCTTGATCTTGCTTCCAACAACTTTTAACCTTAAAAAGTTCGAAAAAAGTGACTTTTATTGACATTTTTAATAGTTTAAAGTGATATATCGTCTGCATTGGGGTTGTATATTACGCTACAAAAACTTTGTAATAAACTGCCAGTACATTTTCAGTTATTTTGGACTTATTTCTCTATTATTTCTTATACATTAAGCAATTTCAATCTACTAAAATGTCAATGAAAGTCACTTCGTTAAACTGTAGAGTTGAATTTTCAACATCAAAAGTCAACAGAGCAGAGATCAAGGTTCCATAACGCAATTCACAACCGTGAAACACTTGTGAATCACAAAATAAGGAAACTGTTACAAGCAGGACCTGATTTAATGCCAGTGGTTATTCTATTTTTAAAAAGGCTATTAAAGACTGCGTGATTTGAGGAAAATGTCTTGCTAAACAAATCTAATAAATTTGCATTATTAGCATCTCAACACTAAAAGAATATACTATACCTTTAGATAATTTTCTTAATAAAAACATTTTCCGTACACTCAGAAAAAAAGGCACAAAAGCTGTCAATGAGGCGGTACCTTTTTTAAAGGGTACACTTTTGTACTTTACAGCTGCACATTAGTACCTTTAAGTACTTTTGTACCTTTAAAGGGCACCTATTTTACCCCTTTTTCTTAAGATAAGTCTTTTGTGTCTCCAGAGTGTGTCTGTAAAGTTTCAGCTCAAAACACCCATCAAATTATTTATTATACCTTTCAGAATATTGGATTTTCTGCTCTAAACAACCAAGTAGCTGTTTTTGTTGCCTGTGCCTTAAATGCTAGTTCTCCCCGCCCACCGTTCCCACGTGCCTGTCAGAGTGTGCCTCCATCTCCACCTCGGCTGCGTCAGATAAACAGCACAGTGACAGACATGAAGGAAGCAGATCTCAAGTAACGTTTGTAAGAAATACTATAAAAACTTTCCCAATGGTTATTTGATGTATTTGTTGTGGAGGTAATTTAAGCCTTTCTGCAAAGTCGTTACAAAGTTCACGCACACGCACACACACACACCCACAGCGCATGCGTGTTTAATTTTGCACGACAAATGTGACAGGATACACGTTAATATCCACTGCTGTATGGATATCCGTTATGTTAATGTACAAAATAAACCTGATTTAACGTCCACAACCCGGGATCGAAGCGTCTTCTTTTATAATTGTATCGATATGCGGCTGTGGTGATAGTAAAGACGGTAAAATCGCTGTAATTCATTACAAACATGCACTGTTTTAAAAACGTTTTAAACTTGTAAAACTCATTCTTGATCACATTTGATGATGGTTGATGATCACAGAGAGCTCAACAGATCTTTTAATCCCGGTTGCTTTGCACATGTCCTGTCTTGTTGATATGATTATACGCACTACTACGGAGACATGTTAATACGCGGCTGTCAATCAATTCGGGGGGCAAGGAAACTGCACTCCTACATCACGTTGTGGTGGACCTCAAAATGGGAGGGATTTGGATCCTATTTTAACGTCAGGAAATTTAATAAAAGAGACTTATTGTCTTTATATCACCCCAATATGACTGTGGACACACTATACCTACACACAGTCCTGTCCAAACAGCTTACAAAAGATTATTTTCATCAAAGGTGTCCTTTAAAGTACTATTACAGATTTGTACTTTTTTTAGGCATTAATATGTACCTTTAAGGACCTGTTAGAAACAAAAAAGTACCCTTTGAAAAGGTACCGCTCCAGTGATAGATTTTGCACCAGTTTTGTTCATTTTGTAATTTTTGTATAATAATAATACTATATGTATAATATATAATGCATTTTTTTTGCTGGACCTGAACAAAGACTATAGAATACACAAGACGTGTCACTCGTATAGTTTTGAATAAGGGAAAAGTGTAACAGTCAATATGGCAAATGAAGCCCTGCCTTCTAGTTCAGGAGCCAATCATTGATCGCTATAGACTGACGATTCTCCGGGGGAGGGGCTTGGACCAGCCGTGAGTTTGTGCAGAATTTGTGATTCAAACGTTTAGAAATGAAACTCAAGACACAGTTGTTGTTTAATTTTATTGGTGCTTCCTAATATTAAATGTAACCGTAAGCCTGGCAAGCAAATTTTGAGAATTTGATGTTTCCCCATTCAAACAGAATGCCCGAGCATACTGCCCGAGAGGCGTTTCAAAGATGGCGGCTGAGTGAAATGACTAGCCGTAAAGGGACTTAGAAGTTTTTTTTTTTGGATTTTAAACCATGATTGTTGAAGCTCATATTTATTAGGTGTTGATTTTTTTTTTTTTTATATCCTAAATTTAATTTATTGAGGTTATATCTCTTCATATGACTAGAATAAATCCTCTCTGTTCATATGGATTGTTTTCTTTTAACGACGCTTTATGATGTTTTTGGATTTTCTAGGCTTTTCTTAGACCAAAACATCTCAGATTTCATAAACAAAGTTTTAGAAGATAAATACCTTGTGGGCTTGGAATGAATATCAACTGGACTACTTTGAGTCTTTATAGATTTGACTGTACTTAGGTACAGTATTAATACAGTTGAAGTAAAAATTATTAGCCCTCCTGTGACATTTTAATTCTTTTTCAAATATTTCCAAAGTGCTGTTTAATGAAGTGAAGATTTTTTTTTTTTTTTTTACAATATTTAATAACTAATCTCTAATAGCCAATTGCTTTGTCTTTGCTATGATGACAGTACATAATATTTTACTAGTTATTTTGCAAGCTACTATTATTCAGTTTAAAGTGTAATTTAAAGGCTTAACTAGGTTAATTAATTAATTTAACTAGGCAGGTTAGGTTAATTAGGCAAGTCATTGGACAACAGTGGTTTGTTCTGTAGGCATAAAAAAATTCTAATAATATTGACCTTCAAATTTTTTATTATTTAAAAAAATTTCAGTCAAACTACAAAAAAATACTGTGAGAAATTCCCTGCTCTGTTAAACAGCACTTGGGAAATATTGGAAAAAGAATAAAGGGCTAATAATTTTCTTCCTCTGTACAGGTAACTACATGTTTACCCTAAATCATTCCAGGTAAGGATGTACAGCAGTTTGCAACTAACAACAGTTTGGTGCAGTCTGAAGTTTTACAACCACAGCACATTTCACAACACATCATTTCCCCATAAAAAAAGCTTTAAGGCATTTAGCTAATACACAACCCAAACACCCCAATTTGTCCATTTACCATAACTTAAGTGTTTCTCACCCTTAATAAATGACATTACAACAGCACTTGTATGCACACGTAAATCTGTGACTCACTGGAAAAACCCTTTTATCAACATTCATCATTCCAAGAACGATTTTGACCGTCATTAAACCAGAATCACAGGGAAATGTTTCTCATATATCCTGTTGTGACGTAGACATCTAGGGGTGCCGCTCTTGCCAACACAAATGCCATTTGGTTTACGTAATGAGTCCCTGTTATATTTTTGATAAGCTTACAATATGGTTGAGTTACACAACCAGAAATGTCCGGACATGCGTATGGGTTGTGGGAAAGATTTCTCTCCCAGACTGAAAACACTAAGGCTCTGGCACTTATCATTAATGCTTCAGTATTGACCTTATTCTTCAATGCGGAAGTGCGCTCATTTTTGTGATTGTTTTAGAACTTCCGATTCAGTTGCTTATATGGGAGAAATGACTAGGAATAACGGCAGAAAATGGCCAAACTGCTTCCTCTACAAATAAGTGTGTTCATGACTATACATAAAAAGTACACTCACCAATCACTTTATAAGGTACACCTTACTAGTACTGGGTTGGACCCCCTTTTGCAGGTACACCTGTCCAACTGCTCGTTAATGCAAATTTCTAATCAGCCAATCAAATTGGCAGCAATTCAATGCATTAATGCATGTAGACATGGTCAAGACGATCTGCTGCAGTTCAAACCGAGCATCAGAATGGGGAAGAAAGGTGATTTAAGTGACTTTGAACGTGGCATGGTTGTTGGTGCCAGACGGGCTGGTCTGACTATTTCAGAAACTCCTGATCTACTGGGATTTTTACGCACAACCATCTCTAGGGTTTACAGAGAATGGTCCGAAAAAGGGAAAATATCCAGTGAGCGGCAGTTCTGTGGGCACAAATGCCTTGTTGATGCCAGAGGTCAGAGGAGAATGGCCAGACTGGTTCGAGCTGATAGAAAGGCAACAGTAACTCAAATAACCACTCGTTACAACTGAGGTATGCAGAAGAGTATCTCTGAACACACAACACATCCAACCTTGAGGCGGATGGGCTACAGAAGCAGAAGACCACACCGGGTGCCACTCCTGTCAGCTAAGAACAGGAAACTGAGGCTACAATTCGCACAGGCTCACCAAAATTGGACAGTAGAAGATTGGAAAAACGTTGCCTGGTCTGATGAGTCTCGATTTCTGCTGCGACATGCGGATGGTAGGGTCAGAATTTGGCATCAACAACATGAAAGCATGGAACCATCCTGCCTTGTATCAACGGTTCAGGCTTCTGGTGGTGGTGTAATGGTGTAGGGGATATTTTCTTGGCACACTTTGGGCACATTAGTACCAATTGAGCATCGTGTCAACGCCACAGCCTACCTGAGTATTGTAGCTGACCATGTCCATCCCTTTATGACCACAGTGTACCCATCTTCTGACTGGTTTCTTGAACATGACAATGAGTTCACTGTACTCAAATGGCCTCCACAGTCACCAGATCTCAATCCAATAGAGCACCTTTGGGATGTGGTGGAATGGGAGATTCGTATCATTGATGTGCATCCGACAAATCTGCAGCAACTGCATGATGCTATCATGTCAAAATGGACCAAAATCTCTGAGGAATATTTCCACAAAGGATTAAGGCAGTTCTGAAGGCAAAAGCGGGTCCAACCCGATACTTGTAAGGTACATATAGCCACATATTGCTTTGGCATGCTCTTGACAGCACTTCATTTTTTGCTTTGTATTGCATTTTCATGTGGACAAAGATTTTTGCACAAGTCAGTGGTTACAGGTTTCCAACATTTTTCAAAATATCTTCTTTTTGTGTTCAACAGAAGAAAGAAACTCATAATAATTTGAAACAAGTAAAAGGTGAATTAACATTTTTGGGTGAACTATCCCTTTAAGTGACAAATATCCAGGGCTTTTCCCCAAAAAACTGAGACTAAAATGTCACCACTTTCCCAAAGAATAACAGATTAACTGGACCCCATATGAAGAATGTTTTCAAACAAATTCCATAAAAAGGGTTTTACGTTCCCTCAGGCTGTAATTTACTTATTCCAACCATGCAGTACGTGAATGGCTTTATTTGTTCAACAGCATATAGATAGCAGGCTACAAGAAACAGATGACTATATATGAGGTGAAACCTGAGCAGTTTGTTGTTCCACTGAACTATGAATTAACTATATAGTTGGTTTGTTGTGACGTCTGTCTGTGCGCTCATGTTGGTCGTCGCAGGGTCTGGCTTTTTAAAGCGCTTCAAGTGCCCCATCTTTGTTGATTCATATTTTCATTTCCCTGGAGTAAAAAACACCAGTCTGACATGAGTATAGAGTCACTGAGGCCGGCCGGTGACGTTCGCTGTAATGGGATGGAGCAGAGGATTCACTTCCAGCCATTCCTGTTCTTGGAGCTGACATTTTCAGCTGTGCAGAAGTGACTTGCAGAGAAACAAAGGGATGGATTATAGTTCAGTGTGTTCTCTCACTGCATCCAATTCAATACACACCACTTTTCTCTGAGGTTTGTTGTGTTTGTATCTAAGAATGCAAAGACTGGATATCTCCGTCTACAGCATGAGTAGTAAAGGGACCAGTTCTCAATTTTTGCTTATAAGCTTAAATATTGGATGTAGAGTTGAAGTCAGAATTATTAGCCCTTTTGAATTATTAGAACCCCCCCGACTAATTTCTGTTTAATGGAAAGAAGGTTTTTCACACATTTCTAAACATAATAGTTTTAGTAACTGATTTCTTTTATCTTTGCCATGATGACAGTACATAATATTTTACTAGATATTTGTCAAGATACTAGTATTCAGCTTAAAGTGACATTTAAAGGCTTCACTGGGTTAATTAGGGTAATTAGGCAAATTATATGTATAACAGTGGTTTGTTCTGTAGACAATAAAAAAATATTGCTTATGGCGGCTAATAATATTGACCTTAAAATGTTTTTTAAAAAATTAAAAACTGCTTTTATTCTAGCCGAAATAAAACAAGTAAGACTTTCTCCAGAAGAAAAAATATAATAGGAAATACTGTGAAAAATTCCTTGCTCTGTTAAATATCATTTGAGAAATATTTGAAAAAGAAATAAAAATTCACAAGAGGTCGAATCATTTTGATTTGAACTGTGTGGTAAATTGGATATTGGGTTATTAAAGGAACACTCTTTTATTTTGGAAATGTTAAAAAGCCAACTACACTGTAATCCTGGTTGCCTTAAATTTTTAAGTTGAATTAAATTAACTTTATGAGTCCATTGAACTTATATTATGTTAAACTGACTTAAAACAGCTTGTGTAACTTATAAAATTAAGTTAGAACATGATTAACTTAGTTTAATAAGTTACAACGAACTAAAAACATATGCTGTCATGACTAATTGATCACATAATTTTTTACAATGTAGAGTTAAACCATCAAAGTTTTGCCATTTTTTAATCCATTCAGCCGATCTTCAAGTCTGGTGATAGCACTTTTAGTTTAGCTTAGCGTACATCATTGAATCAGATTAGACCATTAGCATCTTACTCAGAACGTATTCATTTTCTTTTGGGCTTAGTCCCTTTATTAATCAGGGGTCGCCACAGCGGAATGAACCGCCAACTTATCCAGCATATATTTTACGCAGCAGATGCCCTTCCAGCCGCAACCCAACACTGGGAAACACCCACACACACTACGGCCAATTTAGTTTATTCAATTCACCTATAGCGCATGTCTTTGGACTGTGGGGGAAACCGGAGCACCCAGAGGAAACCCAAACGAACACGGGGAAAACATGCAAACTCCACACAGAAATGCCAACTGGCCCAGCCGAGGCTCGAGCCAACAACCTTCTTGCTGTGAGGCGATTGTGCTACCCACTGCGTCACCGTGCTGCCAGAAAATAATTAAAAAAAGATAATTTCTTAGTACTTTCTCAGTACTGGGTTGGCATCCGCTGCCTAAAACATATGCCAGAATATTCAGCGGTTCATTCCTCGGTGGCGACCCCTAATAAATAAGGGACTAAGCCAAAGGAAATGGATGAATGAATTTCTTAGTACACAATGTCACTACAGAAGAGTCAAGTGTTAAATAGGAAAAATATCGAATCTCTTTGGTCAGTTTTGAGTGAGATTCTAATGATCTAATCAGATTCAATGATTTACGCTAAGCTAAGTGAAAAGGGTTCCTGCCAGATTGGCTGAATGGAGTCATAAATGGTAAAACTCTGTAAAATGGTAAAAACTGTTTAACTCTAGGTGAAAAAGTGAAGAGTTTAACCACGTCTGCTTTACTGTTAGTCTGCTACAAGGGAATGATGCACAAAAATAAAGCCCCGCCCCCTACTCAATATTCTGTTTCAGTAGGAAGTACATCAAGATACCGAATTTAAAAAAATCAGCAACTTCCAGTTCACACTGACTTTAACACACGCAAATAATGGGAGATGGAAACATATTTGCCAAATAAACTCTTGACATAGCAAACATTACAACCATGACTCCGTTATGCTTGATTTATTTACTGTTGGTTGCTAGGTTACCAATACTACTGTCAGCTGCTCTAATAACCTAAATCGCATTCACTTTCTGTTTGCAACTAAATCGTTCTGTTTGTTAAATATCAATATAATATACAAAAGATATGAATTTATTCTATCTATCACCTGGGGTGGTATTCCATCCATCCATCTATCTATCGCCTGGGGTGGTGTTGTAAATGACATCTATCCATCCGTCCATCCATCCATCCATCTATCTGTCTGCAAACTTTCTATGATGGAAACCAGTGAAGAAAAAAACATCCCCCACATCACATTGTACATGTTGTTTTCATAGAATGACTTCTGATTTACACGTTTCCCCAACGCTGCCTTGTTTTTCCACAACAGTAAGTCATGGTTATCTCCCCTGGTCCTCCAGAGAGTCGCTGTTACGCAGAAGAATCTGCAATATAAGCCTCTTTCCTGGCTCTCGTACCGACCATCTTACAGCATCCGCACACTCTGTCATCCTTTACTATTTCGTACAGTAAACTGGAGCTTCTCACTAGTTTGGTTTGAGTTTTGTTTTTGTCTGACAAAAGCAGAAGAGACACTTTTCACAGGTACATGTAAGATATTTCTCCATCAGTAAGAGCGCCAGTACCTGTTCAGAACAGTCTCGAAGACTTTTTGGGTTTCACATCAGTGTGTACAGACTCATCTGGCACGGCTCTGTTGTAAACATGTTGCTCTAAGACTGAAGGACATTTGGAGTTTTGAGGACAAAATGTGTTCTTCCTCTTTTAAATCATATTTTTCATAGGAAGTTCCAACAAAAGCTGCCAAAATAGCTTTAATTTCTAATACAATGACCCAGACAGCTACAGTATGTCAAATAGCTACAAAATGTCCTACTATATGGCCGTTTGGTTTTTATCTAGACTGGTTTGTTAGCTCTTCAGTTGGATTTTTCACATTTTTTTTTATTGTACATTGAACATATGAGGTTTCCCAGTACTGGGTTGCAGCTGGAAGGGCATCTGCTGCGTAAAAACATATGCTGGATAAGTTGGCGGTTCGTTCCGCTGTGGCAACGCCTGATTAATAAAGTGACTAAGCCGAAAAGAAAATTAATGAATGAATAAATGAATGAACATATGAGCAAGTTTCACATTTATCACTACTGTTTATAACACAGCACACTGTAAATGCATAAATGTGACCCTGGAATTTTGGAAATTGAGATGTATATGTAACCCTGCTCTCTTTTGCTCTGAGTTGTGTTGTCAATCACGAGAGGAATCCATTTTGAGTCTGCACAGAGATTGTTATTATGTTTGGGACAGGTTACCAGCCTCAGCTCTTACCATTAAATGTACTCTTCAGCTCAGGGAAAAGGTGGAAAAGGGAAAGCCGGAGGAGTCGCGGAAGGACGCAAAGACAGGAAAGAGAAAAAGAACAAGCCGATATAGAAACAATAAAGAAAAATAACTCCGTACAATTACAAAAACCAGCATATACACCGTGACAATCCTCATATTACATCGTCAAAATAAAAATCATAACTGTGTGCCTGCACAGAGAATGTTATGTTTGGGACAGGTTACCAGTCTCAGCTCATACCATTAAATGTACACTCAGCAAAAATAACATTCTACAGTATAACAAATTGTTTTAACATCAGTAAATAAAACAAATAATTAAAATCACACTTAAATATGTATTTGTGTGTATTATTTACAACCAGTGCTACGTTCAATGTGGAACAGGTATCGCTCACCCCTTCAGTTCAGGGAAAAGGTGGAAAGGACTGCTCAAACAATAGTACAACAGGTATGGCTGCTTGGACTATACCACCTTGATGTTAACCCCAAGGGGGAGAAGAGGTGAAACCACTGTCGTTTTACAGACTCTTTTTACATCTATATTGTGAACACAAAACACTTTTAAATTAACAGTAACTACACAAGGGGAAAATATAGTGAAATCAATATACTTGAAATGATCCTGTTACATATACGTCACCTGCAAGCTGAGAAACAATACAGTAAGCTTTGAATTGATGTGTGGTTTGTTAAGAGAGCATGACATTTTCAACTTGTTTAAAAATCTTTAATCCGAGGGTTTGAAAAAAATCTAAATATCTTATTTAAAGTTGTCCAAATTAAAGGGGACCTATTATGCCCCTTTTTACAAGATGTAAAATAAGTCTCTGAAGTCTCTAGAGTGTTTGTGAAGTATTAGCTCAAAAAACACCACAAATAATGTTTCTATAACTCTTTAAAACTGTTCAATTTATGCTTTGATCTAACGGGTTTCTTTTTAGTGACTGTCATTTTAAATTCAGGAGGATTGTTCTTCTGTTTTCAAATTAATTCCTACCCTTAGATGTCGGCTATATTATTCACACACTGTTGCCACACAACTGTGTTTAAACCACAAGTGATTTTTGCATATTAGGTTCCCTTTAAGTTCTTAGCAATGCATATTACAGTTTTTCTCAGTCACTTTGGTACATTTCTCAGATCAGAATTGAAATTTAGCAAAACATTAAGTGCATTTCTCAAAACAACGCGTGCAAATAGCGAAACACCATGGATTAGCTGCAAAAGCCAGTCTCTTGCTCAAAATCCTTAGTTTCTCTCTCAAAACTAAATTTCTGTGTCAATGCCATCAGAATTAAAAGTCTTTGTGTCAAATAAGTCATGTTCTCAATATAACAGTGTACTCTGGAAGGTGTTCTGATATAAAATATGGCTATTTTTGGCTACAGTTTGTTCTGTAATTTGTTGGCAGATCATGTCATTGTGATACAGAAAGGAAAAGACATCACAAAAAACAAAAGTAGAAATGTGAACATAGGACAATCTGCTTTGAGATGTACCTTCATTAGACAAAACCAAGATTCACCTGCGAGAAATTTACCAATTCTAGACAGATTTAGAACAAAAAGTCTAATGGAAATGCATAGAAAAATGCGTTATGACTAAATATTAAGACAACTTGTTCAGCCATTTTGCATGTAAAGACTTATGCCATGAACAAACGATTAAATGTTGTGGGGGGTGAGACTATTCAACAGAGACCAAAATAATACATTTTGATCAACATGACATAAGCAATTGATAACGTAGGAAACATCAGAGAATTGCACATCATCATTTGCATGGATGTACGCAAGCATTTGCAACTTGTTCAAAGTTTGTTCAATGAGAAACTGCTTTTTTGATGTGCACAAGTGACACAATGATGTGAAGATTGAACAGGTAGTTTTGAGAAATTCAATTCTGATCTGAGAAATGTACCAAAGCGACTGAGAAAAGCTGTAATAATTAAAAAATAAAGTTTTTATATACACTGTTAACGATTTTTGTAAATTACACAGTATTTAACTGTAGTATGAACTGTATTTTACCATAGAACAGTTATTACTGTAATTTAAAGTTGCATTGTAAAAAAAATACAGTAAAGATCTACAATACTTTAAATACATATACAGCAAGAGAAATGGTGCTGCAATTGTAAATATGGTATTTTTGCTTTACATTTTAATTGGTTTACAGTAAGTTACTGGCAAACTGCTGCCAGTAAGTTATTGTAGATTCTACAGGAACTTGTTAACAGTGTATTTACTGAAGGAAATGTACAAAATGTCTCGTGGAAGATGGATATTAAGTCAACAGATTCTGCACTCTAGACTGACATCTACAGACTGAGCTGCTGTGATGATGTCACTCTTGTCACACAGATGATGTCACTCTTGTTTAGTCTCAGGCTGTGTTGTGAGATTTTTCTGAACATTGAATGAGTACAAACACACTCAGCATAAAACGTAAGGGTACTTTAGAACAAATTTGCTGTTAATAATAACATGCATGCACTGTAAAAATATCTGTTAAGTAAGAGTTTCCGTATTTTGTGATTCACAAGTGTTTTTTGTTTATCTACTGTTGTGAATTGCATTATGGGACCTTGATCCCTGCTCTGTCGACTTTTGATGAATTACATTGTGCATGTATTACACAAACTAACATTACCGAAATGTTGACCCTCTGATTGTCAGTGTATAACTCACACCCTGGTTACATTACAACCAACAGGTCAAGATTAATTTATTGCAAACGGGAAATTCTGTACTAGCAAATACAAACTGCAGGCCCAAACTGCCTTAAAATTCACTAGTTAAGCTCTTAAAGGTCGTGTGAAGTGCTTTAAAATCTGCATTGTTTTATCCAACTTTTGACATAATTTCAGCTGAAAGATGAAGAGAGGGCGGGACATAGTGTAGCTCCTCCCCTTTAAAATAAAACAGCCAATAGTGTTTTGTTTTTATCACTGCTCTCCCACTAAGAGTGGTTGAGCTCAAGCGCATCAAAAGAAAAGCAAATGAGAAGTGTCTTGAAGGGGGCAGGGCATGTCAGATACTAGAGCGCATTTGATTGGTCAGAAGATCTGATGAGAAACTGAAGTATGAAAAAAAAATACACAGCAGAATGAACCGCCAACTTATCCAGCATATGTGTTACGCAGCGGGGGAAACCGAAGCACCCCGGAGGAAACCCACGCGAACACGGGGAGAACATGCAAACTCCACACAGAGGCTCCACCTAGCCGAGGCTCGAACCAGCGACCTTCTTGCTGTGAGGCGATTGTGCTACCCACTGCGACACCATGCTGCCCCCACTAGCTAATATTCATTCATTCATTTTCTTTTTGGCTTAGTCCCTTTATTAATCAGGGGTTGCCACAGTGGAATGAACCGCCAACTTATCCAGCACATGTTTTACACAGCGGATGCCCTTCCAGCTGCAACCCATCACTGGTAAACACCCATACACTCTCATTCACACACATACACTATGGACATTTTAGCTTACCCAATACCACATGTTCACCTATACCACATGTTTTTGGACTGTGGGGGAAATCGGAGCACCCGGAAGAAACCCACGCGAACACGGGGAGAACATGCAAATGCCAACTGACCCAGCCGGGGCTCGAACCAGCGACCTTTTTGCTGTGAGGCGATTGTGCTACCCACTGCGCCACCGTGCTTTCCCCACTAGCTAATATAGTATATATATATATATATATATATATATATAAAACTATATTATCCTTAAAACTAACATCTAAAATTTTTATTTTAATTTCACAGAACCTTTAAACAAGTATGAATTATGAAGTGGAGCTATTAGCCAATGGCAGCAATGCAAATGAGACTCGAGAAAGAAATTACAGGATTCATGTACTGTGCAAATGGCCTTCACTGGATTATTCTACATTATGTAGTGTTATTACTTAATACCAGCAACGTGTAAGTGGCCTTTCAGAATCAGGCAGACGCAGTTACATCAGATGAGTGGAAAAGTACTCTGCTGCCTGTGGCCTCATTGCCTGTGCACATTTCTCCCTCTGGAGTCGCTCTGTATGTAATCAGGTGCACCAGAAGCCGCAATTCAAGCCAAAAGCACAAGCGCTGCCAAGACTTGCCCGTTTGCTTCTTATTTTCACTCATATCTCAGTCTCGAGAGGCAGGTTACAGGTGCAAGTGTGCGGTGCAGGGTTCAAATGTGAGCAGGAGGTTGCAGGGAGGTTATTCAGTCCAAATTGGACACACAAAATATCCATATATTAACAGTTATCTGTATTTTGTGATTTATGTTTTTTTTTCCTTGTTTATTTATGCTTTTGAATTGCATGATTATGAGATCTTGATCTTTTCTCCTTTCTTTTTCGATGTTGAAAAGTTTGAAAAGGCGACGCGGTGGCGCAGTGGGTAGCACGTTCGCCTCACAGCAAGAAGGTCGCTGGTTCGAGCCTCGGCTGGGTCAGTTGGCATTTCTGTGTGGAGTTTGTATGTTCTCCCCGTGTTCGCGTGGGTTTCCTCCGGGTGCTCCGGTTTCCCCCACAAGTCCAAAGACATGCGGTATAGGTGAATTGGGTAAGCTAAAAAATTGTCCGTAGTGTATGTGTGTGAATGGGTGTGTATGGATGTTTCCCAGAGATGGGTTGCGGCTGGAAGGGCATCCGCTGCGTAAAACATATGCTGGATAAGTTGCCGGTTCATCCCGCTGTGGCGACCCCAGATTAATAAAGGGACTAAGCCGAAAAGAAAATGAATGAATGAATGAATGAAAAGTTTGAAAAAGTTACTTTTAATTGATTTTTTTTTGCCAAGTAACATTTATTTTGTCATTGAATAGAATTACAGTAATCACAAGCACCAGGATTATTTTCTGAGATGCATAAACTTACAAAAACAAAGAAAAAACAAACAACAACAAAATAAAAAACACCCCAACCCCAGCCTGTGATAATCAAGTATAGTGTGAAGTATAGTGATAATCAAAACAACGTTTTAGTTACAATACATTGCTTTGGGGAAAAGAATTCCCCATGAAGTGACATAAGAAAGGCCCCCAAATCTTGTGAAATTGTCCAATGTTGCCTTTTAAAAAATATCTGGTTCGTTCCAAGTGCAGAGTAGATATCAATTCTTCAAGCCATAGTTTAGCAGTTGGAGGATTAACATTTTTCCAGAACAATAATATCAGTTTTTTGGCTGTTATCAAACAATATGTAAGGAATTTCTGTTGTGCACTGCTTGATGAATATATATATAATCAGAATGTCCTAATATAATAAGCACTGGGTCAGGATCCAACTGTAGATCAAATACAACTGAAAGCATTTTAAAAACCTCATCCCAGAATCCCTGTATTTTATGACAGAATACAAAACTATGAGCTAAATCGGCTAACTGACATTTTTAATAATTAAAAAAAGTGACATATTGTACGGGTGCACTGTAAAAAATTCTTGCTGCCTACATTTTTTCTTAGTTGAATCAAAGGAACTTTTCTAGTCATCTCAAGTTCATCAGTCATCAGTCCAAATGACTAAAAATATTAAGTTAAACTTTGTATAACTAGGCTGCACAGTGGCGCAGTGGGTAGCACAATCGCCTCACAGGTGGTTCGAGCCTCGGCTGGGTCAGTTGGTGTTTCTGTGTGGAGTTTGCATGTTTTCCTCGTGTTCGCGTGGGTTTCCTCCGGGTGCTCCGGTTTCCACCACAAGTCCAAAGAAATGTGGTATAGATGAATTGGGTAAGCTAAATTGTCCGTAGTGTATGTGTGTGAATGAGTGTGCATGGATGTTTCCCAGTGATGGGTTGCAGCTGGAAGGGCATCCGCTGCGTAAAACATATGCTGGATAAGTTGGCGGTTCATTCCACTGTGGCGACCCCTGATTAATAAAGGGACTAAGCCGAAAAGAAAATGAATGATTGAATGAATGTATAACTAAAAATATTAATGATTAACTCATTAATATTGTTTAAAGTAGCATAAAACATTTGTTTTCATGACTTTTTGTCATCATTCTTTACAGTGTAGGTCAAAACATTGATATGCTGATTCATAGCGATATTTCCAGCTGCATTACATTATCGATACTCTGGCACCAAGTATCAATATTTATTCAAATGTACAAAAGATCTGAATTTATTTATCCATCTTGCACGGCAGCTGCTTGCCGCTTTGACTGCTGTATACCCATTCATTAATTTTCCTTCGGCTTAGTCTCTTATTTATCAGGGGTCAACACTGCGGAATGAACTGCCAACTATTCCAGCATATGATTTACGCAGCAGATGCCCTTCCAGCCACAACCCAGTACTGGGAAACACCCATACATTCTCACATTCACACACTACAGCCAATTTAGTTCATCCAATTCACCAATAGCGCATGTCTTTGGACTGTGGGGGAAACCGGAGCACCCGGAGGAAACCCACGCCAACACAGGGAGAACACGCAAACTCCACACAGAAATGCCAACTGGCCCAGCCGTTACTTGAACCAGCAACCTTCTTGCTGTGAGGCGACAGTGCTAACCACTGAGCCACTGTGCCGCCCAGTATACCCCTTATTAGGGCAAAATATCATGGTTATATTGTATCATGAGGTAACCTGTGATTCCTACCCCTAATATATTACCTGTGGTGGTGTTGTAAATTACAGTACAAAAACCTGGTAATAAAGTACCACTATTTTTTCTGTTATTCTACTGAATTCCATCCATTCATATGTATACATACAGCGGGGAAAAATAAGTATTGAACACGTCATGTTTTTTTCTCGGAATAATATTTCTAAAGGAGCTGTTGACATGGAATTGAACCAGATTTTGGTAAAAACCCAAACAATACAAACATAAAAATAAAACAAAACAAAAAAATCTGAAAAATGAGTAATGTGTAATAACAATGGAATGACACAAGGAGAAAGTATTGAACTATTGAAATGTATTTAATACTTAATATAAAAGGCTTTTTTAATGATGGCAGCTTAAAGACGACTCTCATATGGAGAATGAAGGCTCATGCATTGCTCAGTTGTGAGTTTTTCCACAGACAGAGTGTAAAAATCTTGATTTTCTGTGGGTCTCGTCTATCAAATCTAATCTTTAATTTGTATTATCTATTGGATTCAAGTCAGGTGACTGGCTGGGCCATTCTACAGCTTGATTTTTTTTTCTCTGAAAGCATTTGAGAGTTTCCTTGGCTGTGTTTTGGATCATTGTCTTGCTGAAATGTCCACCCTGGTTTCATCTTCATCCTCCTGCTAATGTAGATGTTGGACTGAAGCAGCTAATATTCACTTACAATGATGAAGGGCAGAGGGTTGCTGAAGAACTACTGAGAGATTTCAGCTGCTGTCTGGGCTTTCACTACCTTTCTACACCTTCCTTTCTTCATGAGTTCAATACTTTTTCCCTGTGTCATTTTATTTTGTATTGTAATCTAATTAGTTCAGTTTTCTTTGCATATATAGATTTCTTTGGTTGTTACCAAAAATTTCAAATCAACAGCATCTTTATAAATATGTTTTCTGAGAAAAATGGTGACGTGTTGAATACTTATTTTCCCCGCTGTATATAAAATTGACTTAATTTTATGTATTACTTCTTATACAATACGTTGTTTCAAACTACTAAAATGTCAGTAAATGTCACTCTGTCAGACTGCAGAGTTGAATTATCAGCATCAAAAGTCGACAGAGCAGACATCAAGGTCTCATAATGCAATTCATAACAGTAAAATAAGCAATGAATCACGAATTACAGAAACTTTTAAAATAATTTTACATAGTAGAAAACTAAAGGGATTTGTGATTTATTATAGAACAGGGCGATGCAGTTCAAATACTGGTTTTGTGAATGATCTGGGCATTTTGATTAAACACAACTGCCTGTGTTCCCTCAGTAACGCTGCTCTGTTTTTTTGTTGTTGTTTTTTTTGTGCAATTTATAGTGCCCCACGTCCTAGATTTCCTCTGGACAAACATCAGCAGAAAGACATGCTAATTCTGGGAGTCATCCATAAACAGTCAGAGGGGACGCCCAGAGAGCTTCTCCTGTAAAACAACATTAACAATAACAGTAGAGGCTCTGAGAGGAGGCTGTTAGAGTTGCCCACACAGTGTGAAAGCTGGAGTTACAGTATGTGCTGTAATGCTCGTATCACCAGTTTCACTGCACAAAAACTGCTCACTGCTCCGGTTTCCCCCACAGTCCAAAGACATGCGCTATAGGTGAACTGAATAAACTAAATTGACCATAGTGTATGAGTGTGTCTGAGTGCGTATGGGTGTTTCCCAGTACTGGGTTGCAGCTGGAAGGGCATCCGCTGTGTAAAACATATGCTGGATAAGTTGGCAGTTCATTCCGCTGTGGCGACCCCTGATGAACAAAGGGACTAAGCTGAAGGAAAATGAATGAATGACAACATGAATGACAAAATGCAATAAAAACTGTCAATTTACAGATATTTTTTACAGTGTAGTTTACTGCAACTCTGACGCTGATTGGTTAATTTTTTTATTTTTTATGATTTGCAACAATGTGAACAGATAACTTCAATAAAATACCACCAGTTGAGTTTATGATTAGTTTACAATCAATTTCTATATGGCTCTATGAATGGATTTTTCTCTATGAATGAAGATTGTTTTCTACAGATGCCAACAAATATGGCTCATAGTCTGGATGGAGGCAAAATAAATTAAATAAAGGAAGCACTTAGGGCTGTCACAATAATATGTGATGTATATTAAATGAAACACATGACAAGGGATTTAATTAAGATGATAAACTGCTACCAACACTGAAAGTCATTATGCGTAACAAGTTAATCACAACGTTGAACTCTCTCTGATTTATAGTATGTCATCACCATATTTGGGGAACAATAGATTCGTTATTATTGAAATGTCTGCGTTTCTACAATGGCACCGAGAGGCTGAAAGTACATCAGGATTTCAGACTTTGTTTTTATGACTAATTGCTGGTTCAGCATACTATTGTGCTGTGTTGTTTTACGTCTTATTATAAAGACTGCAAACAGACAATGAGCTTTGTTTAAACATCAAGCTCTTAAACACAAGCCTCTGTGAATCTGCTTGTCTGGTTTTCGTCACCAGTTTAAAGGTGCTCTGGAGTCTGGTTTATTGTGACAGCTTAATAAATTGTGTTTTTGCGTCATTGGCATGTTTAATTATGTAATTATGTCTTACTGTACGTGAAGAGATGTTTCCTAACACATTTAACCATTGTGACACATTCAGAACTGTTTGGACCGTTTAGAAATATTAGTGCTGGGCAAAGATTAATCGTGATTAATCGCATCCAAAATAAAAGTTTGCTTTGACATAATATAAGTGTGTGTGTCATATATTTATTATGTATAAGTGATACACACACATACATAGATACAAAACAATTTTGTTACATAGATATTTAAATTTATATATAATTTCATTTCATTCGTATCAAAACTTCATTCATTTTCTTTTCAGCTTAGTCCCTTTATTAATCTGGGGTCGCCACAGCGAATGAACCGCCAACTTATCCAGCATATGTTTTACGCAGCAGATGCCCTTTCAGCTGCAACCCATCACTGGGAAACATCCATACACACTCATTCACTACAGACAATTTAGCTTACCCAATTCACCTGTACAGCATGTCTTTGGACTGTGGGGGAAACCGGAGCACCCGGAGGAAACCCACGCGAACACGGGGAGAACATGCAAACTCACACAGAAACGCCAACTGACCCAGCCGAGGCTCGAACCAGCGACCTTCTTGCTGTGAGGCGATTGTGCTACCCACTGCGCCACCGTGACACCATAATTTGTATCATATAGATATATATATTTATATCTTAATATAAATAGTCCTTTTCTTAAATATATGCATGCATGTGTGTATTTATATATACATAATAAATATACAGAGTACACACACATATATTACTGTATGTCAAAACAAACTTTTATTTTGGATGCGAATAATATTCTTAGTTTTTAAATAAGAAGTTCTCTCTTAAAAAAATTATTAAAATTAATTAGTAGACATGACAATTTATAAAATATTCCTTTCATGTTTAAGCCATTTGGGATGCCGATATGTATGGAGAACCATAAAGTGCGATTACATAAAATTATTCAAAATTATTTAGTAAAATATGCTTAGCCTAAAATGATATAGATCTACTTTAGAGGCATACACAAAATTAAAATCAAGATGTCACTTTTTTCACTAAATTTAGTTTCCAAAGCAGTATACAATGTAGAAAATATAGGTAGATGACACCATAAATACAAATCAAACCAAAACAAAATATAGTAAAAAACATTGTTATATGTAACTTTATACATCATTACTACCACATTAGTATATAACATTACTACATTGTGATCTTGTCCTATTTAAATATACATTGTAATTTGCCAGCAATATGAAAAAAATACTATAGTAATTTATACTGAAAACTCTATAGTTCCTATGGTAATAGAACAACTAGTAATTTAAACAAATTACTCAACACTGTACTTGAGGTATACAGTATTATACTACAACATACCAAAGTTTACTGTAGTAAAAACGTATAAAAAGTATAACTGCAGTATTTATTACAGTTTATTGTGGAAAATTTGTTTACTTTGTTCAAGTATTTTCACAGTTCACACTTCATCTTTATTTATTTATTTTAGTAGTAGCATTTTTTTTAAACAAAACTAAACAAGTGTGAAACCTTTTTAAGGTATAAAAAATTACATAAAAAAAAAAATGGGCATGTTTGGAAATGCTCCGTTCAAGACGCTTAGTTTACAGTCACAATTTTTTAAAATTAATCTACACAGTAGAGATGGCTACCGTTTATAACAACAATCTGAAAACAAAACAAAACAGATGACATCTTGCAGCTCAACTACTATCAGACAAGGGACGCTTGTTTTTTCTATCTATCTCTTTCTTTCTCTCTCTCTGCTGTTTTTAAAGTGGTGTTTCTTGAGTGGGTCGTAAAAATTAGAAATAACTGTGTGGTTTGAATTTACTGCTCTTTTGCTTGTCATCACATGCCGCTGTTATTGGGTAATTGCAGCGACGCTACAGCACATTAATTAAGTAAAGTCGGACGGAGACAGAGATCTGTACTCTATTTTAAAGGATTTATAGCCGACTTTCAGAAAGCGACGGTGCTGTTATTGTGGGCAGGCTGTCCATGTGGAGAATCTCTCCGGAGCAGAGACGTTTATAACACGGATCACCAGGGTTTAATGAAAATCAGGCCAGGCTACAGACTGACCGCTTCGTCTTTGTCTAAAAGCTCTGGTCCTTGTCTTTCCCTGGCACCTGGCAATGCTTATGAATGCTGCCAGTTTCCCTATGGCTTCTGAGGTTTTCGGGATGCTTGGCGTAAAGTGACAGGTCTGCGTTTTATTCTCCTCACTTCTGGCTTTCAGCGTCTTCTCTCAGTCTTGGCTTGTAAATCAGCATCCCAGTAGTAGCTATGATGACTACATATTCATGGTCGTGTCGTTGTGTTTGCGTTGATATTTTCAGCTTTTAACCATCTACTTTTCTTTGATTAAAGAATTAGACAGAAGCGCAGTCATTTTCCCACTGTGCTCAACCACAGTGTTGTTTTAACATTTGGGGTCTACTTTTAAAGTCCTCACAAAACTGTTTGTATTGCACCAAAACACTATTCTTAGATGTGTTAAACCCAAAGCAGGTTTGCAGTGGGTGGTGAGGTTAAGTTTTTTCTGTTTTTTGGCTAAAATGCAAATGCCAGCAGTTGTTTCTGACAAATAATACGACCAAAGATGGCGGCACGGTGGCTCAGTGGTTAGCAATGTCGCCTCACAGCAACAGGGTTGCCAGTTTGAGTCCCAGCTGGGCCAGTTGGCATTTCTGTGTGGAGTCTGCATATTCTCCCTGTGTTGGCGTGGGTTTCCTCCAGGTGCTCCAGTTTCCCCCACCGTCCAAAACATGCGCTATAGGTGAATTGGATAAACTAAATTGGCCGTAGTGTATGACTGTGTGTGAATGCGAGAGTGTATGGGTGTTTCCCAGTACTGGGTTGCAGCTGGAAGGGCATCCACTGAGTAAAACATATGCCAGAATAGTTGCCAGTTCATTCCACTCTGGCGACCTCTGAAATAGAGACTAATCTGAAGGAAAATGAATGAATAAATAAATAAGCCATAGTGTATGAGTGTGTGTGTGAATGCTGGGTACTGGGTTACGGCTGGAAGGGCATCCACTGTGTAAAACATATGCCAGAATAGTTGGCGGTTCATGCCGCTGTGGCAACCTCTGAAATAGAGACTACGCCGAAGGAAAATGAATGAACTGATAAATTGGCAGTAGTGTATGAGAGTGTGTGTGTGTGAATGCGAGAGTGTATGGGTGTTTCCCAGTACTGGGTTGCGGCTGGAATGGCATCCACTGCGTAAAACATATGCCAGAATAGTTGGCGGGTCATTCCGCTGTGGCGACCTCTGAAGTAAAGATTAAGCCGAAGGAAAATTTATGAATTAATAAACTGGAAGTAGTGTATGAGAGTGTGTGTGTGAATGTGAGAGTGTATGGGTGTTTCCCAGTACTGGGTTGCGGCTTGAAGGGCATCCACTGCGTAAAACATATGCCAGAATAGTTGGCGGTTCATTCTGCTGTGGCGACCCCTGATAAATAATGGAGTAAGCTGAAGGAAAATGAATGTATTCAGTATTTTAACCCCAAAACAACTGACTTAGTACACTCCCACATGCAATGAAATAAGTTCCCTTCTCTTGTTTACACGTATCAGGGTTAATTATAATCAGGTTAAAATAATGCAACTTAACTGAGGTTATATACTGTCTACTCAGCCATTTATATTGAAGCAATCTGAAATGGGTGCTTGTTGTCCGAGTTTGGACTTTTAAACAAGCTTCTTGCATCTTTTAACGACCTCTTCAAACATCATGTTCAGCTGCAATTCACTGAAAAATGATGGGGTGGATTTGAGGCAAAAGTGATTTTTTATTCTGCTATCTCTTTGAGAAAGGTCGCCGGCTTTAACTAGAATCAATCATCATGCCGTAAGACACCTGTACAGGACAGCAAGAGCCAGAACAGATCACCGACTCCAGATAAACATGTCAGCTCTTCTGGAGAGCCGAAAAGCGGGATCCGAAGATTCATCTCAGCCGAGGTTTTAAGTTTTCCACAGGCTTCATCTCTTGAACAATGAAAGAATTTGGACTACAGCCTGGGCATCAGTTTGCTTTTGATCATTTTTGATTCATCATGATCGCTGTTGTTGGCAAAGCAGAAAAAGAGATGCGTACTTAAATGCTGCCCTTTTGTTTCTCTCAAATTTATGAGTATATTTATTCTCCAGCAGACTTTTGGCTATTGTGCTGGAATTGCAAAACTAATCCATGGAAATTACCTGTAATGTAGAGCTGAAGTGAATGTACGGCACTGCAATGAATTACAGGGTTAGTTAGAAATACATTGTAATGTTTTTTGTTATGTATTTGGGCTACAAAATCTATAGAAGCAAACTAAGTAAACAGGAAAATGTTGCTTTGGTCTGAAAGCTTTAATAAATATATTTATTAATATATATTATAAATTGATTTGTGTGAATACATCTGTAAATAGGGTGGCACTGTGGCTCAGTCGTTAGCAAAGTCACCTAACAGCAAGAAGGTCACTGTTTTGAGTCCCGGCTGGGCCAGTTGACATTTCTGTGTGGAGTTTGCATGTTCTCCCCGTGTTGGCGTGGGTTTTCTCCCGGGTGCTCCGGTTCCCCCACAGGCCAAACACGTGCTATAGGTGAACTGAATAAACTAAATTGACCATAGTGTATGAGTGTATGGGTGTTTCCCAGTAATGGGTTGTAGCTGGACGGGCATCTGCTGTGTAAAACATAGGCTGGAATTGTTGGCGGTTCATTCCGCTGTGGCGACCCCAGATTAATAAAGGGACTAAGCCGAAAAGAAAATGAATGAATTTATCAGCTATAGTCTGTAATAAGTCTATACAGCTATCTATATAATATAGTCTATAAAGCTATATTCATTTCACTATAGTTAATACTACAGTATGCTGTAGCATTCTTTAAAAAAAATTCTAAACACTATAATTTATACAGTATAATACACTTTACTGTAGTATGGTTCAAAAACACTAAATAATTTACTCTAAATCATTATAGTATTTTTTTCATGTGGGTATATTTGGATATCTGCATGATGCTAATATTAAAACTAATAGATAATTTAACTCGCTTGTCACAAACAATTGCAAAATCACATTATCTTTCCAGCAGAAACATGCATGATTTGATAATAATTAGAGTATTGTTTGAAAATAGCTCCTCACAGAAGCAGGGCTCTGGGTCAGTAAGTGCGATGGCATGCTGAAAGGCTCAGTCTGTGCTAATGCGTACAGTGCGGTTTGTCGTTTATTCATTCTGTTTTCCGATGACAGCAAAGACAGGACTGAAGCAGCATGGAAAAGCCCAGAGAAGAGCAGCGAGTGAAAGAAAACCAGCTGGAAATAAGTGGAGCTCTCAGAGTTCTTGGAGAAAGTTGAACAGCTTTTCAACACCAGCCATCGGCTTGTACAGCCAAGAGTATCTATATCTGTGAATGAGTTGTTTTTTCTTAGCAAAACACTAAATAGACCTTTACAATAAAATGTATAAGAAAATGTTTTTTTATTGTACAGTTGTACTTTAAAGTGAGACGGCAAGGTGGCTCAGTGGTTAGCACTGTCGCCTCACAGCTAGAAGGTTCCTGGTTCAAGTCCCAGCTGGGCATGTTGGCACTTCTGTGTGGAGATTGCATGTTCTCCCCGTGTTGGCGTGGGTTTCCTCCGGGTGCTCCGGTTTCCCCCACAGTCCAAAGACATGCGCTATAGGTGAATTGGGTGAACTCATTTGGCCATAGTGTATGAGTGTGTGTGTACGAATATTAGAGTGTATGGGTGTTTCCCAGTACTGTGTTGCGGCTGGAAGGGCATCCGCTGCGTAAAAGAGTGGCGAGCTCTGATAAAGCAGAGACTAAGCCGAAGCACCGTTTCCATCCAACAAGTCCAAGAGAACAAAATTGTCACTTCCTGATAAAATGGCGCCAAATAGCAAAAGAAAAAGAAGGAGAAGGCATTTTTTCGTAAATAATAACTTACTTGCGTCTTAGAACACGTAGACGAAATGCAATGTTACGCAAAATCAGTGATGGGTATAACGGCGCTATAAATAAACGGCGTTACTTTTTTCAGTAACGAGTAATCAAATGAATTACTGTTTCCCCCGTTACAACGCCGTTACTGATACTGACAATAAAATGCGCATTACTATAATTGCGAACACTGAAGCGGTTTTCATGCGAGCAGCGCCTCTCTCAGCCATAGGACCTCTCTTTCTCTGGGGTGTGTGTGTGTGTGCTGGGGTGTGGCAAATCCAGCAAGTTCAAAGGTAGCGTTTGCAAACTGGAAATATAAGCACTACTTTTCCCTTGTTAAGGTGAAAGGCAAGAATGTTTATGTATCGTGCAACTTATGCCCAGGAAAAAAGAGTCTCTCTGCGTCGGTGACAAGTCATTCTAATCCAATGAAGGATCTCACGTCGTCACAAAATTAGTGGCTACGCAGGTGATAACGTGAGCTCTGCTACCAAAGGAGGAGACGAAGCCATGATGTTAAAGCAAATAAAACTTCATTTTTCTCCAGCGCAAACACTTATTACTCAGACAGAATTAAACATAATAATATCTAGATATATAGTTGAGGACATGCTGCCGTTGTCTCTCACATTGTCCCACAACAACATTAAAATAGTGTAGATTAGTGTACAATAGTTTATATAAATTTTATAGTCATTTGACAGATTAGATTTCTTTTAAAGGAACGCAATAGGTACTTTCCCTGGTAATTAGTTACTTTTATAATTATGTAACTCAGTTGCTAACTCAGTTACTATTTGTGAGAAGTAACTAGAAACTATAACTAATTACTCTTTTAAAGGAACGTGCCCAACACTGCGCAAAATAGTCCACGGTTCGTCTTATCCTTTCAGAATCATCTCCACTCACACTTCTTGGAAGATTTGCACGTTCCGCTGATGTTTTCCTTCAAGAATGGTCATCACTTCTTTTCGTATATAACATTTAAAAATGATCGGACCTCATCCTCCACCCAAACATACCTGTCACCATTATTGTTATCACATGATCTGTTGAAGCAAAATCACGTAAGGTTTTTTGATGCACATGCTGGAATTTATTCAGTAAATGCGTTTCCATCATAGTTTATGCACATTTTTTCTTATCAGATAAAAAGTTTATCATACTCAGTTGTGAGTATGAGTACTCATTATAAATATATAATGCCCCAAGTAGGTTTTTTAGACTTCTAAATCTTTAGACGTCTTATCAAGAAGACCCATTAAAACAGAGATATAACCTCTGGTGATTGTGTTCGTTTGTTAAAATCATCGAAACATGTAAGAATCATTAACATTTGTTGGTCACTCACGGAGCTTAATTATAATCCAAATGTCAGTGGAAAGAATCCTGTTGGGTTTTTCTCAGGGATCTGGACTGATGCAAATTTACGAGCTGACTTACAAAAATAAGTCATCACTGCAGCACCATTAAAATGCATTCTGACAATATGGTACTGTATAATTAGTTTAATTCAATCTACTGTATTTGAAGTTTTATGCTTTATTATTTTAGATCTGATTGTCGGAGGGCAATCAGATGAATGATTTTTCCTTGCATCTGAATTGGATTATAAACATGCTCTCAACAGGTTATCACTACTCACTGACGAAATATGTGACCTACTTACTGCTCTGATGTTTTAATTTTTTATGAAATATCCTGTTATGATTTCCATCTTTCCATTATTGCATAATACACTGAATGCCCATGGCAGTACACTCCAAAAAAAGAGAAAGATTTTTCAGTTCTGTTCACTTTACCTAAACAATTCATGTTTAATTAATGCCATTGTGGCTATTTTTCATTTTAACACGATTGCATTATGTTAAACTGACTTGAAATTGTCACTCTTTGCCTTGACTGGAAGTTTTCATGTAAAAAGTATGTTTCAATCAAGTTTAAATTTATACTTAGCAACTATATCAACAAAAAACATTCATGTGATGGCACCATTAATGCTGAAAAGTACATAGAGATTTTGGAGCACAATATGCTGCCTTCTGTTCCAGAGATGCCCATGTATATTTCAACAAGACAATGCAAAACCACATTCTGCAAACATTACAAAGTCCTGGCTGCGGAGGAAGATGATACAGGTACTTGACTGGCCTGCCTGCAGTCCCGACCTGTCTCCAATAGAGAATGTGTGGTGCATTTTGAAGCACAAAAAGCGACAACGAAGACCCTGTCCTGTTGGCCACCTTAAGACTTGTTTGCAGGAAGAATGGGTCAGAATTACACCTGAAACACTTCATCACTTGGTGTCTTCAGTCTTCATGTCTTTTAAGTGTTATAAAAAGGAATGGCAACATTACAAAGTGGTAAATGCTTTACTGTTACAACTTTTTTTTTTTTTATTGTGTTGCAAGAACCAAAATTGTAACGTGTAAACAAACAAACAATGAAAATCACAAGGAACACATTAAATAATGTTTGTTGTCTTGTCTGCAATGAAAGACAAGTCAAAGTAAATTTAGAAATCACTACTTTCTTTTTTTATTTGCGTTTTCCACACTGTCCCAAGTTTTTCTGATTTGGGGTTGTAAATAGACATATTTAAATCATGTTTAATCAACATCATCTGTTCATGTTAAATGAACACAAATATTTTCAGTTTGTTTAATATCATCCAGTGTTGTTAAAATAATCACGTGGAACCACTGTCCACAACTGAATCCAACATAGGCTCATTCTGAAAACGTAGCCCTATATACATTTCTGGAGATCGCAAATTATTTTGCCAGAAGTACGTATGGCTGCATTTTGTCTTTAAAATGAACGTTACGGGGCGGTGTGACACCGTTCCTTTTCGCTCTTGCCAGCTGACCACTTACCTCCGTATGGATTGTTTTTCTGCTGTTACCAGTTTGTCCAGTGGGTTGCCACGTACGTCGGCAGACTTGTGACGTGGAGCAGAGTTGACCGCGATGACGGGGTTTGAGTCTGGCAAAGAATGGTTCCAGAAAGCAGGTAAGACAAAAACAAAAAGCCAAAAAATAAAATAAACAAGTAAATAACAGGATGAGAATGTGGTAAAATCTGAAAACGTGGTAAAAATCAGGTAAGGGCTTTTCCTTTCCTGCATTGCTTTTGAAAACACTGTTGGTTGGGTTTAGGGAAGGAGGAGGGTGGGTCAGTCGATCGGTCAGTCAGTCAGTCGACAGCGGCCTCTGGTGGATTTACACGAGCAGCAGGCACGAATGGCACTCATGAGTGAAATTTGAGATCTCCAAAAGCATACACAGCGACCTCTGGTGGATTTGCAAAAACAAAAGCGGCAAAAAACGTACCTCCTGGAACGTATTTGGCACTCTCCAGAAATGTATATAGGGGTACGTTTTCAGAATGAGCCTGGGTTGATTGAATCATGTTCAACCAAATTGCTATTTTATGTATAGTGTATAGTAACATGTTGTCAGTTTTCCTATGCTAGTTTGGGGTAGGAAATGTCTCCACAGGTGAGGAGAAAGTTGCATTAATCTTGGCACAATAAAAGAATTACTCATACATTAATAGTTTTGCAAGTGTGTGTCATCAGTTTGACTTAAAAAAAAAAAGAAGTGCTGTTGAATAAGTGTTAACAACTGCAGTTCTAGTTATTTGGACAGGTCTGCTGGTTGTGGCTACTGTTGCCAGGGGGGGCAAATATTTCTTGTTCCACCTTTTTATTGATGTATAGCAGCCCACTAAACCCCTCTGCTGTGGATGAGTCAGAAAATCCCCCTGAAGACCCTCTGACCATCACACGTTTAACACTTTAAACTCGTTTCTGACATGCAAACAAAAGAGCTTTTCTTACCTTAAGGTTTTGTCTTGTTTCTGGTCCAAATATCTACAAATTCTTATACCAAGAAGCATTTTCTAGAAAAGTAAGAGTTGTTTACTGAAATAATGTCAAAATTATGAGAGTTTATTCTTAAAACAAGCAAAATAATCAGCCAGTGGGGTAAGTAAAAAAAAATCTTATTTCAATCCAAAAACAAGATTACTTAACTTGCCCAATTGGCAGATTATTATTATTATTTTAAAAAAATCTTACTTCATTTTGACTTTTTTTTCTTCTGAAATCAATTATTTTTTTTACTTGTAGAAAATGCTTCTTTATTTAAGATTTTTCTGACTTTTGAGAGACTCTTACACATCTGTATAATATGCTAACTTGATCTGTATAATATATATTCATATAGCTGTATCATATTTAAAAGCTAATATTTGCTGCTTTCAGTGGGGCACGGTGTCCCGTCTGGGCCAGTTGGCATTTCTGTGTGGAGTGTGCATGTGTGTGTGTGTGTGTGTGTGTGTGTGTATGGGTGTTTCCCAGCACTGGGTTGTGGCTGGAAGGGCATCCGCTGCCTAAAACATATGCCAGAATAGTTGGCAGTTCATTCCGCTCTGGCAACCCCTGATAAATAAGAGACTAAGCCGAAGGAAAGTGAATGAATGAATGTATTTGCTGCTTTCCTTATTTCCTTATGAAAAATATAATAATTTATAATGCACACTATAGTGCTTTTGAACCATACTACAGTAAAGTATCTGAATTAATAGTTGCTGTTGTAATCCACGAACAACTATAGTAATATAAACAATACGTTTACCACAAAGTATACTACAGTATTTAAATCCAAAAAGCAAACAAAAAGTGCTCTGGGGTAGCTCAAATAACGTGTCGGTGCTCTAAGGGCAAGGGATTCATCGGAACGAGCAACAAAAATCAGTCCAAGGCATTTGAAAGATGCTGAAAAAATATTAAAAAGCCTTTATTCACATGGCTAATCTTAAAAAACCTACGCGTTTCGGCAGGGTATCTTCATCAGGTTACCCTGATGAAGGCAGCTCTCTGCCGAAACGTGTAGGTTTTTTAAAGATTGTTTACTGCAATAATTACTGGGGGGTTGTTTACTGCAATAATAATAATAAAAAATAAACAATAGAGTTTATTTTTAAATTAAGCAAAATAATCTGCCAGAGGAAAAGCAAAAAAAATCTGAAAGATTATTTTGCTTGTTTAAGGAAAATCCTACTTAATTTTGACTTTTTTCCCTCTCTGAAAACAAGACTTATTTTTACTTGTCTATAAATTACTTCCTGATTTAAGATTTTTTAGATATTTGAGAGGCTCTTACATGTGTATAATATGCTATATTGATATATATCATATTTAAAAGCTAATTGTTGCTCTTTTGTTGCTCTTAAACATGCATTTACTCTTGAATGGTTCGACATTTCTTTATAAAAAAAAATTATAGTAATTTATAATACATATTATAGTGTTTTTAAAATTAGTTAATATTTGCTGTGGTAATCCACAAACTTAAAAAAAAGAAAATTATTGGGTTGTTTACTGAAATAATAATAAAAAAAATGAATAGAGTTTATTCTTAAAACAAGCAAAATAGTCTGGCAGATTATTTTGCTTGTTTAAGGAAAATCTTAATTATATTTGACTTTTTTTCCCTCTGAAAACAAGACATATTTACTTGTCTAGAAATTGCTGCTTGATTTAAGATCTTTTTTTTTTTTTTTGATATTTGAGAGACTTGCATATCTGTATTATAGGCTAACTTCATCTGTATATAATATCCTATATTCATATATATAATATTTATTTAAACATGCATTTGATCTTGAATGGTTCGACATTTCCTTATAAAAATATTATAGTAAATTATAATACATATCATAGTGTTTTTGAAACATACTATAGTATCTGAGTTAATATTTGCTGTGGTAATCAACCAACAACTATAATATAAACAAATTACTTGTACTGTAATAAGTTTACTACAAAGTAAGTAGTATACTACAGTATTTATTGCAGTTGATCCGTTCACACTACAGTATACCAACAAAGTGTTGTAAAAACTATATTTACTGGTTCAAAAATAGGCCTACTATGGTATTTACGATAAGTTACTAACAGCATTTTCTCACGTGGGTGTTAAATGATTTAAAAGTGCACTTTAAAGGTTTAGATTTGTATGTATAATTTTTTATTATATTAATGATCTCACTTTATAATTTGTTCTAGTTGCGTTTAATTATTCTAACTGCGTATTCAAGGCGCAATAACAACCCATCTGGCCAATGGGAAAGCTTCTTATTGGACACTAATAAGCATTTGGCGCCCTCTGGTGTATGTTTTTTGTTTTACTTGTATATATAAGCAGCCATTTTTTGCAATATTTCGAAATATAGGTTGCATATATGACATATTGTATATATGTAAAATCTTAATATGAATTTGTATGTCATATATGTAATTTTTTTAACTTGTATGGGAAAAGACACTGAAAAAAGTTACCACTCAGAATATAGTAATACATTAAAACAATTAGAGAGAAATTGCAATTAATAAAAAAACATATATTTACATCCATATCATCTTTAGTTTATAAGATGCTCTTCATAGTAAGAAGCATTAACCATTTAAATCACATTTTGTTTACTTGATGCCACTGCTTTTCTATAAACTAGATAACATGTATGGCTTTTTAAAATCTTACTGTAAATGGCACTGGGATTAAATATTTATGTAGTATTAATTATATATTATTAACTATATATTATATAGTTTAATGAGTTTCAATTGGGACATTTTTGAGTTACAAAAATAGTTCGACTCAAAAATGTCCCAATTGAAACTCGTTAAACTATATAATATATTGTTAAGTATATATTATATAGTTTAATGAGTTTGAATTGGGGCATTTTTGAGAGTAACTATTCTTGTATGTATAAAATAAAATGCAAATGGTGGAGGACTGTAAAAATTCTAATAATAAATGCTGTTTTGCATTGATACAGCCAAGATGAATGCATTTTATTAAAAAGTTGTTGAATTATTATGTGGCAATGCTGTGGAAAACCTTTATTTTTAAGAGCGTACGTTACAAAACATTTATATTTAGGCCTAAAAAAAAAAAAAAAATCTCTATGATATTTCCCAGTAAAAACATAAAGCAGACTGACCAGCCCTCATGTGTTTGACATCTGGTGTATCTGATTGAACCATGAACCCATGATGAGCGCTGTTGAATTGTAATGTTTATGCACGCAACCTTCCATGTCACCATCCAATAAATTAGACAATCATTTACCAGCAATCTCGATGCAAAAATATCCAGATACTGATTCAAGGCTTTTTATTATCTGTTAATTTTCAACATTTAACACTGTTAGATTTGAACACTGTATTTTACACATAGCAGTCAATGCTTCACAATAATAATAATAATAACAATAACTTCGATTTTTAGTGTCTGTGTGCATCTGTGAGTATATAAAGTTGATCATTTGTGTGCAGCCGAGCAGCTTTAAATGTGGTTAAAGGCACGTGTGGACGGTTGGCATGGCCAGGCTGTTGGGCATTTCTCTTGGCATGTCCTCTGTTTGTCCATGTGTGAAGACCTCAGTGTGTGTGGAGAGAAGAGCGTCTTCGGCCAGAGCTGCTGCGGTCAGAAGGTCACAATCACAAAACATTCAAACAACATGCATTTTCTGTTAAACTACACTGTAAAACATATCCAGGTTAATTAGTTAATGCATTTACTAGCATGAACAAACTATGAACAATGCGTCATGAGTTAACATGAACTAACAATGAAATATTTTATTTTCATTAACTAACATGAACAAATGCTGTAATAAATGCATTAACTAATGTTAACATGTATGAATTTGGATGTCAATAATGCATAAAAAAATGTTGAACTGTGACTAATAAATGCTGTACAAGTATTGTTCATTATTAGTTCATGTTAGTAAAGACATTAACTAACATGAACTAATGAAACCTTATTGTAAAGTGTGCCCAATATCGGTAAATTAGCAGTTTTTTTCATTTCCCCCCATTTATTTATGCCTTTGAATTGCATTATGGGAGCTTGATCTTTTTTCCAACTACTTTTACCCTTGAAAAGATCGAAAAAGTGACTTTTAAATACATTTTTAATAGTTTAAAGTGATATATTGTCTGCGTTGGTGTTGTATATTATGCTACAAAAACCTTGTAATAAAGTCAGTGCATTTTCTGTTATTTTACAGATTTATTTCTCTATATATTATTTATTATACATTATTTCAAGCTACTAAAATGTCAATAAAAGTCACTTTGTTAAACTGTAGAGTTGAATTTTCAACATTTAAAGTCAACAGAGCATAGATCAACATCCCATAATGCAATTCACAACCATAAATAAACGGAAAACACTTAAAACTGATAAGTACCAGATATTTTTTTACAGTGTATATGGTATTCATTGTGAAAAGTCCTATACAAATAAACTTTACTTGACCTGGAATGGATAACTTAATGGTTCTGATAAGCAGGCATGTGCAGGTGAATATAAATCATCATTCTGTCACTTGTTTTTATCAGAAGCTAGAATTAATTGCACGAGATTCAATCCTTTCAAGGCTTTTTTTTTTTTTTTAATCAGAAAATACACTGTAAAAATGGCTGTGATTTTAACGCTAAAACTAAAAAAATGTAAAAATGCTACAGTAAAACATTGTTACTTCTCTGTAAAGAAAAAGTTGACCTAACTTAAAATTGTAAGGCAACTTGCTGCAGAGCTTTTTCTTTTAGTTGACTCAACTTAAATCGAGTCAAGTGAAGTGCAGTACTTGGGTTAAAAGCTGTGCAGCAAGTTGCCTTTAAGTAGTGTTGATTAACAGTAAATTTGCTTAATATATATGGTGACACTATAAATTGACTTTTCCAGAATACCCTGCAACTTTAAAACCATGTTGTATTGACATTGTATAAATTAATAAAATATGGTAGTTTACTGTAAATGTATTCATTTTAACCACAGCTGCCAGTTTTACCCCCCAAATTTTTTTACAGGGTAGTCTAACAACACACACATCTATCAAATAAAACTGTGCCAAAAATGTAGCTGTGTTCATATTTAGGAATACAGGTATTTTTTCCCCTTATCATATGATTTTAATCTCACAGTAGTTTTTTACCAGGAATGGGTAAGAAAGGGAATGATATGTACTTACGTATTTTTAAAGATAGGGTTCTATGAAATTAATTTAATATTTATTCATTCATTTTCCTTTGGCTTAGTCTCTATTTCAGAGGTCGCCACAGTGTAATAAACCGCCAACTATTCCAGAATATGTTTTATGCAGCAAATGCCCTTCCAGGCGCAACCCAGTAATGGGAAACACCCATACATTCTCACATTCACACACACACACACACATACACTACGGCCAATTTAGCTTATTCAATTCACCTATAGCGCATGTGTTTGGACTGTGGGGGAAACCGGAGCACCCGAAGGGAACCCACGCCAACACGAGGAGAACATGCAAACTCCACACAGAAATGCCAACTGGCCCAGCCGGTATTCGAACCAGCGACCTTCTTGCTGTGAGGCAACAGTGCTAACCACTGAGCCACCGTGTCGCCTCCCCATATCATATGATTTTAATCTCACAACAGTCTTTTACCAGGAATGGGTAAGAAAGGGAATGATTTGTACTTACATATTTTTTAAAGATAGAGTTCTATGAAATTCATTTAATATATTAATTATAATTATTTTAATATGCTGCGCAACAGAACTGTATTAAAAAAACATGGATGAAAAAATGGTTGTGTGATATTCCTTAATATTATCATTACTATTATTGAATAAACCATTTTGACATGCTGATGAGTAAACAATGACAGAATGTTTTTTTTTTTGAATGAACTATTCTTTTAAACTTGACAAAATGTATATGAAAGCAGCCATTTGTGCAATATTTCGAAATATAGGTTGCATATGTGACATATTGTATATATGTGAAATCCTAATATGAATTTGTATGTCATATATGTAATTTACACATATTGCCGTATATAAAATTTCTATGTAGGTTTAACCAATTTGACATGATGATGAGTAAACAATGACAGAATGGATTTATTTTTGAGTGAACTATCTTTTTAAACTTGAAATATATTTACATTTTGAAATATATGTTGCATAAACACTACCTGACAAAAGTTTTAGGAACAACAAATAATAACCTGACTTCTAGTTGATCATTTAGTATCAGAAGTGGCTTATATGAAAGGCAAAGGCCTCTAGATTACACTTATTTTACCAAAATCAAATATGATCATGCCTTGATTTTTAATTATTTAATTAGGACAGTAAGATCTGACTTTGCTTAGACAAAAGTCTTGTCACTTAACAGAAATAATGTACAGTATAGAATATAAAGTCATGGTGCAGTGGAAAAAGAATGAATATTGTGTATGACTCGCATGAGCTTGGAGGACTGCATCCATACATCTCTGCAATGACTCTAATCACTTATTAATAAAGTCATCTGGAATGGCAAAGAAAGCGTTCTTGCAGGACTCCCAGAGTTCATCAAGATTCTTGGGATTCATCTTCAGTGCCTCCTCCTTAATTTTACCCCAGACATGCTCAATAATGTTCATGTCTGGTGAATGGGCTGGCCAATCCTGGAGCACCTTGACCTTCTTTGCTTTCAGGAACTTTGTTGTGGAGGCTGAAGTATGAGAAGGAGCGCTATCCTGCTGAAGAATTTGCCCTCTCCTGTGGTTTGTAACATAATGAGCAGCACAAATGTCTTGATACCTCAGGCTGTTGATGTTGCCATCCACTCTGCAAATCACCTCCATACTGAATGTAACCCCAAACCATGACTTTTCCTTCACCAAACTTGACCGATTTCTGTGAGAATCTTGGGTCCATGTGGGTTCCAATAGGCCTTCTGCAGTATTTGTGATGATTGGGATGCAGTTCGACAGATGATTCATCGGAAATATCGACCTTCTGCCACTTTTCCAAATGATAAACTTGAAGTCAAGTTATTATTTGTTGCTCTTACAACTGGAATCCACGACAAGACTTTTGTCAGGTAGTGTCTGACATATTGTATATACGTATGTGAAATCTTAATATGAACTTGTATCTTGTATCTAATATGAACTTATTTTAGTCATATATGATGATGAACGATGACAGAATGTTGATTTTCTGAGTGAACTATCCTTTTAAACTGTACAGGATTGACAGTCTGATCTTGTGATACTCACAGGGGGGCACAGGGAGGATCACGGATGTGAAGTTCGGCATCGGGATGTGCTCCATCAGGATTCCTCTGGAGAGAACAGACTCTGTAGCCGTGCTGAATAGAAGCGGCTCAGCATTGGACTCTACAGAGAGGCAGAAAAGTTCCTGTTTTATTTCAATTCCAACCTGTTCATACTTTAACTGCAGGTAAGGCCCCAAAAAGCCTCGGCTCCCTCAGAGAACTAATGATGGGTCTTAACCTAAACCTGAGAGCTTAGACGGAGACTGATGGACTCCAGACCGAGATCTCCTATGGAATCTTAACCAGCTTTGAGTTCACTGATGTTTACACTGGAGAAAGTCTACGGTAACTCTCCACGATGTTTCTGGACCACCGAAATCCAAGAGTTTTTATACACTGATCCTAAATCAGCACTGCGGCAACTCAGAGGGACGTTTCATAATTCAGACGTCTTAGATTTCTGATTGAACTTGGTCTCAGATGTTTCTCCTATAGAGTTCCTTCGGAGAAATAAACAGTGTAGAAAGGCAATTTTTGACATGCACTGTAATATGAGCTTTGTGAGCTTTTACCTTTGTGAAAAAGAACTAGTATGCTTTAAAAAAAGTTCTTATGGAAATTATAAACTTTGGAGGAATTTACTGAACCACTAATGGTTTTAGAGACAACACAGTTAATACAGTAGTTATAGTTAAACAAATAAGTAGTTAAATTTTATATTAAATGCAATTAGTTTAAATGTTATTAAAAGTTATGAAAAAGTTAAGGTTAATTATAATTCATTAAAGATGCGCATATATACACTCACTGGCCACTTTATTAGGTACACCTGTCCAACTGCTCGTTAACGCAAATTTCTAATCAGCCAATCACATGGCAGCAACTCAATGCATTTAGGCATGTAGACATGGTCAAGACGATCTGCTGCAGTTCAAACCGAGCATCAGAATGGGGAAGAAAGGTGATTTATTTGACTTTGAACGTGGCATGTTTGTTGGTGCCAGACGGGCTGGTCTGAGTATTTCAGAAACTGCTGATCTACTGGGATTTTCACGCACAACCATCTCTAGGGTTTATAGAGAATGGTCAGAAAAATAGAAAATATCCAGTGAGCGGCAGTTCTGTGGGCGCAAATGCCTTGTTGATGCCAGAGGTCAGAGGAGAATGGCCAGACAAGTTCCAGCTGATAGAAAGGCAACAGTAACTCCAATAACCACTCGTTACAACCGAGGTATGCAGAAGAGCATCTCTGAACGCACAACACGTCCAACCTTGAGGCGGATGGGCTACAGCAGAAGAAGACCACACCGGGTGCCACTCCTGTCAGCTAAGAACAGGAAATTGAGGCTACAATTCGCACAGGCTCACCAAAATTGGACAATAGAAGATTGGAAAAACGTTGCCTGGTCTGATGAGTCTTGATTTCTGCTGCAACATTCAGATGGCAGGGTCAGAATTTGGCATCAACAACATGAAAGCATGGATCCATCCTGCCTTGTATCAATGGTTCAGGCTGGTGGTGGTGGTGTAATGGTGTGGGGGATATTTTCTTGGCACACTTTGGCCCATTAGTACCAATTGAGTCAACGCCACAGCCTACCTGAGTATTGTAGCTGACCATGTCCATCCCTTTATGACCACAGTGTACCCATCTTCTGATGGCTACTTCCAGCAGGATAATGTGCCATGTCATAAAGCACGAATCATCTCAGACTGGTTTCTTGAACATGACAATAAGCTCACTGTATTCAAATGGCCTTCACTGTCACCAGATCTCAATCCAATAGAGCACTTTTTAAAATATATATTAAAATGATATGTTATGCATCCCTAATTTTTATGTGTAAAAAATAGCAATTCTACTATTATTATTACTTGTATTTTTGTTAATTTATTATTAAAGTGTACTAGTGAGTGATATTTAGTATGTGTTCCCACTTGAACTTTGGTTAGCTTGGTTCTTTTGTTCCCAAGAAATAAAGAAAAATAGACATTTAGTCCTGGTTCGCTTAGACTTCAGAATGTAATTTTAAAGACAAAACCATCAGGTAAAGACTATGAAAGCTGTTCAGTGATTCGCCACTAGGGGTCAATCTGAATGGAGCCACATGCGGAGGACCATTGAATTTTCCAAACATTTCCAGACAGTAAAGACATAAATCTCTGTTTACTAAAATAATGTGACCTTGCCAATTTGATACGGCCTCCGAACCCCTTATTCGAAACCAAAGATTCGTAAAGGTTTCGAAACTTCATGAAGCGGCCATTACTAGGGCTCTCCGAAGCATTTGGACCGAAGGTTTGACGCCGTCTGCCGAAACGAGGATGTTAGGCTATAAAATACAATGTCACCGAGCTGTTACCGGAAAAATCCTGTGGTTTAACATTGGGTAGTGGTCTGGGTCATCCCCCCTTCATTAGTGGCAAGACCACTTGGCACGATGCCAATGGTCAGTCCGCGAGTAAATGAATATAATGAATGAAAATGCATATGTCTGTAGACATATAATGTAATGATGTACAGTAATGTGTAATTTGTTTGCTTCGGTTGTCTCCGTTTCGTGATGGTGCACTTCATCTGTGTGATTTGACTTTCTTCTTCTCGCTGAACTAGACTGATTGTATGCCATTTTATTCAGGGGGCATTCTGAGGGCGGGGATTTTGTGCTGCGCTGCAAGCTATTGGCCCGACAGTAGAAACGCGACATGATTTCAGCCTCACTGCTTAAGCTTCTGGATTATTGTCTCGGCCCAGTGAAAGCCCTGGCTCGCACTGGCCCGACATGAGCATCATTTGTATATTTCTTTCTTCAGAGACAAAAACACATTAATTGAGTACCTGTGGCCGGCAGTGATTCGGATCCTCTGGTTGCTTCTTCCCCCAGGAGCATCTCCATCAGAAGGCTGTCCACGCTGGCTCTGCCCAGAAGACGCATGAGCTGCAGCTGCTCCAGCATCTGCCAGGCCACGCTCTGCAGTGTGGTCAGCAGCAGCAGTAGCTCCCCGAACCGGCCGCGCTGCTCGCTCGTGGCCTCGTCCAGCAGCACCTGGGCCTGAAACCGCAGACGGCGCACGGCCTGAGCACACTGAAGACCAGGACAATCTGAAACACACACTGACATTAGTTAGAAAACAAATATGACAGACGCATTCATCTGAGAAAACATCTGTCAGTCAGTGCATGGAATGGATAAACATGATTTGTATAGGCCAATTTTTCAGTTCCTCAAAAACTTGAAGAGAAAAATAGAGAATAACAGTAAAGTTGATATGAAAGTTGCAATTGTGACGTACAGTTGAAGTAAAAATTATTAGCCCTCCTGTGATTTTTTTTTTCTTTTTCAAATATTGAAAAAATCAACAAAAGTCAACTAATCGCTTTAACGCAACTGGTTTACTCACTTTCTAAGTAAAGTCAACTAATCGCTTTAAAAGAAACGAGTTTACTCACTTTTTAGTAGTCAACTAATCGAGTTAAAAGAAACAAGTTTACTCACTTTTTAGTAGTCAACTAATCGTTTTAAAAGAAACAGGTTTACTCACTTTTAAGTAGTCAACTAATCAAGTTAAAAGAAACGGGTTTACTCACTTTTTGAGTAAAGTCAACTAATTGCTTTAAAAGCAACGAGTTTACTCACGTTCTAGTAGTAAATTAATCGAGTTAAAATAAACAGGTTTACTCACTTTTTAAGTAAAGTCAACTAATCGCTTTAAAAGAAACGGGTTTACTCACTTTTTAAGTAAAGTCAACTAATCGCTTTAAAAGCAACAAGTTTACTCACTTTTAAGTAAAGTCAACTAATCGCTTTAAAAGAAACAGGTTTACTCACTTTTAAATAGTTAACTAATCGCTTTAAAAGCAACGAGTTTACTCACTTTCTAGTAGTAAACTAATCGAGTTAAAAGGAACAAGTTTACTCACTTTCTAGTAGTAAACTAATCGAGTTAAAAGAAACAGGTTTACTCACTTTTAAGTA
>CAIGQV010019101.1:5450737-5484100 GCA_903798115.1 Danio jaintianensis
CCCCCCCGTCTCAGTACGGTGTTTTCACACTTCTAGTTTGAAAAAAGTCAGGAAAGCGGGTGAGTCCAGCTCTGTTTAGGTGGGAGTGTTGAGTGGCGAAAGAGGGAAGGGTTTGCATGAAAAGGGGAGTTACAGTTCGAGCACGCGTTGATTTTCACAGAGGCAAAACAACACACAGACGCAGGGGAGACAGTAACTACGTTTACATGGACGTCAGTAATCGAATTATTTGCCAAATTATTAATTTGTCGACTTTAACTGCAGTTTGGCACTTTCACTTTCATTCAGGAACATTTCATGCATTCCCCCCGTGACAAACGAGATATTGGATGCGAGGAACTGCTGGAAGAGTGTAGTTTTAATGGAATGTTTGATACCGCACGTCGTATGGGAGAAAAAAAAAAACCCTCCGCATTTCTCGGTAACTTAGATGCACTCGGTAGGTAGCGTCAGAAAGCCGTTTGTGTATAGACTATCCTTTCACAAAATGCGGCGAAAATCCTACACGATGTTAATAGTTTGATTAAGGTGTTTACATGTTTACATTCGGAGAGCAGCATTTACAGCAGATCTTTCAGCCCATAATATTGTAGTGATATTAACGTACTGTAAACTTAGTAACTAAATCATTTTGACTAAGGTATGTCTTTAAAAACTGAAGAGTACTGCTGACGATACGAACTAACTTTGCCTCTGAATAAACATAAACAAAGAACACTGATCACACACTTATCAAATCTGTAGAGACAGGGCAATTAACACCAACTGGAACTGCGTCTTTTTTAAAAGGAGATGAGCGGCAAATCCGGATTTCACCATTTCCAGATGCGACAAACTGTCGGGTAAAAAAATGTTGCACCTCATACACAATAGAGTGCGCTGATTGGTTCGAACCAAGTCTTTCTTATAAATTAATGCTGAAAGCTCAAAGACGCCACGCTGTACCCGCCGGTACAGACATCCAGTCTCCATGCTGGAATTCACACAAAGGATCTGATCGCTGTGACGTATAGCTTCAAAATTTCTTTTCAAACCGGAAGAACGAATTTGCTCGAAATAACGCAAAAACAACCAATTTTCACTTCTCAGTGAAGTATTTGTGTCCTAATAGTGTTTTTTAGCAGCGTGGGAAACATATATGACTGTCAACATCTCAAACAATGTGTTTTGGTGTTTCGTGACCCTTTAAAGCCCCTGATCTCTCTAAAATCATTTAAAGCATTTTTGTGTTAACCTGGTGGGATTGCCTTCAAGCAACTTTGGTTTTTACTTCCAGAGCTCTATTGTTGTTCTCTATTATTTTTCCCTCCATTTTACACATACTTTAATATATTTGACAAATATATTTGGAGACATTCTTGTGTTAATTAGTAATGGGTATATCATTCAAACGACAACTAAAAACCCATCTCTTCCACGATCACCTGAACCGCTGTGAAGAAAACCAGGACCCCCTCTTCTCCCCTCCCAACACACCACATGAGAGCCTCAACATTATGCAATTCTGAGTGTGCCTCACACAGGTGAGTGGGCTTGACAAACCACCTGTAGAAAACACACTCTTTCATTTTAACCAACACTTGCACCAGTTTTTGCACCAGACACTTTCTTACAATCACTCAACATCTCAAAAACAAACGAACAAAAAAAAACATTGTGCATTTTCAAAGTGAGTTTCACACAGGTAAGTGGGCTTGACAAACCACCTGTAGATCTTTAATCAAATCTAAAAAAAAAACTCTCACCCCTCCTTACTCTAGCACTACATTTTCTGAGCACAAAAAGTTCCCTTGTATAATTAGCAAGATTTAATAATTAGCACTACATGTGTGTATTGCCTCTTCTTGTTGAACTGCTGAACGCCTCCTTAATTGTAAGTCGCTTTAGACAAAAGCGTCTGATAAATGACTAATGTAAATGATTCTTGCAGAAACTCAAAAGTGCCATGCGACACACAACGAGACACACTCTCATTGAAGATCCCTCAATAATCAATGTGTACACTCCCCAAATATAGAATAATAAAAATGCTGGTCTTGTTTTAACCCAACTTTGGGTAACAAATATGGAAATGTTAAAGTTGGGCTTAAATTTAATGATTTAACACAGCAGTTGGACTTGTCAAATTTTTTTTTGTAAATTTTATTTATTATATTATATTATATTATATAATATAATATATTTTATTATATTATATTTATCTATCTATCTATTTATTTATTTATTTATTTATTTTATTGTATTTTATTTATGTATTTATTTTATTATAATATATTATATTATATCTATCTATCTATCTATCTATCTATCTATCTATCTATCTATCTATTAATTTATTAATTATTTATTATTTTATTTATTATTTTATTTATGTATTTTATTTTATTTATATATTTTATTTTATTATATTATATTAATTTATTAATTTAATTTAATTTAATTTTTAACCAAATTTCAGATTAATAAATCCAGCATTTTTTAGAGTGTAAATGTAAATAAACGCTAAAATTAAATCTTATGAAGTCACCATATCTCATTAGAAGATTCATTCATTCATTCATTTTCCTTCGGCTTAGTCCCTTATTTATCAGGGGTCGCCACAGCGGAATGAACCGCCAACTATTCCAGTATATGTTTTACGCAGCGGATGCCCTTCCAGCCGGAAACCCAGTACTGGGAAACACCCATACACTCTCACATTTACACACGTACTCATACACTACGGCCAATTTAGTTCATCCAATTCACCTATAGCGCATGTGTTTGGACTGTGGGGGAAACCGGAGCACCCGGAGGAAACCCACACCAACACGGGGAGAACATGCAAACTCCACACAGAAATGCCAACTGGCCCAGCCGGGACTCGAACCAGAGAGGTTCCCATGCTGGGCGGTTGTAACACAATGTTGGGTCAAATATGGACAAACCCAACTGTTGAGTTCAAAAACATAGATAATAATAATCAGACAGTCCACCTGTTGCGCACTCCTGATGGTAATGACAATTCAAACTGTGTCCAATCAGCCAGTGGATTATCCGCCCGGCGACAGAGTGTCTGTGCTTATTACTTTGCAAAAGAGAAACTTCATTCAATTAAACAGGTCAGTGAAAAGACTCCATCCAGGTCATTTTGCAGTGTTAGCTAAAAACCTAATTCAATTCCCTCATGTGTTGCATTAAATGTGATTGCCATCCCAAGTCAGTGAACGTCACATCTTCACTTAACCGATGCAGGATTAAAGCCTAATGTATGCAAATAATACACTCAGCACTTTAAAGCCACTCAGAGAGGTAATGCGCTCTAACATACAGAACGCCTCTGGGTTCAAAGGGCAGTTATATTATATTAAGAGTCCACAATGCTTCTGGCACCCACGCATGTGTGCTTTGCTAAGATGGATCCAGCATATCTGAATCAGCAGCGCTTCTAATGATATAAGAAAATGAGATTATAATGGAAAGTTGGAGCAGGTGGAAGTGGTGTGTGTGTGTGTATGTGTGTGTGTACAGGTTTTCAAAAGTCCTCTTACACAGTATGTACAGTGAGCGTATAACTGAAATAGCAGCATCTCACACTATAGCAGCTAATGTCATAGTCAAGTTAGCTTTTAGCGCCTGGCTTTGTGCAGCAAATGGCCTAAACACTCGAGTATGTAAGAGTTTAGAGACGAGAACGGTTTAACACATGCTCTACTTGGCTTGCGTTTGGGTTCTCCATGTTCATTGGCAGCAGACTTGCATACAAACTGCTGACAGGCCTCTTTTAAACATTTATCTTTGTGTTTATGTTTTAACTCAGCCATGCATGTAGCGTGTACGCAACTCAAATGCAACATCAATCATATTCCAACAAGACTCCGCTGCTGAAAAGACAGACTTTGCTAGTCAACAAGTGTAAATTGTGTTTGGAAAGCTGGTTTCCAGAGTGAGATGCTGGTAATTTGTGCTGCTCAATGTGCAGCAGGATTGTTAACTAGGTCAGTGATGTGAATTGTTTTTCATGGAATTTTAGGGTTAGATATTATAATGAAGAGAGTGTATTATTGGGCGGCACGGTGGCTCAATGGTTAGCACTGTTGCTGCACAGCAAGAAGGTCGCTGGTTTGAGTCCCGGCTGGGCCAGTTGGCATTTCTGTGTGGAGTTTGCATGTTCTCCCCGTGTTGGCGTGGGCTTCCCCTGGGTGCTCCGGTTTCCCCCACAGTCCAAAGACATGCGATATAGGTGAATTGAATAAACAAAAAAACACTGGGTTGTTTTAACGCAAAGGTGGGTCAGATATGGACAGAATTAATCCAATGTTGGGTTTGTCTATATTTGATCCAATAATGGGTTGAAAACATAACCCAGCTTTCTTTTAGTGTAAAATGTTTAGTGTAAAACTATTATTTCAAAAGTTTTGTTTTTCTCAATGTTGGATTTGTCCACATTTAACCCAATGTTGTTTTGTTTGTTAACCCAAATTCTTGATGTAATTTTTGATGCCCTTCCAGCTGCAACCCATCACTGGGAAACATCCATACACACTCATTTACACACATACACTACGGACAATTTAGCTTACCCAATTCACCTATACCGCATGTCTTTGGACTGTGGGGGAAACCGGAGCACCCGGAGGAAACCCACGCCAACACGGGGAGAACATGCAAACTCCACACAGAAATGCCAACTGACCCAGCTGAGGCTCGAACCAGCGACCTTCTTGCTCTGAGGCGATCGTACTACCCACTGTGCCACCGTGGCGCCCGCAGATTGGGAATTTAATTAACTAAAAAATATATATAATTTGAGATACTGCTAATTTCAAAATGCATTTTTAAAATCACAATTGTATTTTTTTTATTAATTAACAATAACTAAGAATAATACTATATAGCAAATTTATATCATATCCACTATCTTTCATTTAAAATATAACAAATTGCATACAAAAAGTATAGCTCAAAACAAATATGTTGTTAAATATGTGTTTTTAGGCTTAATGCCACTAATGCCACAGCCATATCACTCTGCAGCCCAAGAGCAGTTACTCACTGAAGCTAAGCAGGGCTGAGCCTGGTCAGTACCTGGATGAGAGACCACATGGGAAAACTAGGTTGCTGTTGGAAGTGGTGTTAGAGAGGCCAGCAGCGTGCACTCAACCTGTGGTCTGTGTGAGTCCTAATGTCCCAGTAAAAGTGAAGAGGACACCATACTGTCAGTGGGCGCCGTCTTTCGGAAGAGACGTTAAACCTGACTCTCTGTGGTCATTAAAAATCCCATGACATTTCTCGTAAAGAGTAGGGGTCTAACCCCGGTGTCCTGGCCAAATTCCCATCATGGCCTCCCAATCATCCCCATCCACCGAATTGACTCTATCACTGTCTCTCCACTCCTCCTATAGCTGGTGTGTGGTGAGCGATAAATGTGCTATATAAGTACACATTACATTACATTGCTAAAGAATTATACTGAATCTGTAAAAAAATATAATCACTGACATTTTGTAATGTTAACAAATGTGACTATTGTAAAATCTTATCAATCTGGTATTACTTGCAAAAAAAAGCATGTATCATTTTTAAAATACTAAATTTTGCTCTCAAAATATTAATGAAGATTCATAAAAACTGAATTGCTTGTCGATAACTTCAGGCAATGCATATGTGCATATTGTATGTACATTTTACCTTGAAAATATACATTTTGAACAATTAAGTTTAAGATTTATAAATGCACATGGTTCCATTTTTAAAGCATTTTAGTGTTACATTTTTAGAGATTTTTAGAATCCAACCTTATCTTGAAATCAGCATAAGTTATTTTAAACCATTTAAAAGCAACATAAATACAAATATATATATTTTAAAAGCACAAAACTGACTTTTCATTAGATTTATAATACCTTTTTTTTTTTCTAAAATAGCATGCCAGTGACCAACTAACCAAACCATAAAGACCTCCTAGGCCAATTTATTGAAAAGCCCATGCTAGCTTACACAACAAAGCAACTAAGATCAGCCCCAAATAAGTTCTAACCAACTAGCAAGCCTAGTTGATCTTATCTATTCTTGTCAGCAGGGTCTTCAAACATCCTCGAGGCTTGTCTACAGAATTAATCGCTGCAGTTTTGAGTCAATAACTGGGTAATGAGTCAGTAGAGCAAAGGTTAGACACATACCTGTTTGTACAGGCAGAACACGTAAACCGTCAAACTCCAGCATGGTGAATGTCGGGTCCAGGGTTATTCCATACTCCGTCACACTCAGGTCAAGTGACGACCCAGAAATCTTCATGGTAAAGTCAGGATTCGGCCTGTATCTGAGAATCAACAGCACACCATAAAAAAAAGCTAACCGGCAATTCACTCAGCGTCCATCCAAAACTCGTAAACACTTCAGCATATCAGTGTCCTCTTGGATCTATTACTCTTTCCCTTCCAATATATGGACTTCGAATGCTGAAATCACATTGAAGTCTTCAAGAAGTTGTCAAAAGTCACTTGGAATTGAACTGCAGGTATTTGATGTGGTAATTAGTGTCCAAGACTCTTCAGAAGCAGACTGATTGAGAGACTGAGATTTGGCCAAATGTCTATGTGTTTGCTGTGCTCTTATCAGTGTAGAGGGAATCATAAAGGGGAGGGATCTGGATCAGGTAAACATGAGTCACTTTTCAGTGCGAAATAACATCAGGAGTATATTTATTGCTCAGTAACAACAAGATAGCAAAGTGTTGTTGGTTGCTTTATGTTGGTTTTGAAAACTTTCATTGAGAAGCACTCATGAGGCCTACATGAGATTCACATGGTTGATCTGGATGTGGTGTTGATTTGATTTGAAGTCTGTATCACGTTTTGTCGTCTTCATTCAGGAGGATAAGCTAGTAGCTTTAATTTTTAAACTTTGCCCTTTTGGTGTATTTGCTATCAGGTCAACGGTGCTATTGATCAAAGGCAGCGTGATAACATGCTATTGCGTTACATTCCTTCTCATCTTCTGCATTCAGATTTGATCATGTGATTCAATAAAATCAAGTCTTTCTCCAGAGAATTGGAACAACACACAATAGTCAAGAATCCTGTCCCCCCCAAAAAAAGCTTTTGGATGCTGAAAAGTGTAGTAGTCAATAAACTTTGGTTTATGCTAATCTCTCCAGTATAGTACTGGTGGTAAAAGAGTTTACTCTGACACTTGTTGGTCTTGTTTAATGGTTACCGAGCAATTCCATGCAAACATCAACCTTGCCGTGAAAAAAAATTACGTTTTCACCAAAATAGCGAAACCCTTTCTAGGTTTTTTTTGTGTAGGCTTGTATTTTATAGTACTCTAAAAATGTCTCTGTCAATGACTCCATTTACATGGACATCAGTAATCGAATTATTTGCCTTAATCTGAATAAGACAATAATATGATTAAGGTGTTCACATGAGTTGCTTTTTGAATGTTCCTTTCATGGTCCCATTTTACATGTTATAGTGCATAATTCGATTAACGTCATTGCGTCACCGCGCTATCCACAAGTTTTCTCCAGTGTTTCATGTAATTTCGGGTGTTTCATTTTTAATTTGTTGACTTTAACTGCAGTTTCGCACTTTCGCTTTCATTCAGGAACATTTCATTCATCCCTCCAGTGACAAACGAGATATTGGATGCGAGTATGAACTGCTGGAAGAGTGTTGTTTTAATGGAATTTGATACCGCATGGCGTATGGGAAAAAACCTCCGCATTTCACGATGCAGGTGTCTGTGGTCCTTCTCTGACCACCCGATTCGAATGTTATCACTCGATTGAATGGGCGTTATCAGTGGATATCAGCTGATAGATATGGGCCAGTAGGGGCCTTCTGCGCCTCCTAGTGGGCTCAGAAGGTTGTAATCATCCATCCACATGGTTAATCAGCTATTCTAATAGAGAACAGTTCAGATCCAGATGTGTTTTTACATTACTGTGACGGTTGGGGTTGGGGTTGGGGTAGGCGTTAATAAAATACAATTAATGGGAAATTTTACATTACTGTGACGGTTGGGTTTAGGGTTGGGGTTGGGGTAGGCGTTAATAAAATACAATTAACGGCAAATAGTATAATTTCATAAAAAAATCACGCGTGGCGGTATACACGCTTACCTCCATATGAATGGATTTTCCACTGTTATCAGTTTCTCCAGTGGCTCACCGTGTACGTCAGCAGACTTGAGACGTGGAGCGGAGTTGACAGCGATGTCTAGGTTCGAATCCGCCGTATAACGGTTTCAGAAAGCAGCTAAGACAAAAGTTAATTATTTGTTTTTATTGCTTTTTTAAAAACAGACGGTTGGGTTTAGGGAAGGAGGAGGGCAGGTTAATCGCTGCTTTTGAAAAATAATCGCTGCTTTTGAAAAAATAATGACCGTTGGGTTTAGGGAAGGAGGAGGGCAGGTCAATCGGAGCGGCCTCTGCTGGATTTACGCGAGAACAGCAGATTAACCATGTGCATGTAGGAACAGTAGGCGCAGTAGACCCCTACTGGCCCATATCTATCAGCTGATATCCACTGATAACGCCCATTCAATCGACTGACAACACTTGAATCCGCTGCTCTGACTCGGTAGGTGCAGAGAATAGTGTCAAACAGCCGTGTGTGTATAGACTATCCTGTCACAAAATGCGGCAAAAATCCTACACGATGGTAATAGTTTGATTATAGTGTTTACATGTCTGTACTGCACTTCATTAATGCGTCTGAAATCGGCAAACTCCACGTCTTAATCCGGTTTCTGTTTAGTTATTCATTCATTCATTTTCTTTTCGGCTTAGTCCCTTTATTAATCTGGGGTCGCCACAGCGGGATGAACCGCCAACTTATCCAGCATATGTTTTACGCAGCGGATGCCCTTCCAGCTGCAACCCATCACTGGGAAACATTCATACACACTCATTCACACACATACACTACGGACAATTTTAGCTTACCCAATACACCTATACCGCATGTCTTTGGACTTGTGGGGGAAACCGGAGCACCCGGAGGAAACCCACGCGAACACGGGGAGAACATGCAAACTCCACACAGAAATGCCAACTGACCCAGCCGAGGCTCGAACCAGCGACCTTCTTGCTGTGAGGCGAACGTGCTACCCACTGCGCCACCGCGTCGCCCACCTGTTTAGTTATTATGAATTAAATTAATCAAAAATCACTGTTTACATGGTAGACTCAGAGTATTGTCTTAACCGTATTAAAATCGGATTATTGGTGTCCATGTAAACGTACTCAATGTTTTCAAACAATTACATTTGATTTACCAAAGTCACACAAGTGCCAATTTCACATCTGTCACATGCATAACGGAGTTTAAAATAAAATAAAATCAATCTTCTTTGTCCTATAGAGATACAACCCTTATCCTTTTGATTAGCATTGTTTCTTTTGGCTTGTGCAGTTTAATTCACAGAATTTCTACAAAGTATTGTTGTATACTGTAAACGTTTTTGGTCACATCCCTAACGCATGTTTATTTCCCAACTCAATTAAACTATAAAAACTGTTTACAGATTGATATTTTTCTGATCCCATAACTCACTTTAGAAAATATAGATGTTTCAATATAATGTTAACATACTTTTTAGGTGAATTTATGTTTTGAGTTTTTACTGCAGACGTCACATCCATAACGCTGGAATTGCTCAATCTAAAAAATAAACTCAAAATAATAAACTCTTTTGGATTTTCCAGGTTTCATAAGGGGGTTTTCACAGTGGTTGCTTCCCCCAAGAACTATTCTGTCAACCAAAAAAACTCTCTAATCTAAATAATCATTTTTGTTCTCCCACAGCTGTGTGTAGTTTAGATAATAAATGACACAAAATACACAGGCTCATCCCTATGCCCCAATACAGAGGTGTCAAACTGCACAGCCCTGCACAGTTTAGTTCCAACCCTTCTTTAACACACTTACCTGTTGGTCTGTGCAGAATCATGGGTAATGTAGTCTTTCATTAAAAATGCGGTTTCAAACCTTCCAGCTGCAACCCAGTACTGGGAAACATCCATACACACTCATTCACACACACACACACACACACACACACACACACACACACACACACACGCACTATGGCCAATTTAGTTGATTCAATTCACCTATAGCGCATGTCTTTGGACTGTGGAGGAAACCGGAGCACCCGGAGGAAACCCATGCCAATACTGGGAGAACATGCAAACTCCACACAGAAACGCCTTACTTCCATAGTAAGGGGAATAATACTATGGATGTCAATGGTTACATGTTTCCCACATTCTTCAAACTATCTTCCTTTGTGTTCAACAGAAGATAGAAACTAAAATGGGTTTAGAAGAAGTGGAGGGTGAATACATGGTGACAGAATTAAAATTTTTGGGTGAACTATCCCTTTAATAAATTTGAATAATATTAGAAGTCTTGTCACTTATCTGCTCAATAACAATATAACAAACAAACAAACAATGAAACAAACAATAAATAAATAAATAAGAAAAAATAAATAAAAAAGAAAAGATAAAATAAATAAATTAAAGTAATAATAATAATAATAATAAAATAAATAAATAAAAAATAAAAGATAAGATAAATAAATAAATTAAAATAATAAAAAAAAAAAAATAAATAAATAAAAAAGGAAAAAAATAAAAGATAAAATAAATAAATTAAAATAATATTAAATAAATAAATAAATAAGGGCGACGCGGTGGCGCAGTGGGTAGCACGTTCGCCTCACAGCAAGAAGGTCGCTGGTTCGAGCCTCGGCTGGGTCAGTTGGCATTTCTGTGTGGAGTTTGCATGTTCTCCCCGTGTTCGCGTGGGTTTCCTCCGGGTGCTCCGGTTTCCCCCACAAGTCCAAAGACATGCGGTATAGGTGAATTGGGTAAGCTAAAATTGTCCGTAGTGTATGAGTGTGAATGAATGTTTCCCAGTGATGGGTTGCAGCTGGAAGGGCATCCGCTGCGTGAAACATATGCTGGATAAGTTGGCGGTTCATCCCGCTGTGGCGACCCCAGATTAATAAAGGGATTAAGCCGAAAAGAAAATGAATGAATGAATGAAATAAATAAATAAATGAATAAGTAAAATAAAGAAAAAAGAAAAGATAAAATAAATAAATAAACAATATTAAATAAATAAATAAATAAGAAACGATAAAATAAATAAATTAAAATAATAATAATAAAATAAATAATGAAATAAAAAAGAAAAGATAAAATAAATAAATTAAATAAAATAATAATAATAAATAAATAAATAAATAAAAAAGGAAAAAATAAAAGATAAGATAAATAAATAAATTAAAATAATATTAAATAAATAAATAAGTAAAAAATAAAAAAATAAAGATAAGATAAATAAATAAATTAAAATAATATTAAATAAATAAATAAATAAATAAGTAAAAAAATAAAATAAAGATAAGATAAATAAATTAATTCAAATAATATTAAATAAAAAAATAAAAAAATAAGTAAAAAATAATAAATAAATATTATTTAATAATATTAAATAAATAAATAAGAAAGGATAAAATAAATAAATTCAAATAATAATAATAAAATAAAGAATGAAATAAAAACAGAAAAGATAAAATAAATAAATTAATCAAAATAATATTAAATACATAAATAAATAAAAATAAATAAAATAAAGAATAGATTCTGAAATAAACATAAAAAGAAAAATGGTTAGTTTTTATTTTATTTATTTATTTTTATTTTTACAAGTGATAACAAACAATATGTCAGGCAGCATATGACTTGTTTTTGGAAGAACAGATCCATCATAGTTTGCTGTAATGGGATTTCCGTGGTGCGCGTGGCTCCTTCAGTAAATGTCACGCTGGTCTGTGGGTCAGACGTCCCTCAACTCACCGTAACACACACAGACCACGATTCAGATGATTGATAGATCATAAAAAGCTGTCAGTCACTGCACGGCTCAAAACTGCTGCTGTTTCATACTGAAAAATCAGCTCAGAGCAGTCTGAATTCTAGCTCATTTGCTTGACAAATCAAGAAAAAAGGTTTAGGTTAAAACATTCTTGGTAATTCTGTGTAGTCATGCAATTTTTATTATAACTAAATTTTATTACATTCAATTAAATTATATGAGGCGACGCGGTGGCGCAGTGGGTAGCACGTTCGCCTCACAGCAAGAAGGTCGCTGGTTCGAGCCTCGGCTGGGTCAGTTGGCATTTCTGTGTGGAGTTTGCATGTTCTCCCCGTGTTCGCGTGGGTTTCCTCCGGGTGCTCCGGTTTCCCCCACAAGTCCAAAGACATGCGCTATAGGTGAATTGGGTAAGCTAAAATTGTCCGTAGTGTATGTGTGTGAATGGGTGTGTATGGATGTTTCCCAGAGATGGGTTGCGGCTGGAAGGGCATCCGCTGCGTAAAACATATGCTGGATAAGTTGGCGGTTCATCCCCCAGAAAAGGGACTAAGCCGAAAAGAAAATGAATGAATGAATGAATAAATTATATGACTATAATTAATAGTATATTTTGATAACCATACATTATTATTATTAATATATTTTTGTATTTGTGAGGGAGAACACAGTGGTTCAGTGATTAGCACTGTCGCCTCACAGCAAAAAGGTCGCTGATTCCAGTCCTGGCTGGGCCAGTTGGCATTTCTGTGTAGAGTTTGCATGTTCTCCCCGTGTTGGCGTGGGTTTCCTCCGGGTGCTCCAGTTTCCCCCACAGTCCTAAGACATGCGCTATAGGTGAATTGAATAAACTAAATTGGCCGTAGTGTGTGTGTGTGTGTGTGTGTGTGTGAATGAGTGTGTATGGGTGTTTCCCAGTACTGGGTTGCGGCTGGAAAGGCATCTACTGCATAAAACATATGCTGGATAAGTTGGCGGTTCATTCCACTGTGGCGACCCCTGATGAATAAAGGGACTAAGCCGAAGAAAAATGAATGAATGCATTTGTGAGTATTGATGGATTTTACTATTTATGCTAAATATACTGAAATATAATGAATAAAATAGAAATGTTTGGATTTATTTCTGCATTTGTTGTTAAATTTATATAGTCAGGCAACTTTAAAAATAAATTTGTAAATTAATTCTTAGTATATTTTTAAAATTCTGATTAGTGCGGCATTTTTAATAAAGCAATGGTTTTAATTAGGCTGTAATTATTAGTCAGTTTTTGAGAATCCTGGATAATCAATTAATTTATACTACTTTATTTTATTAAAAACTACATTTATTATTATTACTACTACTAATAATATATTTTTGTATTTGTGAGTTTTAATGGATTTGACTATTTATGTTAAATACTGAAATATAATGAATAAAATAGAAATGTTTTTATTCATTCTTAATTACAACTGCATTTGCTGTTAAATTTGAATTGTTAGGCAACTTTAAAAATAAATTTGTAAATTAATAATAATAATAATAATAATAAATAAAATATAATTGTTTTGATTTATGTTTAATTACAACTGCATTTTTGTTACATTTGGATACTCAGGCAATTTTAATTTAATTGTATTTTATTGGAAAATTATTATTAGTATATTTTTTTTAATTCTGATTAGTGCTGCTTTTTATTTATTTAATATTATTTTTAAAAAGCAATGGTTTTAATTAGACTGTAATTATTAATCAGTTTTGGATAACCTTGGATAATTAATTAATTTATACCATTTTATTTGAATGAAAAATACATTATGATTATTATTGATAGTTACAATAATAATAATAAAAATAGTAATAATAATAATAATAATAATAATAACATTTAGCCATTTTTAATAGTGATAAATTTATGCTTAAAACAATGGCCTGAAATTTGTAATGGCCTGAAATATTGTTTGCTTTTTGATCCTGGATTATCAATTCATTTGATAGAATCTAGATTTTTTTGTGAATATAACACTACTACTACTTCTAATAATAGTAATAGTAGTAGTAGTGGTGATAATAACAATAATAATATTATTAATAATAATAATAATAATAATAATAATAATAATAATTTTGGTCATTTTAAATAGTGGTCCATTATTTATTTTTTTATATTATTGAAATAACAATGCTTTTAATTATGCTACAATTATTAGTAAATGTTTTATAATTCTAAATGGTGATGCATTTTATTCAATTTTAATAATTTTAATTTAATTCTATTTAATTTTATTAACAAAGTATTGGTCTTTAATGGTTTCCGCATGCAATCGCTAGGTGGAGACAAAGTACAGACTATACATCAAAACCTCGCTTGGAGTTTTTTTTCTTCTGAAGATCATTCACGGACCGAACAAACACCAAAACTAAAAGCATATGCATCTCTTTACGGAGGAACAGCATGAAACATGTCCAACCATTACAAAAGCAGAAAGCCAGGCAGATACCAGAGGCTCAGATTGCAGCGCTCCTTTTCTCTACTATATATAAGTGACTGAAGTAAGTGTCTCACCTGTCTTATATCTGCCTCTGTAAGACTCTGTCAGAGCAGCAGGATTTACTCGTCGCAGGTGCAGCTCTACCTGTCCGCATGTGTGGACTGAAGGCTGATTGATGCTCCAGTACGGCTGTATTTCACAGTTTTAAAGGTAAAGTGTGCAGAGCAGCGGAATTGGACTTGGCTGTTGCTCAGTGCTGTCACAACCTGCGGCTCGAGCCATTAGCCAAACATAAATAAAAGATGATGTCTGTGCTGCTCCGTATCTGCAGCCTGACATTTTTTTTTTTTTACATCCCCAAATTTTATATTACAAATGTCATATTCAGTTCGCTTAAGTGATAGGAAGGACGTTAAAGTACAAATGAAATCAAAACGAACCATATGACTTTGTTAGCTCATGTTGCTAGTTTTGTGGCGAACAATTCATCTGTGCGTGTCATTTAGAAAAAACAATTTGCCCTTGTAATCTAAAATTTAAATCTGAAAACGCACTTCCTGTTTGTTTTCAGTTAAATTCTCAGATTACGTCTGTCTGAGGTGTTGGGCGTGGCTAACATACTTAACCACGCCCCTCCAGCTGTCAGTTTTGACAACAAACAGAAATGGTGAGGAGGAGGAGTCCGTTAGGTTGTAATAACTCTCCTCAAACCCTTTTCCAGATCTTTCTGAATGAAATGCCTACTTTACTACATCCAATCAGCTCGCAGTAGAAAAAAACAAGCCACGCCCACGATTTTTTCATTTCATATTCCGTTTCTCTAGGAACTGCGTCACAATACGGAAAAAAAGCTTTTGGTTCATGCGGACTTTAAAGGGTTAGTTCACCATAAAATGAAAATGTACTCATTTACTTACACTCAGGTGGTTCAAAACCATTAAGTTTCTTTCAGTGTTGAACACAAAAGAAGATATTATGAAGAATGCTGAAACCTGTAACCATTGACAATCTCACGCTTCGTAACTTTTTGATTTAGTGGTTAATTCGTAGGCCTATAAGATAGGATTTGCTCATCCCCAATGACGGTTATGTTTAGTTTTGATAAAACAAAATGCTATTGGCTGTTTTTTAAAAAGGGGAGGAGCTACATCATGTCTCACCCTCTTAACATTGAATAAAAAAACGCACATTTAAAAGCACTTCAGGGGACCTTTAAATTCAGTTTGCTAAAAAAATGTATAGAAAGCGCCTTAAAGGGATAGTTCACCCAAAATGAAAATGTACACATTTACTCACACTCAGGTGGTTCAAAACCGTTAAGTTTCTTTCAGTGTTGAACACTAAAGAAGACATTTTGAAGAATGCTGAAACCTGTAACCACTGATAATCTCACGGCAATTCGTAACTTTTTAATTTAGTGGTTAATTCGTATCAATGTCATTTGTACGATGATTTACGATGAGTATGTTTTACACAGCGGAAGCCCTTCCAGCCACAACTCAGTACTGGGAAACATCCATACACACTCACATTCACACACACATTCATACACTACAGCCGATTTAGTTTATTCAATTCACCTATAACGCATGTCTTTGGACTGTGGGGGAAACCGGAGCACCCGGAGGAAACCCACGCCAACACGGGGAGAACATGCAAACTCCACACAGAAATGCCAACTGACCAAGCCGAGACTCGAACCAGCGACCTTCTTGCTGTGAGGCGATAGTGCTAACCACTGAGCCACCGCGCCGCATATGCTGTTTACTTTTTAGTATAATATAATACTATTTAGTATAATATTTTTTATCTTGACAAATTTGTAAAACCAATTTTTTTAATTGAATTATACTTTTCATGTTTCATAAAACTAATTGTTTATTTCCTCAATTCTATAGCATTACACATATATAATGGCACTTTTCCTTTCTCATGTAGAGGCAAAACATTTATGGTACTTTATGAAATATTTTATCATAACATTAAGAATAAAATGCAAATAATTAAGAGACCACTAGCAAATTCACAGTTACCCAGGATTTACAATAATAATCCAGAGTAAAATGTCATTTTTGATTTATCCTGCAAACTACTGATGACATTACTTCCAAATTAAACATGACACTGTTATCATTTTAAGCGTTTTATTTGCATAAAATAACAAACATTTTGTCCCATATTTTCAGAAGTTTCTATTTAATTTTAGACAACAAATAAATTTTTTATGACAAAAAGAGTATGACAAGAGATTATGCAGCGCCATTGATGTGATCCAAGACCTGTGAAGAGATGATGCCAAGGTATCCATAATCTTGGACCAGGCCGTATCCTGAGCTGATGCCGTGGCAGTCATGGAGAAGTGGAGAGCATGAGACTGATTCCTGAAAGACCCAGTGACAGACGAGTCTTTGCATTGATCCCGTGGGCCAGTCTGAACACTCACCGGTGACCTACTCACTCCTTGAACTTCTCCACGATGGATGTCCAGCGTTCTCCAGCCTCCGGCGTCTAGACTGCAGCTCTGCACAAGACGTTTGGCCAGAGGAGAAATGGTCATTCCCAACTCAGCCTGGTTTTTCTAGGTTTTTTTCCTTCACTTCGTCAATTGGTGAAGTTTTGTTCCTCGCCTCACTGGCTTGCTTGGTTGGGACTTGTGGAGCTGCGCATGGATGGATTTGCTCTTCAGTGTTTGGACTTTCAGCAGTGAAAATTAAACCACACTGAAATGAACTAAACTGAACTTCAACTCTGAAAACTCTGACACAGTTTCAATTTACTAGAACTTCTATGTTAAGCTGCTTTGACACAATCTACATTGTAAAAGCGCTATAGAAATAAACATGAATTGAATTGAAAAGAGTTAAATATTTCTGTTAAATCAATATAAAGTTCAATAACCCTGATTGATTGTCAAACACAACAAATAAAACACTTAATATTATTCTGACCAATAGCATAATATCATTTGGAAATACACAATGCTCAGGTTTATGCAAAAATAAAACTAGAATGAGCAGCTCTAGAAGTAATCAGGCAGCAGAAAGTATATGATTACGGCATGGAGATATAGGCTATATCATATCCATGCTACATATATTACACAGGCCTCAGTTAATTTGGCCGAAAAGCAATAGCTGAAATAATGCACTGTATCATTACTGGGCCAGTTTCTTAATGGGAAAAATCTGAGCGTAAAAGTACAGGAGCAGGAGGTGTAGAATAAAGGAGGATGATGCATCGCACCATCTAGTCATTAAGCTCTGCGCAATTGAATTATCAACAATATTGAACCACTCCAAATATTCACTTTATTAGTTAGAGCATCAAGACTTTTAGTTGGAGGGACTTAATGGGTTTTTTGTGCGTTCCATTTTGCTACCATTTCAGTAATGAAGCTGCAGATTTTTCAGACCTTTTAATATCCACGGCAATTCCAGCCATGAATGCGAATGCGGGAACACGATTATTGGATGGTAGTGGATGGAGGAGAATCTGCAGTTCATGTAACAAAAAAATAGACGACTCTAAAGTTTGCGGTCAGTAAGAGTTTTGTTGTTTTTCTGCCAATACAGGCTCATTGTGGATACGTACCCCTGTCTACATTTCTGGAGAGTGCAAATTATGTAGCCAAAGGTATGTCTGGCTATTTCGTCATTAAAACGAACGCTACGACTTTAATGTCAGGGAAATATGTATGTTTTTCAAATAAATGCTGTCATTTTCTTTACATCAAAGACTCATACTAATGCTGCCAACGGCTTCTGTTCCTTTTTGCGCTAGCAGCTGACCGCTTACCTCTGTGTGGATGGCTTTTTTCCGGTGTTACCAGTTTGCTCAGTAGCTCGCCACGTACGCTGATGGACTTGGGTTAGAGTCCGGCGAAGAATGGTTCCAGACACTAGGTAAAACAAAAGCAAAAAATAAAAAAAGAAATAAACAACAGGCTGAAATCGTGGTGAAATCACGCGGACGTGACAGCTTTCCTTTTTCTAGATTGCTTTTGAATACACTATTGGTTGGGTTTAGGGAAGGGGGTGTCTGGGTCAGTCGACACCAAGCTGGCCTGGTCGGCTGAAGTGTATATTGCGCCCTCTGGTGGATTTACGCAAGAAGAGGAAGCACAAGTGAAATTTGAGTTTATCAAAAAGCGCACACAGCGCCCTCTGGTGGATTTGCAAAAACAAAAACTGCCAGCAGACGTATCTCGGGTTACGTATTAGACCTGGGTATGTATCTGTAATTAGCCTGGGTTGTTTTCTGCACACCAGGGCTTCATTTATGTGATGAAAAATTCAGTAAAAATGTGAAATAATATTGCAATTTAAAATAAGTGTTTTCTTTTTAAATGTAGCTTACGCTTTAAAATTTTCCTTTGATATAAAGCTGAATTTTTAGCACCGTTACTGCAGTCTTCAATCTCATATTATCGGGAAAAACGGGAAAAATTCTAATATGATGGGGGAAAAAAAATATGATTATTATTATCATCAGTGTTACATATTCCCATTTTATTCAGTACCTTTCAAAGTACCACATATAAAAAAGTTAAGTTCACTTTTATTTACTTTAATGTCAGGGAAATATGTATGTTTTTCAAATAAATGCTGTCATTTTCTTTACATCAAAGACTCATACTAATTTAAAAATGTTTGTAAATGTAAATATTTTCATCATTTATAATTTTAAGAATCATTATTAAGGATTAAGTAACAATAATATTTGATCATAACAGCAAAGTATTATAATGATTTCTGAAGGAAATCGTGTTTTTAATGAGAGCAATAAATTACATTATAAAACATATGACAATGGCGACGCGGTGCCGCAGTGGGTAGCACGTTCGCCTCACAGCAAGAAGGTCGCTGGTTCGAGCCTCGGCTGGGTCAGTTGGCATTTCTGTGTGGAGTTTGCATGTTCTCCCCGTGTTCACGTGGGTTTCCTCCGGGTGCTCCGGTTTCCCCCACAAGTCCAAAGACATGCGGTATAGGTGAATTGGGTAGGCTAAAATTGTCCGTAGTGTATGTGTGTGAATGAGTGTGTGTGAATGTTTCCCAGTGATGGGTTGCGCATCCGCTGCGTAAAACATATGCTGGATAAGTTGGCGGTTCATCCCGCTGTGGCGACCCCAGATTAATAAAGGGACTAAGCCGAAAAGAAAATGAATGAATGAATGAACATATGACAATTAAGTCACACTTTAGTTTGGGGACTAATTCTATACCATTAACTAACTATTAACACCTTTTCTCCATCAAACTTTAATAACACTTTATTTTTAGGTGTCCTTGTTACACATTTCTTGTCCTTACTATAGTAATTACAATTATGCTACATCTAACCTACATTCTAACCCTAACCATATAGTATGATGTAAATCATTTATTTTACTCAGTAGTTAAATGAGTAGTTACACTCTAACAAGGACACTTTAAACTAAAGTGTAACCCAAACTAGTAATAGTTAATAAAGTACGTTATTACAGAATAATATGCTTGTAATATAAGCAGCTAGTTAATAGTGAGAACTGGTTTCCAAATTTAAGTGACCGTCAATCCAAAACAGTTATTTAAAATATTACACAGCTGTTTTTATTACAATTCCGATCAAATCAATGAAACCTTTGAGAGAACAAAAGACTTATTCAAAACAATTGATAAAATTCTGATCACAAACCTTTGACCGGTAGTGCATGTATGTTCCTCATTAGAAAAAAGAGGATGTCTGTAGTTTAATTCCCAAAAAATGGAGAAGGGATAAAAAAAAAAAAAAAAAACGGCGAAAAAATGGGTTATAAACACATGGCAGTTGTATGATTTAGTGGAGCAATAAAGAATAGAAAGGTGGCCATTCATCATGGGAGCGGGCGCACCAGGAGAGGACCTGTCACGGACACCGCCAACACCGGCAGGCCGTTCAGACTCCAAAACCGGCCTCGACCGATAGCTTTTCCAGACATTTTCAATGCAGAAGAGCGGTGAGTGTTCAGCACGGTCCGCCATTTTCACACACAAGAGGTGCGTCTCAAATCACATACTTATGCATTATTCTATGCCATGTTGTAGTATAAACAGTACAAGTAGTGCAAAAAAAGTGCACTTTATATACATGGATGTTGCTTATTCAACCGATAAAAAGAAGTGTGGAATGTTGAGCATTTCAAGCACTCGTTGGTTGCAGCTTTGCTAACATAGCAGAAGGGGCGGAGCTATTGGCCGCTGAGGTTGGATTAATTTCTCCTACGTAAGTTATCAACCCAGGCTCATTCTGAAAACATAGCCCTATATACATTTCTGGAGAGCGCCAAATACGTTCCAGGAGCTACGTTTTGCAGTTTTTGTTTTCGCAAATCCACCAGAGGATGCTGTGTACGCTTTCTGAGATTTCAAATTTCTCTTGCGAGTGCCATTCGTGTCTGCTCTTCTCGCGTAAATCCACCAGAGGCCGCTGTCGACTGACTGACTGACTGACCAACCGACCGATACCCCCACCCCCTTCCTTAAACCCAACCGATAGTGTTTTAAAAAGCACTGATTGACCAGCGTCTTTTGTCTTACCTGCTTTCTGGAACCATTCTTTTCTGGACTTGAACCTCTTCATCGCGGTCAACTCCTCTCTGCGTCTCAAGTCCGCCGACGTACGCAGCGAGCCACTGGACAAACTGGTAACAAAAAAAGGAACAGCGTCATACCGCCCCGTAGCATTCGTTTTAAAGACGAAATGCAGCCATATGTATTTCTGGCTACATAATTTACGATCTCCGGAAATTTATATAGGGCTACGTTTTCAGAATGAGCCTATGTTGGTTATTATGCCGCCTCTTGAGGGTAAATGCGGTTGTAATCATGACAGGTAGACTACTATTTGGTAGTTTGGTCTTTAATTTTTACGTTAACTAAATGTCGACTTGGAAATGGTTTGAATTTCCGTTTAGTAAAAAAAACATTCCAATTGGGACAACACGAAACTCATAAGTTGTGTCCCAAATGACACACTATATAGGCCTACTTTGCACTTAAATAGGCTTACTATTGCACATAAATAGTGTAAGTAGTGCATTCACACTGAAATATTCTATTAATTCTAAAATGAATAAGTGCACTTTAAATACCTGAATGATGCATTTATTCAACCGTTCAAAATAAGTGTGAAATGTGAAAATAAATTACCAAAACTACCAAATAGTAGCCTACCTAACATGAGTACAACCGTATTTGCCATTGGGAGGTGGCATAATCACTTACGTTAGAGAATTATTGCTTGCACAATACAAAACAATTAAGAAATTGTAATTGTGTTAAGGAATGACTGATTTCAGCTGACACCTCATAATAAACTCAAAATAACTACAATGTTGGTTTCAGGGGGGTTGTAATTATAAACGCATTTTTTAGAAATCAATGTAATGCACTCAATGGGGTGTATTATTTTCACATAATTCAATGGCCCGTTGTCAATTATTGCTTAAAGTTTTTGTGAGGTAAAGTTGTCTGGTTTTACCCTTTCTCAAATTTGGTCCTCTGCTTTTAACCCATCCAAGTGCACACAAACATTTTGAGTGTGGAGTGAGAGCACACACACACACACACACACGCACGCACACACAAACACAGCTGATAGTGTGCAGCTAATGAACAATTTATTGATCCAAGTTAATCCACTGAAAGACGTTTTACTAATCTTCAATCAAAGTCTGACCATTTGCTTTTGCATTTGGAGTGGCAATCCTTCTCTGATGACATCAGCAATATTCTTAACCACACTCCTCTTACCGTTAGTTTGCTATGAGGGAATAATAAACAAAAAGAAAGCCCTGCCTCCTACTCAATATTCCATTTCAGTTGGAAGTACATAAACATACTGAACTAAAAGGGCTCTATATTAACGATCTAAGCGTAAAGTCTAAAGTGCATGGCGCAAAAGCATTAAGGGCATGTCCGAATCCACTTTTGCTATTTTAAGGACGGAAAAATACAGTCTGCGCCGTGGCACATGGTCTAACAGGGTTGTGCTTATTCTCCTAATGAGTTGTGGGTGTGTTTTAGAGCATAACGTGCATTAAACCAATCAGAGTCTCATCTCCCATTCCCTTTAAGAGTCAGTTGCGTCGCGCCACGGCACATTTGGTATTTACATGGCGGACTTTGTAAGTGGAAAAACTGAACACTTCACTAGCAAGAAAACAGTTAAACAGACCATCTGCGCGAGGATAAAGAACGAGCCTCCTCCATTCGGCCTCTTTACTTTCTCTTTACTTTACTTTTACTCCTTAATTTACTCCTTACTTTCGTGGAGTGAGGAAACGGTGGAAACGCACTCCACTGAAGACATCCATTAGTCCAGTGGTCCCCAACCTTTTTATCACCACGGACCGGTCAATCGATCAACCGTTTTTTCAGAGGATGACAAGCTGACAAAACATTGCTGTCACTCTGATACAAGTTTTATTTATGGAGAAAATTACAAAGCAGTGTTTGAGTGTTCTATGTTTGTCTGAGATAATTAGTCTACCAAAATGTGTATATTCCATACAAAGTATGAAGCTGATTGGTCAGTTCTTGTCACATGACTCGCGGTGCGCTTGCGGCATTCATTCAACTGTGTGCGTCTGGAAGACGCGCACCTCCATTGACAAAAACAAACTTGCACAAACTCTCCAGCAACTGATCTTCTTGCACAGACATGGTGGATTAACCTGATTTGTTGACAAATGGGATGCGGATCTATTCCTTGGCAGTTCGCGAGTCCTTAACTGGGCCTTTTCCCCTTAGCAAAGACACTTTCCAAAGACGTCTGTTTCTTACTCATTTTGCTGCTTGTGGGTTAAATTTGGGCACTCAAGTGACCGAGATATATTTCATGACCGAGAATATTTAATTTTTCAAAATAAAAGATTTTTCAAAATAAAAGATCGTTCAGACTCAGATAATAATGAAGTGTGGTAAAAAAACTGAGTTACTAAACTCGCGCCATACACGTCTTGCGCCTTATTGCGCTGGGTGTATGATAGGGCCCAAAGTCTCAGTAGTTTCACATTGACTTTAATTATGTTTATGTTACTGAAGTTCATCACCGTTTACGAGAACTCACCGTTTACGATAGAAATCAGAGAATCTATCGTGAAAGTAACACAAAATACAATGTGGTTCTCTACATAAAATAGTTTCACAGCCAAAGCCAGTTCATTCAAACAAGGTCTCCAGAGATTCGAGCTAAAGACAGAACTCTTTCATATGCAATCTGTGGGATTTCAAGGCCACGACATGCCGTATTCAGGCCATGATCTGAATGGATCTGCTTGTGTGATTACACCCATATGCAGCAGACTACCGTGCTTTCAAAACGTGGGGTCAAAGTGTCACACACTCATACTGAAAATCGGTATGGCAGTAGTGTTCATTAACTCTTATAAACTTGAGTTCACTACACGTGGGTGGAACAAACTGCTGTCAGCACAAGGTCATGAATGTTTCCCATGAAGATTCCAGCAGAGATCCCTAACTATTTCCTCTGTCGGAAGCGGTAAAAGAGACTTTTTTGTGTGTGTTTTTTCCCTCCCATATGTACCACTCAGCATGTTTTAACCATTTATTTCGTTTTTCGCCCACAAGATGTTGTATTTTCTAAATATGGCTATTTGAACTCGGTTCCATCTTCCTTCCATTTACACCATCATTTACATCAGCTTCCCCTTCAGTCATTCTTCACTATTTAGTCGCTCTCCAGAACTTGAAAGCCGTTGTGGAAGAGAAATGTGGTTTAGATAGCAATGCTTGGCTTTTAAGTTTCAGCAGAAAATGTGCAACACCTTGTGCGGACTTATGTCCATAACTGCTAATAAAAGGAAAAACACATGCTGGCCCTCTGAAGAATTATATATATATATAAAAAAAGAAAAACTCAAGGCCTCTACGAAGCGGCTTTTAATTAAAACCACTTGTTCCCGAACTTGTACTTAATGTTTCCCATTAGTCATGTTTGAGGGATTACAGACAGCTCCAATGAAAGTCAAGGATTAAATGGAAAATGCAGATGTGCGAACAATGCAGCTTGTTTTATTGTGATCGCTGTCGTTTAGTAGGAATAAAATATTAAGTGGCTTTGACGGGGCTTCCTAATTTCTTTCCAATTAATGTTGACTTTGCTTTTGGAAGGGGTGACTCAGGTCTGAGAGGGAGGCTTGGGTTCAAAAGTACTTCCATTTAACAAAAAAGGTTTCTTTTCCTTTTTTTTTTAATTATATATGTTCAACTAGGCAGAATTATATCTTTTCTCTACTCATTTTTGATTTGTTTAACAGTGTGGTTTAAATAAATTTTGTTTGAAAGTTAAAGTATAGTTAAAATGCTTATTTTATGCAAGAAACAAATTCAAATATGTATTTTGCAGTCAAACATTCTTCTAAAAGTTGATTTTTGTACTAATGCCATAGGAAGAACCATTTTTTGGTCCTTTTCAGCAAACAGTTTTTAGTGATTAATAGTTTCATTGATTCTTAAAAAAATTCTAGAATAGAATACACCCAGTCAGATTGATGTTATACCCCAACGTCGTAGCATTTTGGGTGGAAATGAAAATTGGGTTGACGTCAGAACCCAACGTCAGACCGACGTTGGATTTTGGTCACTTTCCAACACAACCTAAAAACAACCAAATTTCAACCTCTTATGATGTTACAGCTTGACGTTGTGTGAACGTTACCACTATGATGTCTATCAAACGTAACCTGACGAATAAATGACATCAATATGACGTTGGTTTAAGATGTTGGCTCGATTGTTGAATTTTGGTCACTTTCCAGCATAACCTAAAATCAACCAAATATCAACGTCATTTGACATCAAAATAGCGTTGTCCTTAGACACTGTCTAGACATTGAATTTTGGTCACCTGACATCATGACCTAAATCTAACCTAATATTAACATTGTGTGCCTGCTGGGCAGTATCTCTCTACAAACCCATCCCAAAATAGTTCCCAAATAAGGCCTTGATGTACACCACAATTAAAACCTTTGATATACAATAGCAAGAAAAACAAAACAAAAAATAAACTACTAAATAAAAATGAAGGTGAATGAAGAAAATCAGTTCTTATAAACCCATAACATTTACACCATCGCAACCAAATATTTCTCACTGATTGTAGTCTTCAGTGAACAGTTCTTAAAAGTTTTTTCCATATAAAGAACATTTTAATAATCTGAAGAACATCCTTTCCACTATAAAGAACCTTTGCAATGAAAACAATACAGGCTTATTGTGCATACGTACCCCTGTCTACATTTCTGGAGAGTGCGAATTATGTAGTCAAAGCTACGTCTGGCTGCATTTCATCTTTAAAATGAATGCTATTGGGTGGTATGATGCCGCTGAAGGCATCTGTTCCTTTTACCGCTACCAGCTGACCACTTACCTCCGTGTGGATGGCTTTTCCAGTCTTACCAGTTTGCCCAGTAGCTCGCCACATACGTTGGTGGACTTGGGACGCGGAGTTGTCTACGACGACGGGGTACAAGTTTGGTAAGAACGGTTCCAGAAACCAGGTAAAACAAAAAAAACCTAAAATGAATAAATAAATAAACAACAGGCTGAAAATGTGGTGAAATCACGCGGCCGCAACTGCTTTTCTTTTTCTAGATTGCTTTTGAAAACACTATCGGTTGGGTTTAGGGAAGGGGTGGGTGGGTAGTCGGTCAGTCAGTCGACAGCAAGCTGGCCTGGTCGGCTGAGGTGTATATTGCACTCTCTGGTGGATTTATGCAAGAGAGGACGCGTGAGAGATCTTAGAGATCATCAAAAAGCGTACACATCGGATTCTGGCGGGTTTGCAAAAACAAAAACTGGGAGCAGACATACCTCTGGTTACATATTTCGCTGTTCCCAGAAATGTAGACCTGGGTACGTATCCGCAATGAGCCTGGGTTGCATGAAAAGGTTGGAACGTTTAGAGGTTATGTAAAAGCTAATACAAAATGTTTAAACAACATTCAAACAAAATTGTTAGTATTTTATACAGTATGCATTATCATGTTGAGATGGAAATGTTCTTTAAACAATATTCTTGAAACATCATTACAATGCATAAGAAGAGAAAGTGTGCCAACTTATCCAGCATATGTTTTACGCAGCGGATGCCCTTACAGCTGCAACCCATCACTGGGAAACACCCATACACTCTCATTTACACACATACACTACGGACAATTTAGCTTACTCAATTCACCTATAGCGCATGTCTTTGGACTGTGGGGGAAACCAGAGCACCCAGAGGAAACCTATGCCAACACGGGGAGAACATGCAAACTCCACACAGAAATGCCAACTGACCCAGCTGAGGCTCGAACCAATGACCTTCTTGCTGTGAGGTGACAGTGCTACCCACTGTGCCAAATTTGCACAATGTTTTCCAAAAAGTATGGGGTGCTTATAAGAACGTGTCTGGCGCATATGGAGAGATAAAGAGTGTGTCCTACAGGTGGTTTGTCAAGCCCACTCACCTGTGTGAAGCACACATAGAATTGTAGAATTGTTGGTGGGCAATTAAACGATTAAGTATTGATTAAAGAGATGAATGCAATAAAACAATATAATGCTCTGCAAGAGTTCTTCTCTTGTTTTTTGTCTTGTTTTTAGTCCAAATATCTATAATTCTTAAATCAAGAAGCATTTTGCTAAATCATACTAAAAATATGCTAACAACATGCTAATTTATACTAAAATCATGTTAATTCAAACTAGAAACATTCTAGCAACATGCAAATTCATACTAAGATGCTAGTACAATGCCAGTTATGCTAATTCACACCAGAAACATGCTAGCAACATTCTAATAACATACTAATTCATGCTATCTATCTATCTATCTATCTATCTATCTATCTATCACATGACGTGCTCTTCAAAGGTTCCCAGAACCACTGATTTTATTTTTAAGAGTAAAGCAAAAAGTACTGAATTGTTCACATGCTTGAATTCCATTCCTACTCTATTCACATTTGTGATTCCAGCTGACCTTTGACACCTGGGATTTCTGCAAATGTTTAAAGGGAAAGGTGAGTTTTGGAGGATGTCTTTGCCCCGTCCATCATTACGCCAGTGCCCTTGGCTAGAGCATCATGTCTACACATGCTGAACTTGGCAGAGGATCAGTGAGCTGGAAGCATGGGCCTGTACATTAATTATGCCTCTCACGTACCCACCACTGAGCTAGGTGTATGTCTTTAATTATATACCCCCAGATTGACCTCTTAGCAACGGAGTGCTTGTTTTCTTCTTAAAGTTTTGAGCGGCCCCTCCGAGACTCATAGAACGTGCATGAAGCGATGCATCAACTGTGTGTTCTGCTGATTAAAATGTGGAGAGGTCTTACTCAACATTAGGCACGTCGGGTGAACTCATCGCATTTTCTTTTTTTTTTCTCAAAGGGAAAGTGAGTAAAGTAAGTCGAAGATGAACTGTAATTCATTTCTAGACTAGACCGTCTGCCAGGCAGGGGTAAAAACACAAGTGATGCGTAATGGTGAGCCCATATCAAGAAACTTTACAGAGAAAAGCCAATTTCATCATGCTGACAGTTCTAATTAATGTGTTGTTTGTGCTCTTTAAGGCATCCCAACTCGGCATTCGCTGATTTGCGAGGCTAGAAAAAGAAAAGTGTGCGCCGTCTTGGGGCTTGAGGAGAGAAATGAATCTGCGCAATGGCCTCAGAACAAGGTATGAAAGTAATTATTTTTGCTTTTCAAGATTTGGGCATATTTATGGGGCATTACTGTAGGAGCGCGGGCTGTTTAATGTTATTTGCAGAGCGCACACATTGTTTTCATCAGGCACATGAGAAGCGGAGGGCACGGCGGAGAGCGATGTGACCTCAGCTCTATAGTGTGCAGCTTGACTCATCCGATGGGGCCTCAACAGTTGTTATGCAAAGCTCCACGCAATTAATAATGGGAGCAGGATTGGAAGTTGACAACTTCTTGAATCGCTTCTTGAATGTCTAGAGTCTGTTTTGAGAAAGGCAGTTGGAGGCGCGGGCGCAACCTAGGGTTATCGTTAACTAAAACCACAAACAATATTGACATTACTTGAAACAGAATTTAAAAAGACAGATTTGTTTAGTAAATTCAAATGTATACTTATTTTGATATTACACACAGTTGAAGGCAAAATTATTAGCCCTGTGCATTTTTCAAATGTTGTTCAAGTGATATTTAACGGATTGAGGACATTTTTCACAGTATTTCCTATAATATTTTTTCTTCTGGAGAAAGTCTTATTTGTTTTATTTTGGCTAGAATAAAAGCAGTTTTTATTTCTTTTAAAAAAACATTTTAGGGTCAATATTATTAGCCCCCTTAAGCAATATTTTTTTTCGATTGTCTACAGAACAAACCACTGTTATACAATGACTTGCCTAAATTAAGCCTTTAAATTGCACTTTAAACTGAAAACTAGTATCTTGAACAATATCTAGTAAAATATTATGTACTGCCATCATGGCAAAGATAAAATAATTCATATATAAATGTGTGTGTGTGTGTGTGTGTGTGTGTGTGTGTGTGTGTGTGTGTGTGTGTGTGTGTGTGTGTGTGTATGTGTATACAGTGCTCAGCATAATTGAGTACACCCATTTTGAAAATGAATATTTTTCTCCATTTCTCAGTGAATATAGGCAATGTATTTTGGTGCATTTAAACAAAACAGATTTATTAAACAGATATATTTATTAAAATAATAGTTTAGTCACCAAACATATTTAGAAATTGAAAGATAATACAATTAAATTCAAGCAAAATATTGCAAAAAAAAATTACAACCTACAAAATTTCAACTAAACTTTCCAATTTTTTTGCTTCTCTTGATCTTTCCTCTTTTTTAAGAGTATTTGTATTTAATATTTTTCTATAACATAAACATTTGGCTGTACTAGTTTTTCGAGCGTTATCGTAAGTTATTTTGTTAGATTAGCTCCAGATTTGGCTTCAGTACTGACTAATCTAATGTTTATGCACAAATATAATATTGTATAGCTTCCTATTAAAAATATGAATTTAAAAGATAGATTTGTGAGGGGTGTACTCATATATGCTGAGCACTGTAAATACATTAAAAAACATTGAAAAACTACAATGAAAAGAGAAAATATTTAAATAAAATCTGAAACAACAAAACTATTGAAATAAAACTAAAGTTCAAAATTACACAAACAATTAAAACAAATGTTTTAAGTAAACTAATGAAAACTATATTAACAGCATTTAAACGAAAGCATTAAAATAAATTAATATACAATTAAAATAAAACAAACTATAACAGTATCCACTAATAAAAGAAAAATGCTAGGTTGGTTCAACCCAAATTTAGCTCAAATGTGGACAATCCCAACTTAAAATAATGAAAAGATTGAACCATACAATTGGACTTGTTCATATTTGATCCAAATTTGACCCAGCATTTTTAGTTTATCAATGATAATATAGGCGGCATGGTGGCTGTTGCCTCACAGCAAGAAGGTTGCTGGTTCGAGTCCCGGCAGGGCCAGTTGGCATTTCTGTGTGGAGTTTGCATGTTCTCCCCGTGTTGGTGTGGGTTTCCCCCGGGTGCTCTGGTTTCCCCCACAGTCCAAACACATCACATGTGCTATAGGTGAATTAGATGAACTACATTGACCGTAGTTTATGAGTGTGTGTGTGAATGTGAGAGTGTATGGGTGTTTCCCAGTACTTGGTTGCGGCTGGAAGGGCATCCACTGCTTAAAACATATGCTGCAATAGTTGGCAGTTCAGTCCACTGTGGCGACCCCTGATAAATAAGGGACTAAGCCGAAGAAAAATGAATGAATGATAGTATAATAATACGAGTACAACCCCTGGTCAAAGATATTGTTAGGATTGACAATACTGTCTGCTGTATAAAAAAAGAAAGAAAGAAAGAACGAACACAGTGGTTCCGCTATGCAGCAGACAATGGATCGAATGGAATGAAAATTAAACCTGGTCGTACAATAAAAACAATTATTCCACAGCTCTGACGGAGCCAAGACGTGCTGAGCCTTTGCAAAATGAGTGTGTCTTTCACATCAGTGCCTCATAAATCATTTAAATGCATTCTTGGGGAAAAATTTTGGAATGTATCGTCGGATACTTGGACGCCTCTGCGTGTTACGTCCCGTTGTCCTCGGCTCGGGTTGAAGGGGTTAGAACAGACTCGGATGCTTTTTTTTTAAAGAAACCATATCATGTTATATTGGTCTGTACAATAGGCTGTGTAGATGACAGGGGTGGAAAAGCCGGGGTCTTTTTTTGCCGGCTTGACTCCAGAGCAAAGAGTAAGTGCTGACTCGCGGGACCCACTTACAACTAAGACATGGTGTGCTTTCATCCCATCTGGCTGAATGGCGAAATAAATAAAAAGAATGGAAAATGGCTGCTCTCTGGGCTGTACCCCTGCTCCCCGGCTCTTTGTTAAAACCCTATCTCTGCTGCTCCATTGCCCCCAGCTACATTAAATCCCATTAAATTCACCTTCATTAAAGCAGCCCCTCTCTCCGTCTTGCTGCGGCCCCTAATGTGGGTCCTCTCAAGGACAGAGGCGTAATGAGGGGAGACTGGATTTAACCTTGAAGAGTGCAGGTTTTCATTTCAAAATCAATAACTTGTGCTTCAAACCACTGCTAGATCCAGGCTATAATTTTCAGGCATTAATTGTGCAGATTATGTTTCTCCTGCAAAACTTGCAACGGCAAAATGCCATTTAGCTTTAAGCTTCAACCCTTTTTTTCCCTGTTTTAAAATGTCTCAACTGTGAGCGATGGCAATTGACAGCTTGCACATTTTCTTTATCAGTGAGTCTTTTTGCTTAAATACAGTGTGCTTATTCTGGCTGGACAGATGGGATTTCAAAGGGTCGTTACCAGAGCTGGGTGTAATGCATTACTTAAAGTAATGTGGTTACAGTACAGAAGTACATTTTGCTGTAACACAGTGATATAAGGCATTACTAATATATATTTTTAATATTATTACTTGTTACAATCTTAGTAACAAGTTACAACAATAACAACATAGGCTCATTCTGAAAATGTAGCCATATATACACTTCTGGAGATCGCAAATGATGTAGCCAGAGGAACGTATGGCTGGATTTTGTCTTTAAAACGAATGCTACGGGGCGGTATGATGCCGTTCCTTTTCACGCTTACCAGCTGACCGCTTACCTCCATGTGGATGGCTTTTCCACTGTTACCAGTTTGTCCAGTGGCTTGCGGATTTGAGATGCAGATCGGAGTTGACCGCAACGACGGGGTTCGAGTCTGGTGAAAAACGGTTCCAGAAAGTGGGTAAAACAAAAACAGAAGCCCAAAAAATAAAATAAACAAGTAAATAACAGGGTGAGAATATGGTAAAATCTGAAGACGTGGTAAAAATTAGGCTGCCGTGAGGGCTTTTCTTTTTCTGGATTGCTTTTGAAAACACTGTCAGTTGGGTTTAGGGAAGGAGGAGGGTGGGTCAGTCAATCTGTCAGTCAGTCGACAGCGGCCTCTGGTGGATTTACGCGAGAAGAGCAGGTGCGAATGGCACTCGCAAGAGAAATTTGAGACCTCAAAAAGCATACACAGCGACCTCTGGTGAATTCGCGAAAACAAAAACTGCAGAAACATAGCTCCTGGGACGTATTTTTCTCTCTCCAGAAATGTATATAGGGGTACATAATCAGAATGAGCCTGGGTTGCGTTTTAATGAATGTACTAAGAATGTTATTTTTAAGAATGTACCAATATTCGCACCAAAATTAACGGGTAAAAATAATATGTCTATTTACTGTTGCTGTAGTTGGACGTATGACCAGATTTTAGAAAGCTTGTCAGGAAAATCCCTGTTGCTAACGACATGCTAAATCATACAAGAAATAAGCTAACAACATGCTAATTCATACTGAAATCATGCTAACAACATGCTAATTCGTACTTAAAACATGCTAGCAACATGCTAATTCATGCTAGAAACATGCTAACAACATGCTAATTCATACTTGAAACATTATAGCAACATGCTAATTTATACTAAGATATTCGTAAAATGCTACTTCATGCTACAGTTATGCTAACAACATGCTTATCACACTAGAAATACTGTGAACATGCTAATAACACACTAATTCAGGCTAACAAGTGAAGTAATTATCTATCTATCTATCTATCTATCTATCTATCTATCTATCTGTCTGTCTGTCTGTCTGTCTGTCTGTCTGTCTGTCTGTCTATCCTTTCTCAAACTAAACAAATTACTTCCAACAGGCTTTCTCAAGCCACCATAAAGTTTGTCTTCAAGCTTGAATATCTAGTTAGACTATAATAAACCTTGTAACACACATGGGGATCGTAGTCTGTTGTCTGCTACTTTGCAAATCTGGTTTTAAAAGATATGATCGTTAAAAATGCACACAAATTAGTGAGAACTAACGCTAAAGTCTGATAATTTTCAGTACAAATGATCTTATACTTACATATTACCTACTATTTAAGTGGTGCTTATCCCATAATGTGCATTGCTAGCAACATGTTAATTCATACTAGAAACATTCTAACAACATGCTACTTCATACTAGAAAGATGCTAGTAACATGCTACTTCATGCTACAGTTATGCTAACAACATGATATTTCACACTAGAAGCATGCTATCAACATGCTAATAACATGCTAGAAATATGCTGACAACATGATAATTCATGCTAACAACATGCTATTCATACTTGAAACATGTTAGCAACATGCTAATTCATACTAGAAACATGCTAACAACATGGCAATTCATACTTGAAACATTCTAACTTGCTAATTCATACTGAGATACTTGTAAAATACTAATTCATGCTACAGTTATACTAACAACATGCTAATCACACTAGAAACACTACTTCATACTGTAAACATGCTAATAACATACTAATACTATCTATCTATCTATCTATCTATCTATCTATCTATCTATCTATCTATCTATCTATCTATCTATCTATC
>CAIGQV010019101.1:5489282-5513212 GCA_903798115.1 Danio jaintianensis
TACAATATACAAACAACAATGAACCATATAATTTCCTCTGACACATTGCTCTGACACATTTCAGTTCTGAAATTTGTGTCTATAGACCATTTTGAGGGATGTAAACAAAAACAATGGTCCCAACGTATTTCCTGTTTTACATTTTTCATTTCTATAGCTTCCGAGAATCCAAAAAGAGCCACTTATTGACAAATAATGTTATGATAGCTGTTTTAACATTAAGTTATGATTGAATTGCCTCTTGTTACAGTTATGAAATAGTTTGATGACAAGCAGTAAATGTTCATGGGCCAATGACATCACCACATTGAAAAAGTCTATTGTGAGAATGTTTTCTCATTTTGTTAATAGTTCTCTATTTTCATGTGTTTTCCTAACTTGCCGTGCATTTGACCTCTTTCAGCCATCGTAGATATTTTCAGAACACAATATACTTTTCTTAAGGCTTGTGCACACCGGGATGCTTTTCATTCGTGCTAATCATCATCGTTTTTCTTGATGTTTTTCTGCATTCATACCCAAGCTATTTCTACTGGCTATGAGCCGAGCGACCCTGAAAAACTGACATTAGATGGCACAAAAACGATGAAAAAGATGACAACAAAAACACTCTGGTACACAAGGTGGCGCTGCACAACTTTATGCTGCTTCGGCTTGCTTGTTGCACAGAAGAAGTCACGCATTTTTCTTCGCTGCAATCCATTCAGAAGGGTTCATCCCTATTCCCTAATTCCTTTGAAGGGTTTACTTAATGCTGAAAAGTACATAGAGATTTTGGAGCACAATATGTATATCTTTTCCATGGACGCCCATGCATATTTCAACAAGACAATGCAAAACCACATTCTGCACACATTACAAAGTCCTGGCAGCGGAGGAAGTGAATACAGGTATTTGACTGGCCTGTCTGCAGTCCCGACCTGTCTCCAATAGAGAATCTTTGGCACATTTTGAAGCACAAAATGTGACAATGAAGACCCTGTACTGTTGCCCACCTTAAGACTTGTTTGCAGGAAGAATGGGACAAAATTACACCTGAAATACTTCATCACCTGGTGTCTTCAGTCCCTAAACATCTTATTTTAATGATATGCCATTCGTCCAATCAAAATGTGTGTATGTTTGGCTAATAGTGTTGGTAGAAGCAGCTGAATAGTCCAAATGCCATTATTGGCTGGTTGCATCACATGTCTTTATCCTTAAAAAAACCACAAGCGCATTTAATATGGGTTACATTGGGTACTGATTTGCGTCACCGCTTGATGTACAATGTAAAATCTGTGTCTCGAAGCAACAGCACTGATCTCTTCATGACCTCTTTTAACGTCTTACATTGCGCTAAAATATCCTTTGTACAGCTCAATGTCCCCAGGTTTGGATGAATCAACCCGGGGGGTGCTTTACTCATCTGTTTCTGTGGTAAACATTATCTCTGGATGAACTAAAGCATTTTAAGTGTGATAGCTTTAAACCTTCGCGCAGCCGAGATCATCTTCCCTCGCTTTCTCAGAAAGACACGTTACGCTCATATTTCAGATCTCGGAGGATAATGTCAGGGATTAGCGTAAAACTCAACTGATCCTCCCTCAACTCAAGATGTTGCGTCAAGTTATAGTGTTACAATGGCTCTCGGAGCTGAAGAAAAGATTTTATGCATCCCCTTTTCATGAATGATGGAAAACCAAAAGCACTCCGCTCGTTATGTGACTTTTAAAGGTAATTAAATAACATTGGAAGTTTCATGTCGGATGAATTTGTAAGCAGGAGGGCTGTAAATGGGTGTACAGTTACAGAAATCGCAGGGAAATAACTTTACAGAGCATGTATATTCTCTTTTTATTTTTTTGCACTTGTAGCCTTGATGTAGCAGACTATCCACTGCTTGTCATTCCCGGTAAGAGCTGTAAAGTTACAGATAGCGAACTTGATGATGGCTTTGGAGAAGAGTGCCAGACACTTTTATGTCTCTCTATCCATTGAACTTTTTAATGCACTGATATTTTTTTTACCCCACTGGCTGTGTGCTTTAATTAGATTACACTCGAGGAATCACTGTGGTTCAGAATGCCAATTTGTGTCCCAGACTGTGTAAAATTTGCTTTTCCACTTGCTGCCAAACAGAGCAGGTGAGAGCAGACAAGGTCCTGAGGCGGGAAGAAGAACAGACGACTCTTTATACGTTTTTTACTCTCCTTCTTTCAGCCTCTCTCTCTTCCTCATTTTCTCGGTCGCTTTGCTCTGTCCCTATCTAAAAACTTTCAACATCAGAGGTTAAGCCTGTAATGTAATAATCTAAAATACAAATCAAACAAATAGAACACGTCTGTTTATATGAATAGTAAGGGAACACTTAAAAAAAACATCTTAGTTTCTCTGGATTTACTGGACTTATTATGCATGTGTTAATAAATGTTAATATTTCCCACTTTACAATAAGGCTGCATTATTTAATGTTGGTTAACATGAACATCAACCTAAAAATGAACAATACTTGAATGGACTACAATCAGTGTTGTGTAAGTTACTTTAAAAAATGTAATAGATTACAAATTACTGACTACTACTGAAAAGTTATAATTTGATTACATTACTAATTACTTAATGTAAAAAGTAATCAGATTACTAATTACTTTACTTTGAAGTTACTTTAAAAACATATAAACAAATACAAAATAAACAAAATAAATAAAGTTGCGTTGCACTTGTAGGTTCACTGGTAAAGTGTTACTGTTTTATTTTATAATCGTCTACTTACATTTCTTGAAGATTTCACATAAATGTTGTCATTTACAGCTTTTTTGTGTTTGTTCAAACTTAATATATACTGTTTCGATGCAAATTTACTCAGGATGTTTCAGTAATTTTTAAAGATATGCACTCCAGGACAACAGGAGCCATTTTGCACTAACATACTCCACTGAGAGCGTCCTTACCTCAGTCAGTTCTTTTGGAATCTACCGCTGGCTCTTGTGCATGCTTAAACATGAGAAATATATAATTTTGGCTATATCTTTCTTTACTTTAATCATTTGTTGTTATTGTTTCAGTTATTACAGATACAATTTCATAGAAAATGAGTTTGAGAGTACATTTTAAATATAATATGATAATTTTTAAAATATAATATTTTTAACGATGACCGCTTATTTATATAGCACATTTAAAAACACCCCAAATTGACCAATGTGCTTCAAAATAACTAAAAACACAAACAACAAGAGTATCTCAAAGACAGAAACAAGTAAAAAAATACAAAGAATAAATGAAAATACAATTTTTTAAACCAGCTCAAAGCCAGTAAAATATGAAATAAAACCCATTCATGTGTTAAAAGCTTAGTCAAACGCGTAAGTTTTTAACTTAGATTTACAAATGGACAGAGATGGTGCCAATCTAATGAAAAGTGGCAAAGTTTTAGGAGCAGCTAAGCTTATGTAGCATACAATTTATGTTAATTTTTTATATTTCATATATAATTTTTACCTCATTACAAAAGGGAATTTTTTTATGTGTTTTAAATTTTTCGTTTTACGTCAACGTTTGCATTGCACTTGTATGTTCACCGGTACTCTACATAGTGGTGCAGAACATTAAAACAAAGCTGCCGTTCCATTCTGGACAGATGCCAGTGAAGAAAATGTCCCGAAAAACATCAAATATCATTATTACTGCAGGACATGTTGCTTCCAATAACAATCCGACTTTTTATTTAGTCTGTCACAAATATATAATTTACATTGAAAATATAGTGTGTGTGTTTGAAAAGATGGGCCAAGCAAAGCAAAGGAGACGCCGACAGCTGTGGATGATTAGAGGAGGCCTTGCGATGGCCGGGGATTCAAAGTAAACATGGAGCCTTTCCACAGTCAACAACATTTACAAATGTAGAAGAAGGAAGCTACTGAATTTGTGAAGAATGTGCGGCAGAAATGGGAAGCATGGAGGCATGAAGGCAGCAGATGGTGAAAATTAAATCCATGCAGCGGAGCGGCTAACGGGACTGAGAGAGTTTATTCTGCTGACGCTGGACAGACAGAAGACTGTTCTGGGTCAACACTCGCAGGTTTACATCTCTCCTCCTTCACTGTCTTGTTGATCTCTACACATTTCACTAGAGAAAAAAAAGTTTCCCTAAATGCACATCATTCTTTTTTAAGGATTTACAACAATGTACTATAGCAAATAAAATAAAAATAATTATAATAAAAATTAATTAATTAAATAAGGGGGTTCATTCCGCTGTGGCAACCCCTGATTAATACAGGGACTAAGCCGAAGGAAAATGAATGAATAAATAAATACAATGATTATTAATAATAATAAATGTGTTCTTTTAATTACATTTTGCTAAATTTTTCATCACAAAATTAAACTATGTTTATTATACATTTTAAGAGGGGTGTCACGGTGGCGCAGGGGGTAGCACGAGCTGGGTCAGTTGGCATTTCTGTGTGGAGTTTGCATGTTCTCCCCGTCTTTGCGTGGGTTTCCTCCGGGTGCTCCGGTTTCCCCCAGTCCAAAGACATGCGGTATACGTGAATTGAATAAGCTAAAATCCGCTGTGGCGACCCCTGGTTAATAAAGGGACTAAGCTGAAAAAATAAATAAATGAATGAATGAATAAATTTTAAGAATATTTTAACATTTGCACAACATTTGAACAATACCTTAAATAATAAACATGATCATTAAAAAGCATTTTATTGAATCACTTGGTGAATAAGGATTCAAAATCGTTGCACTTAATCACACCCAAAGATGACCCAAAGAAACACCCAAAAATATTTTATTTAATTTATATTAATTTATATTTATTAAATGTTTAGGTTATATTTGAATTATTTAGAATATTTTATTTATATTTATTTATATTTACTTAAAAAAACACATTATTACCTCTTTGTACCTGACAATAAATAGAATTTTGAATAGTCAAAAAGTTGTTTTATTAAGCAGAAAACAAATATTATTCATTATATTATATTATTAATTATTATTTTATATTATAAATTAAAATGTATATATATACATATATACATACACACATATATATATATATATACACAATCGCCTCGGCTGGGTCAGTTTGCCATTTCTGTGTGGAGTTTGCTTGTTCTCCCCGTGTTTGTGTGGGTTTCCTCCGGGTGCTCCGGTTTCCCCCACAAGTCCAAAGACATGCGCTATAGGTGAATTGGGTAAGCTGAATTGGGTAAGCTGAATTGTCCGTAGTGTATGTGTGTGAATGAGTGTGTATGGATGTTTCCCAGTGATGGGTTGCAGCTGGAAGGGCATCCGCTGCGTAAAACATATGCTGGATAAGTTGCTGGCGACCCCAGATTAATAAAGGGACTAAGCCGAAAAGATGAAAAGAGAAAATGAATGAATATATATATATATATATACACACTAGTATATATACAGTGTATTATATTGTAATGTAAAGATATTAAAATTGTATATTAGAATGATATATTATCACCTTGCATTCATTCATTCATTCATTCATTCACTCATTTTCCTTCGGCTTAGTCCCTTTATTCATAAGGGATCGCCACAGCGGAATGAACCGCCAACTTATCCAGCATATGTTTTACACAGCGGATGCCCTTCCAGCTGCAACCCAGTACTAGGAAACATCCATACACTCCCATTCACACACATACACTACGGCCAATTTAGTTTATTCAATTCACCTATAGCGCATGTGTTTGGACTAGTGGGGGAAACCGGAGCACCCGGAGGAAACCCACACCAACACAGGGAGAAGATGCAAACTCCACACAGAAATGCCAGCTGACCCAGCCGGGGCTCGAACCAGCGACTTTTTTGTTGTGAGGTGACAGTGCTAACCACTGAGCCACCGTGTCGCCTTATCACCTTGCAGACTAACACAATCTTAATTGTTTAATTTTATACATTATATTTGACTCTGAACTGCAAAACCAGGCTTACTTAACCAGGCATGTTGCAGTAGTATATATGTGGAAATAGCCAAAAATTCATTGTATAAATCAAAATAAAAGATTTTTCTTTTACGCCAAAAATCATTAGAATATTAAGTACAGATCTTACTTCTTATGGTTATATACAAAATTAATTAGGGAATAGAAATCTGCATTGCTAAGCACTTAATTTGGACTAATTTAAAAGGCGATTTTATCAGTATTTAATTTTTTTTTAAACCCTCCAGATTCCAGATTTGCAAATATTGTCCGAACAAACCATACAACAATAGAAAGTTGATTCATTCAAGCGCATCCGCTGCGTAAAACATATGCCGGAATAGTTGGCGGTTCATTCTGCTATGAATGAATGAATGAATTGATTTGTGCTGGGACAATATGAATGAATTATGTGGAACCCTGCATATTTTACACTGAATGGTCACATAACTAAATATATTATATAATTTAAAATGTATGTCATTATGTAGATTACAATTCATTCATTCATTCATTCAGCTTAGTCCCTTATTTACTAGAGGTCGCCACAGCGGAATGAACCGTCAACTATTTCAGCCTATGTTTTACGCAGCGGATGCCCTTCCAGCAGCAACCCAGTACGGGGAAACAACAGTACACTCTCACATTCACACACACACACACACTTATACACTACGGCCAATTTAGTTCATCCAATTCACCTATAGTGCATGTCTTTGGACTGTGGGGGAAAGTGTAGCACCCTGAGGAAACCCACGCCAACACAGGGAGAACATGCAAGCTCCACACAGAAATGCCAACTGGCCCAGCCGGGACTCGAACCAGCGGCCTTCTTGCTGTGAGGCGACAGTGCTAACTACTAAGCCACCATGCTACCTGAAATTAAAATTATATTCTTCAAAATGCAGTCTAACTGCCTCTGAGTGATTTAATTTGAGATTTCTTTACTCATTATTTATTTAATACGTTTCTTGATTTATTTCCCCCCACATTTTTGATGGCAATATTTCACGTGAATTGCTGGCTTAAGAAGATTTGGAGAGGCAGAATTTTACTGTCTAAATCCTGGTTAGTGCTGTAGCTCATGCCCTGGTTAAGCAGTTGGTGCTTGAATAAGTCTTAAATCTATCAAAGCCCTTTCATGCCTGACATCGCCTTGCACAAAGAAGAGTGGTAGGTGGATGTGGACACGTGTAAAAACTCACAGCGAGGGAATGAACGGTCAGGAGCTCTTCTGGAGTGTTTTGCCTATTTCTCTTCATGTTCCTGCATGGGCGCTAGCACTTGGAAACTACTCGCAAGCACAAATCTTACTTATTTGCCCTTTTTTTAACTTAAAAGACACAGGTGAGGGATTTGATTTTGAGAAGGCGCGCTGTTTAAACTACTAATTAAAAATGAGCTGAATCAACACAATTCTAGAGTTTTTTTGGGAGACAACTTAATCGTTTTATGTTCAATCCACTTAAATAAGTAATCTTGATCAGTTTGTGTTGGGACAACATGAAGGATTTGTTTGGAACCCAGCATTCTCACAGTGTAAAAAATGCAGGGTTCCACTCAATTCATTAATGTTGTCCCAACACAAATCGATTGAGTTAACTTAGTGCTTAATGTTTAAATTAATTTAGTGTACCCCAAAATTGAAAATGTACTCACTATTTATATATATATTTATATATATATATATATATATATATATATATATTTTGAACCATTGACTATGTCGTAACCATTGACTGTCACGGTTCGGCTTAGGGAAGGATGAGGACTCAAATGCAGAAATGAAAATTGGTATTTATTAATTAAAAATTAAATCAAAACCGGTCCGAGACCAAGACTGCGATCATCCAAGGACGAAGACTAGTCATGGGACGACAACCGTTTTCAAGGTTTACCGCGGTTTGGAGAAGTCAAGGTCTTTAAACCGGCAAAATCTTCTGCTATACTGTTCCCAAGGTATGCGTAAGATTTTTTATTTATTTTTTTGTTTTAAGTTTTTTTAAGACAACATGTCTCCAGCAGAAAAGATATCCAAAGATGCCATTTAAATTAACAAATGAAGGCAGCAAAAGTCTTGAATTGAATTATTTAGCCTGACATGTTTACTGCTTCAAAATATTTTAAATGTTTCTCAAATTAAAATATATTGTGTTCAAAAGGGAAAAAAAGTTGTTGTTTTTTACCCAGACATTTAAAAAGAATATATTTTAGAGCAGTAATCACAATACCGTGAAACCGTGATATTTTTATCCAAGGTTATCATACAGTCAGAATCTTATACCGGCCCATGCCTAACGAAGACACAGACAAAGACAGGATATGAGTGCTCAATCGGAGAAAACTGAAGCTGAGCACAACATACAAGACAAGACAGATCACCAAAACAAGAATTAACAAGACCGAAGTGGCAGAATACTGACATTGACCTCCATAATACACTGTAAAAAATATCCGTAAATTACACTGTAAAAAATGCTGGGTTCCACACCCAAAACAAATCGATTATATGAACTTAATCATTTTTACAAATTTAAGTGGATTGAACATAAAACAATTAAATAGTCCCATAAAAACCTTAAGAATTTTGTGGATTCAGCTAATTATAAATAAGTAGTTTGAACAAGCAGCAAAAGTCATTTTTTGAGTGTAGCAGTTGATTTATTCATGCTTTTGAATTGCATTATGGGACCTTGATCTTCCTTTCAACAACTTTTAACCTTGAAAATCTTTTTTTTTTTTACTTTTTTTTTTATTTAGTTTATTTTTTTACAATACAGAACAATAATTTAACAGAAAAAAACATGCTAACATATATCATTACATACATACACATATCAATATGCACATACATAATTACCTATATATATATACACACACATAAACCTGCATGTAAAAAGAGTAAAAAAGAAAAAAAAAAAGAAAAAAGCCAAAAGCATAAGATTGCTATATCTCTTCCAATTACCATTCACTTAAATGGGAATGTCTTTATATTCCCTACATGTCAACCATTTTTCCCAACCCTTCCTGAAAATATTCGTTTTCATCCTCAACATAAATGAGTTTTTCCATTACGTGAGTTTCTTTAATTATCTCAATCCACTGCTTACGTTTCAACGTTGAGTCTTTAAGAAAAAGTGACTCTATTAACATTTTTAACAGTTTAAAGTGATCTATTGTCTGGGTTGGTGTTGTATATTACGCTACAAAAACCTTGTAATAAACCGCCAGTACATTTTCTGTTATTTTACAGAATATTTCTCTATTATTTCTTATACATTATATTATTTCAAACGACTAAAATGTCAATAAAAGTCACTTTGTTAAACTGTAGAGTTGAATTTTCAACATCAAAAGTCAACAGAGCAGAGATTGAGGTCCCATAATGCAATTCACAACCGTAAAATAAACAGAAAAAACACTTGTGAATCACGAAATACGGAAACTGATCATTAACAGTGTAGGAAAAACAAATACTGTGGAAGTCAGCATTTTTCAAAATATCTTCTTTTGTGTTCAACAGAATAAAGAAAGTCAAACAGGTTTGGAACAAGTGAAGGGTGAGTAAATGATGACAGCATTTTCAGTTTTGGGTGAACTACCCCTTTAATTGTTTAATTGTTTAATTGTTTACAAATTCAAGTGGATTGAACATAAAAAAAATTAAGTTGTGCCCCTCAAAAAAGAGTGTAAACTATTTTAGACACAAAAGAAGTTATTTTGAAGAAAGCTGAACACCTGTAACCATTGACTTCCATAGTAGGAAAAACAAATACTGTGGAAGTCAATGGTTACAGTCAAAAAATTATTTCTGCTGCTTGTTCTGCTTACTTATTTAAAATGAGCTGAAACAACACAATTTTTGATGGGACAACGTAATTGTTTTGTGCTCAAATTTGTTAGCCTAACTTCAATCAATTTGTGTTGGGACAACATGAACGAATTGTGTGGAACCCTGCATTTTGTTTTTACAGTGTACATGTTTTCAGCATTTTTCAAAATATCTTCTTTCATGTTGAACAGAAGATAGAAAGTCAAACAGGTTTGGAACAAGTGAAGGGTGAGTAAATGATGACAGAATTTTCAGTTTTGGGTTAACTATCCCTTTAATTAATTTATTCATTTTCCTTTGGCTTAGTCCCTTATTTATCAGGGGTCACCACAGCGGAATGAACCGCCAACTATTCCAGCGTATGTTTTACGCAGCGCATGCCCTTCCAGCTGCAACCGAGTACTGGGAAACACCCATACACTCTCACATTCACACACACTCATACACTACGGCCAATTTAGTATATTCAATTCACCTATAGCGCATGTGTTTGGACTGTGGGGGAAACCGGAGCACCAGGAGGAAACCCACGCCAACACAGGGATAACATGCAAACTCCACACAGAAATGCCAACTGACCCAGCCGGGACTCAAACCAGCAACCTTCTTGCTGTGAGGGAACAGTACTAACCACTAAGCCACCATGCCGCCCCAATCCCTTTAATTGTTTTTTACAAATTTAAGTGGATTGAACATCAAACAATTAAGTTGTCCCTCCAGAAAACTCAAGAATTGTGTTGATTCAGCTCATTTTAAATAAGTACAAGCAGCAAAAACAAAACAAAAAAAACATAAAAAAAAAATTGTGTTTTGAGTGTGAACTATTTTGTCTTCATGGATTGTCAAGGCTTGATGATTCCCCATGAAAGGAAAAAAATGCAGTGCATTAAAATGCATTATGTGTCCTGATTTGAGAAGGCATTTGATTTGACTTGTAAAATGGTGGGTTAGTCTGGGTGAGAGGAGCTGGGTATTGGTTTTCAAAGCCCGGCACAACTTCAGAGGATCGGGGCTTAACATTTGCTTTTTGTTTAACCCCACCGCTTGAAGAAATGAAATACTGTCTTTCGCAAGAGGCCGAAACACCTCGTTGATCAGATTTGAAAAAAAAAGAAAAAAATAAAGCACACCATTCACTGTCGGTTCATTTCACTCTCAATATTTCAATATTGCTAATATGCATAGGTTGGTCTTTATAGCGAGTTCAGAGGCGGTTCTGACGTGCTGTGCCACGCATGTTTTCTTAATGCACGCTTCAGTTTCTTGGATTCATAGTTTGAAATATTTATGGATTATTAAGTCAGAAAATGTGAGAGGCATTTTGGACTGTTTCTTTATATCTGACATGATTAATCACTGTCTTTGAAAAATGCACATGATGCTCCCTTTTAACTTTTTTTTTCTGATAACATTACATTTTATAACAATATGCTTAGAAGTAACTGTTGCCAGGATAAATGCCATGGATTGAAATAAAGTCCACACTAGAGGCTTAGTAACTGTTTTGTATTTATTTGGCTACACCATTTATTCTTAAGGCAATATATTAACATATTAGGGAAGTAATGTGTTATCACATGATGTTTTACCTTTAATATTTAGCCTTCAAATACATTTGTAAAAAGTTTATTTTTGGCTAATGTTTCCATTAAAATATGATACTTAATCATGTATAACATATATGCACAGTTAAGTTTGATTTGTGTTACAGAGCAGCTAAAAAAAAAAAATGAATCCTTCACCCGGAGGAAACCCACGCCAACACGAGGAGAACATGCAAACTCCACACAGAAATGCCAACTGGCCCAGCCGCGACTCGAACCAGCGACCTTCTTGCTGTGAGGCGACAGCGCTAACCACTGAGCCACCGTGCTGCCCTATATATATAATAATTTGTCTGTTAAAACTTCCCAACTTCAAAAGTGTGAAGTCATTTTTTAACAAAAATAGGCAAAAAAGATGTTTCCCATACGAACATGAAAATATATATAAAATTATAGCGTATATGTAAATATTTGTAATTCCAATGGTTGAAAACAAATAAACGTGAATGACCATTTAGATAATATTTTGAAATATATGTTGCGTATGTGACATAATTTTTACATTTGAAATCAAAACATGAACTTATATACAGTACGCAGTTTTCTTATATTGCCATATATCCATATAATCAACCTGATCTCACTAGGAAACGTAACTATTTTACATTTTTGTCAGTTAAGTGGCTAATTCTTACGAATTTGTATGAGTTCAGTCGCACGAACATGTATGATTTTAAAAGGAGGCGTGGCACCCAACCCCGCCCCTAAACCCAACCTTCATTGGGGGTATGAGCAAATCATACTAAATTGTATGAATTAGATCGTATGATATCATATGAATTGGCCACTAACTCAAAAAGTGACAAACTGCCATGAGATTGTGTTGATATAACACATTTTTGGGGGGTTGGAGGTTGTTTCAGAAGTTTGAAACTGTAGTAAAGCAAATTCATTCATTTTCTTTTCAGCTTAGTCCCTTTATTAATCAGGGGTCGCCACAGCGGAATGAACCGCCAAATTATCCAGCATATGTTTTACGCAGCGGAGGCCCTTCCAGCTGCAACCCATCACTGGGAAACATCCATACACACTCATTCACACACATACACTACGACACGGTATCTACCTGAGCTCAAACTCCCCTCTTGCCTTGCAAACGGGAGGGAGCCCTGGGCTCGAGGATCTTATGAGCTCAGGGCTCTCTCCCGGGACAGCATGCCAAACAAGCTTTATAATCAATCATCAGCTAAGTGTGAACTCTTGAATCTCCTGTAACAGAGTGCTTGCAAACATCAACACTATAATATTACTTTCTTAATTACGGTTTTCACACCACTGTAATTTTAGTTGAATCTTGTAATTTTTGTTGAATTTTAGTTGAAACTAAATAATTTTATTCCAGCCTTAAATGTGCTGTAGGACTAAAGTCTGTCAGGTACAACGCAAAACATGTTTTTTTCTTACTTTTCTACTCCAAATGTCTAAAAATTCTTAAATCAAGAAGCATTTTTAGGCAAGTAAAAAGTATTGTTTTATTTTCAGAAATATTAAGCAAGAAAAAAATGTGAGTTGTTTTTTTTAAACGAGCTAAATTATCTTCCAGAGGGTTAAGTAAAATAATCTTATTTCAAACTGAAAAGAAGATTATTTTACTTACCCCACTGGCAGATTATTTAGCTCATTTTAAGGAAAAACGCAATTATTTGTAACTTATTATTTCTGAAAATAAAACAATGCTTTTTACTTGTCTAGGAAATGCTTCTTGATTTAAGAAGTTTCAGCTACACTAAAAATAAGACATCAGCTACATGTAGGAATGCAATGTAAATTATGAGCTTATTGATGTCATTCAGTAAGTCTGCTATTCTGCTCTGGTTTCTGAGTTCTTAGTTTAATGCAGCAATGCAAAAAAACTAATTAAAAATAAAATAAAAAAAACAACAGGAGTGAACAAGTTTTAACATAGTGTCTATTTATGCCACAACTGTAGTTGGGGTAGGTGCAACGGGCTTCAGTCCATGTTTTATGATTCCCTAAAAGTGAAGATTTAGTTTGTGACGCTTGACGTTTGGGCTTTTTTTCAGCTTTTGTCAAAATGCATCAATTCAGCCGTGCTTTAGATATGTCATCCTCAATACACCGAACCCACAGTACAAGTCTCTCCCAGAGAAAAAGAGGGGTCGACGCGGACCTCCTTCTTCTCTCTTCTCCTTCTTGCTCATCTGGAGAGTGGGAGTTTCTGTGGTTTTTATGACTTAATGACTCCTGTCGGCTCTGATCAGGGAGCCGAGATGAATGTTGCCAGCTGTTGTAACCCTTGTTCTCTCTCTGCCCTGCTTCCTCTGGCCTCACGGTGGGGATGGAGACTCATTTTTCGGGAGATTTGGGGAAAGTTAAGTGTGGCAGTCACCCTAGGACCTGCGATTCCACACTGTGGGTGTGCGGAGGTGATAATGGTTGGACTGACAAAGTGAAAATCAGCCATGAATAGATGCATCAGATTAGAGCCATGGGTTTCTGTTCTGGGAGTGATGGAAGATGGTAAAACGTAGTGTCAGTATCTTGTTCTGTATTCTGCGCTAAAGACCCGAGTCGAGGGAACAGTTAAAATCTTCATTTAAAGAGCGAAAATCTTGGCTGGCCAGGATCTGAGGCTGGAACGACACTCCCCGGAGGTGGGCCGGGGTCATTAGTTTTAGTTTTTTGAAGTGTTCTGCCTTTTGATGTTGAGCGTTCTCTTAAGGCGCCTTGGCCTGAAGGATATTTAATTTTGCTCCAGCAAATTTCCAGTTAGGAATAATTTGAACTGAGCATCTGTCAAAGGAGCAGCCGTTTAAATACATTGGTCTCGGTTAAAGAGGCAGAAAATGAAGCAGATTAGTCCGAGTACCTTACGCCAGCGAGCAATTCCAGCGTTATGGATGTGACATCTGCAGTAAAAACTCAAAACATAAATTCACCTAGAAAGTATATGTTAAGATTATATTGAAATATCTGTTTATATTTTTCAAAATGAGTTATGGGATCAGAAAAATATCAATCTGTAAACATTTTTTAGATTTTAAATGAGGGAAATAAACATGCGTTATGGATGTGACCAAAAACATCTGCGAGTTTACAGTATACAACACACTTTGTAGAAATTCTGTGAATAAAACTGCATAACCCAAAAAAACAATGCTAATCAAAAGGATAAGGGTTGGCTCTCTAAAGAACAAAAATGATTGATTTTATTTTATTTGACTTTTTTATTTGCATTTATGAGGAAAAAGCTTCATTATGTATGTGACATTTCTCTGTTATGCATGTGAAATTGGCACTTGTAGGGTTTCGCTATTTTGGTGAAAACGTAATTTTTTTATGGCAAGGTTGACATCGGCATGGAATTGCTCCAGCATGAACGGGGTCCGGGTTTTGAGACTGCTCTGCAAAATGCAGAGACGAAAATGCTCCCATGTCCTATTTCATTAACGCACCTCCAGTTCAATCCCGCGTCTGCTGCCCACCTCCCTTTCCCCAAACACACCCCGGTGGATGCTACACTGCGGCTGAACAGGGATTGTTTCAGGATTCTCCATGCCTTGATATTTTATTTACAAATCTTCAAGGAGAGAAAAGGGCCAGTACAGGGCCCTGGTTGCTTTCTCAGACGCCCGTAGTAGCTTTGGGAACGCGGCATCCCTGGCGTCTCCACATCAAAGATCTCCTTGTGTTCCTACAGGGTGAGCGGAGGGAACTTTTATCAGGGTACACAATCTGAGGCGATGTTTTATCACTAGGAGAGTGTTGAAAGAGCATGCATTAGAGTGTCTGACAGCCGCTGTCAGGCTTTATTGGAACTGACTGGGCCGGTCTGTTGGAAATCATCTCGTCTTGTCTTTTTGTCCAACAACAGCAAAAGGGGTTCGTGTCGAAGCTCAAATCACCATGTGCACCCATCATCTATTCACTCAGCTGGAGACAGGAAGTGACATGGCAGTGACACAGATGATACAGTAGGAGCAAGCTCTGGTGCTCTTGTCACCTTTTTGCATATTCCTGATGCAGGCTTTATTGTTGTTTCTTGTCATGCGACAGGTCCTTCATATTGAATTCAAGAGAGCTTTTAGCACTTGCCACATATAAGAAAAGTGTTTAACAGCAGTGGTGCTAAAGTAGCTCAAATAGTTTAGTGCTATTATTAATTCATTCATTCATTCATTCATTCATTCATGTCAGGACCAATTACACAATTTATTCATTCATACATTAATTTTCCTTTGGCTTATTAATAAGGGGTCTCCACAGCGGAATGAACCGCCAACTATTCCAGCATATGTTTTACGCAGCGGATGCCCTTCCAGCTGCAACCCAGTACTGGGAAACACCCATACACACTCATTCAAACACACACTCATACACTACGGCCAATTTAGTTCATCCAATTCACCTATAGCACATGTCTTTAGACTGTGGGGGAAACCGGAGCACCCGGAGGAAACCCACACCAACACGGGGAGAACATGCAAACTCCACACAGAAATGCCAACTGACCCAGCCGGGTCTCCAACCAGCGACCTTCTTAATGTGAGGCGATAGTGCTACCCACTGCGCCACCGTGACGCTCTCAATTATTAAACTGACTCATCAATTAAAAATGATATGGAAGTCTTTTAAATCCATATAAAACAAACATGAGAAAAAATAGAGCATTTTAAATGTTTATTTTGCTCAGCTTCGCTGCAAGGCCCATGCTCATTCATTCATTCGTGTATTTTCCTTTGGCTTAGTCCCTTATTTATCAGGGGTCGCCACAGTGGAATGAACCGCCAACTCATTCATTCATTCATTTTCTTTTCGGCTTAGTCCCTTTGTTAATCTTGGGTCGCCGCAGCCGAATGAACCCCCAACTAATCCGGCATATGTTTTACGCAGCGGATGCCCTTCCAGCCACAAACCCCAGTACTGGGAAAGCAGGTCCATGTTACTTTCTGCATTTATAAGAAATTGGAATTCAGCATTTTGGTTTTGCGTAGGATTTGTTGATCTCTGTGAGAGCATATATTACTTTAACATTCAGCGAAGCCAATCACGTACACCTGATTTGTCTTTCAGCTAACAAAAACTAAAAAACTAGCTGAACAAAATGTGTCATCAGAAGCTGACATATTATCAGCCACAAGCGACCGTTTCCATACACTGATTTCAGCACCTCCGCTTGCGTATAACTTTACAGCAGACAGCGATGATCTAAAAATATTTAAATCCAACAAGGAACACAAGTATCCATCTAAATCCTATTGCTTTCCCATCTCCCCGTGTCATTTTCTCTCTCGCTCCATCCACCTGTGGGTGGATAAAGACAGGTTGCGTGAGCCGAGCAGCCCAGACACTATCTTCTGGGAAAAATAAACAGCACATTAGTTCCAGATCATCTTGGAAGAATATGAAACAGAGGAGAGCAGCGGAGGGGTTAGTGGAAGTCCACTCCGGGGGGGAGGCCGGGGATTATTAGGGAGCTGGGAATCGTATTAAACTCTGAGCTTTCCCTTTCTCTCTTGCCTTCTTTCCATCCTCGCTTCTCTGTTTTTGCCATGTGCTGTAAATTAGCAGCACCCTTCAACTCAAAAGGCCCACCACTTTCTCTCTTCACTTTAGGAAGGCAGTGAAATATGTTTGAGGGCCAGGTTCACAAGCATTTTCCGCTTCGTCTTGGTTCCTCTGTCTAAAATATCCGGCTGACGTGCTTCTCCCAGAGGTTGTGAAAAGGAATCCGTAAATCTTGATTTGCTTGTACTTCGCTTGAGATTTCATTGTTGCATGTAATACTAGAGGAGCCTCACAATGGGATCTACGCAATTAACCTTAAATATGCCATTCATTAGTATCAAAGATTAACTAGTCTTTAGTGTTAATCAACTACAAAGGTTTTCAAAGGTCTGATTATTACGAATCTTTTGTCTTGAGAGGCTGTGGTACCTTGATTAATCCATTTGATTTGGTACAGGCCAGTGCATTTCAATATATAATAACATCCCTCTCCCTATGTAATAATCTCCCTATTAGTCGGTATGCTAATGCCAGAGTGTACGGCATCGCTCTGTGCAAGTGATGGGTAGTTAGCTTTGAATTTTCATTGCAGGGATGATGTCTCAAGCCCTGGTAGTAGGAACTAATTGTGCCACCTGAGAGCAGGATTGAATTAGAGAGAGAGGGGGGTTATTGAATGAGTGAAAGTGGGAGAGGAAGATCGAAAAGTGAGCGCGTCTGATGTTGGGAAGTGGTGTTGCTTTTACAGGCTTTGAAGTGAGATTGGGTGTTAAATAAGCAGGAAATGGGCAGCAGTTAGTTTCTCTAAAGTTCTTCCATTGCCTGTGTTGTAGAGCAGGGCCGAGCCGGCGGCAGCTTCTGCGTCTGGCTGGATTCTTCTCCTGCTCTGGAATGGGCTGTCAGGCTTCATTAGCTAAACTTGTCTCCCTTCGGAGCAGAGCAACTTGGCCGGTGATTTAAAACCAATCTCCAGTACCTGGGCTCTCTTTTATGAACTTCCGTGCCATTACCATGGACTCCTCCACAGTGTTTCACCTATACGGATTCCTCTGGAGTGAGGCGCAGAGAGAGATCATCTCCTGTTTAATGAACTCTGAGTCAGGGCTCTCGCGGCTGACTGAATGTACCTTCCTAAACTATATTTGATTGAGTATTTATATGTTTGTGAATGTTATGACATGCACAATTGCTCTCTTTTTCTGTTATCTCTCTTTTCTGTGGTATTGTGGTTAGTGCTCTTGCTTGCCTTAGGATGACTACCTGGTTACTGTTCTGTAACGGGACACAATGTAGATATTGATGTAGATGCATAGTTTTTAAAGCCCTGTATCTATAAGCTAGAGTGCTAGAAAAGAGTGACAAAATTAGCATTTAGAAGATATAAACATCCAAAGCTTGCTGTTTGTCACTTCTGCCTAAGTGGATCAACATGCTTTTTTTTTTACTGTAGTTTCTCATCAAATCTTCTGACCAATCAAATGCTCTCTAGTATCCGACATATCCCGTCCCCTTCAAGACGCCATTGCTATATGCACTTGAGCTAAACCACTCTCACTAGTCCCGTAAGGATATCTACATTTTCCATGTTAAAAGGAGTTTTTGTCCTAACCACTTGCAACAGTGACGCACAAAAATTCGATTCTAAATGCTTTCTATTTGCACAACGTCGTGGAAAAACAACACCATATACAACTATGACAATGATCACCTCAGGTACAGATTCAATCATTCCATTTCTTTGGCTTAGTCTCTATTTCAGAGGGAATAAACCGCCAACTATTCCAGCATATGTTTTACACAGCAGATGCCCTTCCAGCCGCAACACAGTACTGGGAAACACCCATAAACACTCATACACTATGGCCAATTCAGTTAATTCCATTCACCTATAGCGTATGTCTTTGGACTGTGGGGGAAACCGGAGCACCTGGAGGAAACCCACGCCAACACGAGGAGAACACACAGAAATGCCAACTGGTCCAGCCGGGACTCGAAACAGCGACCTTCTTGCTGTGAGGTGACAGTGCTAACCACTGAGCCACCGTGCTGCCCTCAGGTACAGATTATGTGCGTTATGTGAGTTTGATCACCATTTTATATGACATTTATTGCCATACTACTAAAAGCAGCAGCAGGTAGTTCACCTCAGATCTGGAAAAAAAAAAAAAAAATAGCAGATGGTTTGAAAATGAAAGTCAGAACTGTGGCTCAGTGCAAACCAACAACATCAGTCACTCAGTAGCCTATCAAAGAGTTTTATGTTTTTTTTTGAAGTGCAGTGGATGGTATTTAAATGTTTCTGTTTCTTGTCGCTGGAATCTTGCCACGTCACATTTTGTTAGGACACTGTGTTAGTCTATAAAATTATGCACCCCTTTTCATTCACTCCTTTATCTTTGATAGTGACTATATTAGTGGACTATTGTAGGAATTAGTGACTGAGGGTATAGGGAGGGGGGGTGATTTTGGAAGCAGCCCTGGTGTCCTGCAGAGTTTAGCACAAACCCTAATCAAACACACCTGAACAAGCTAATCAAGGTTTTACTATTCTTGAAACGTGTGTTGAGGCAAGTTGGAGCTAAACTCTGCAGGACGCCAGGCCTCCAGTACAGAGTTTGGTGACGCCTGGTCTAGATGATGGATTCAAAACTCAGAGGTAAAGCCATGGTCACACTAGAGTTGAGTATGCGAATTGTGTCGGACAGTGCTGTGAAAAGGGGCGGGATAAAACAAGATGTTGTGACACTGATAAAACATACAGTTGCTACATATTTTACATTTCTGCACAGAGGGGTCACGTTTTGATCTTCTACTAGTCTCATGCATTCGCATGAGCGAAATCGCTGATCAGAGTTCACCAAGCTTGAACTTTGGAATACAGCGACATGTTAAACTAATCACATGAGCTTTCGTTTTCGAGTATCATTCACATGCCTACAGTCAATGGAACAAAAAGTGCGATGTGACCATGGCCTAACTTGCATATCCTTTCTGGCGAAGTTGTTTGCCCAAGGAAGTCTTGTTTGGTTAAGCTAGCTAACATGGCTGCTGTCTATTAGTTATTTTAGGAGTGCATTATCTCAGTCACACCACAATTCAACACAAACCATCATTGAAGACCACTGTCCTCCTTTCAGATGAAGTTCTGCCCTCTTCTGTATAAATGGGACAGAAAAGCTGTGCTCTCCCAGTCTTCTTCTGTGAAGTCGTCTCAGTGGGCAAAGAGGCCAAGAGCGTTTTACTGCCTCACTTGAGTACCAGGAGGTGGAGAAAGCGGGGTGAAAGGGCAGGTGTCTCTTGTAGAATATAATTAGATAGAAGAAAAGCTTTGTCCTCAATATTGTTGCTTTGGGCATTCTTTAATTGCCCCCCTCCCCTTCCTTATTTCCGACTTCCCCTCAGTCTCTCGAACGCTCATTTGCATTAATTCTAAAGGACTTCACAATATTTTCCATGACTTCTTTGCGCACACTTAAGCATGCGCGCATTATCCGTGCCACCTGGTCACCCCCGATTTTCTCTCGTTTGCACACAAACACTGCGAACGTTGGATTGTTATGAACTCTAAGTGATCTAAGCACCACCAGAAGATGGTTCATCTTTATCCTTGATTGCTTTTTTAAATGACTTCGCTCTTCTCCTACGCAAGCACTTTCAGTACAAGTACATGGGTAGCCTCGGAAAGTGCTTGCCCCATGTGGCAGTGCATGGAGCTTCAGCCTGGCACAGCAGGGGATAAAGTGTAGAGTCTTTGCCCCCTCCTGAGGCTCCGTGGCTCCACACCCTCAGCTCACGAACAGAGTACATGTGTAATAAACAGGAAGTGGCCTTAGGCTCTCCCGCTGTGTCTTAGGAGCTCAGTCATATCAATATGTATTCAAAAGAGCTACCTCTCCAGGGATCAGCCCTATGCCATAGCAGGCTCACATACAAAGAGGGGGATTTCACTGCGGATTTTACCTACTGCACCAGGGAACATGGCGCTTATGATAGATGCTTTTCATCTGTTTTTATCTAAGCTGCTACCTGAAAGATTTTTGTAAAAAAATGGCTAAAACAATACGAATCAACAAAATAGCCTGACATAAATACTACTGTTAAGACTACTGTTGCTGATTTTTGCCATCCAATTGGAATTTATCCATCACTCAGGAGGTGCTTTATCATGCATGGGAAATTGTTGTATTTTAAATGTAAAATTTAGGATGTTTCTCTTTTATTTACAGTATTAATTTTTCTTAGTGTAATTAAATTAGAATGAAATATAACATTGATAATGCAACAAAAGTCTTTGATTTACCTTTAGCTTTAAGAAGAATTTAAATGTGAAATATGTGTGTTCTTTAACCCTTATATACTGTTGGGGATGTCTTCATCCACTCTGGGGTGATTTTGAGTCTTAATCCAAAAAAAGATCAAACTCCAAAACTCCAGATCAAAAATCCAGTCCAAAACTACTTTTTACATTGAAAATACGTCATTTTTGGGTTGTTTTTTCACCAGAATCAGTGACATCATTTGTCAACTTGGCAATTAAAGAGTTAAAATCCTGTAATTTTCTAAACAATTTAGTAGTTTTGATCAGGACTGGGGTTGATTAACAAATTTCTGCAAATTTTTTTTGAAAAAATAAAAATTATCTGATGCATTTTTACAGCAGTTTAACTCAGTGGACAGTTTCATCTCGAACATAAAAAAGGGTAGTAAATTTGAACAGTGCACAAGGGTTAAAAGCTCTCACATTTGATCATAAGGATTGTGTTATGCTAATTTGCCCTATATTTAGTAAATCTGAGCCTTAATATCACATTACTGTCTAAAAAAAAAATGCTACCTCCCTTTTGCGTGTGCATGGTTATATCAACTTAAGTGTAAATTTTCTAAATAAATTTTTAAGTGTATAAAGAAAATACACCACAAAACAGAGTAAATTTCACTGTAGTTTACATTGTTACGCCTTTAGATGGAGGCAAGAGCCTGTCTTTATTGTCCACAGCAAAGACATTTATATTGAAGGATGACAAAAAAGGACTTTCGTTTTCTTTAAAACGCGCCACGTTTTCTAATGGGAAATATACCATATACTTGAAAAACAACCGCTTTCCACAGCGGACAATCTTTTATTATGAACAACATGAAACTTACCTGAAGAATGAACGAGGTAGGAATCTCTCTCTCTCTCTCTCTTAAATTACAGTATAAATACAATTTTTACTAGTTCTTAAGTGGTGTTTTTGAATTAGCAACGGAGGCTTGCGAATCGGTCCGGATTTGAAGCTGTGGCGGAAGGAAGTAGTTCACACAAAAGGGCTTTTTTCTGCATCTGAAATCACCCCCAGTACCCTTATTCACTAATCTGTACTTTAGTCTACTAATATAGTCTACTTAAAGGGGCGAATGAAAAAGAAGGCATAACCCACGGCAACCCATGTGATATTGGTGAATTTGCTGATTGATTAAACTGAAAAATCGAGTCTAATATATTTTATATTATATTATAAATAGTATTATAAATACAAATATTATTATATTATAAATATTACATTTACGTTTATTTATAATATAATGTAAAAAGCTTTAAAACATTAACACTTACAGTAATATTTCACATCTCTAAAATGTACATTCATTTGATGCTGAAAGTAGATTCATTATATGCTACAGTGCAAATATTTCAAAATGTATTTCTGCTACAGAAGGTACGTTCATGCAAATAATGTAACATGTTACAAATATGATTAACATCAGTGGACATGTTGGCTGTGGGTTGCATGATTTACAAAATTTTCCCTATACACTTGAGAAAACTTCTTAGTGAAATCAACCATGCACTGGGCCTATATGTATTAAAGTTTAGTTAACAAACATTGTGCTATTTGTTCAGTTTAGTCTTGTCCTTGTACAAATGAAACTATTGTAGCTAAACTGAATCAATCTGTCCTTCTGGTGTAATTGTGTAGCTGTTGATGGCACTGTGTTGTGGTGCTCCGGCTAAAGGAAAGTGGATGTGTTTTATAACTCAAACGTGTGGCGCCATTGTGGGATGGACTTTGAAACTGATTGGTGAATGCTGTGAGTTTTTAATGGAAGGCAATCTTAAATGTGTGAATAGAACAGGAGCTGTCATGTCCAGCTGGATGTTGCCGATAACTTTCTGGCAATGTGTTTGCGAGAACCTTGAAACCAGCGTCAAGCACAGGCATGAAAAAGCACTTGATTGCAGAGAATCTGATGTGAGAATTTCAGATCTGTAATGAATTTGTGAATGTTTTATTATTGTCATTTGAATTTTACACATTCATTTATCTGAACAAGTGTGCATGTGGTACAATTTTTGCATTTCAGCAAAACGGTACCCTCGGAAATAAAGGTAGCTGTCACTGGGGCAGTATCTTTTCAAAAGGTAATGCAAATTTGTACCTTAAGGGTCCATATTGGTGCCTTAAATGTATACATTAGTACCTAAAAAGTACAAAGTTGTACATTTTGAAAAAACCCCAAAAAACATTCATTTTGTTCCTAAATGTATTACAGTATATGGCTTCTTGCATGCTTTGCAACACTCTCAAAGTGAAAAGTCCATGCGTGTTCATTTATATCTGAAACAAACTGAATGTTTGCCTAGGAATGCTTTACTGTGGTGGTTGTTGGAAATTAATTCTCTAGCTTTTTTTGTAAAATAACAATCCACCAACGCCAGAAATTGCAAAAAATTAAACCAAATGAAAAAAAAAATTTGCTCCAGCACAATTAACAATCATTACAGCTGCCACGGTTAAAATGAATTGCGAAAATGGATTATTATAGTGTTAATTTAGATCTGTACACATTGCGACAGATTTGTTTTATCTGTCAGAAAAGATATGCTGTTTCTCCATTCACACAAAAATAGGCTCTAACATTGTTAATAATAAAAATAATACTACTAATAATAATAATCAATATTACAATAGAAAATATAGAGCATAATGGATTTCTGAAAATGTTTGTCTGTTCAGATTTTTAAAAAAATTATTTATACATTCATTTTTATATTATTATTATTATTATTATTATTATTATTATTATTATTATTATTATTAT
>CAIGQV010019101.1:5513222-5531380 GCA_903798115.1 Danio jaintianensis
ATTATTATTATTATTATTATTATTATTATTATTATTATTATTATTATATATTACATCATTTTTTTATTTTTGTTTATTGGTAACAGATTATTTATAGTATTCAAAATAATTGAGGTAATTTATTATTTTTTAAATAAAAGACAACACACAAACAAAGTAAGGTAATTATAGAATATCAAAAATACTGTTATGAAGGCAAAATTCCCCTTGAGATCTAAATGTTTGAAATACTTCCGAGCTACCGAGCCTTTTTAATACATCAGAAAAGCCATTCATTTGGACTGGTTACACTGTAAAAAATGCAGGGTTCCACACAATTGATTCATGTTGTCCCAACACAAATTGATCAAGTTAACTCAACTGATTTTTACAAATTTAAGTGGATTGAACATAAAACAATTAAGTTGTCCCAACAAATCTCAAGAATTGCGTTGTTTCAGCTCGTTTTTTTTTTAAATAAGTAGTTTGAACAAGCAGCAAAATCATTTTTTGGAGTGATGCAGTTGTTAAAGGAATCACATGAAAATCTAAAGTCTTTATTGATCAATTATAACTTGTGTGAAAGGAATATAATTTGTTGGTATTTTACTGCTAATATTGTTAATTCAGTTGGAAACTGCAGTGTGTTGTGTTTCAGAGTTTAGCAAAAATGTTGGTAGAGCATGCTTTATATATTTTTTTGAGAGCCTATTTTGCATATTTTCATCGTGATCTAGTCTCAGATTATTCAAGATTTGAATTATAAGGTTTTGGTTCAGATTGTCCACTAAAACTAGTGAAATTAGTTTTTATTCATTAAACAATCTGTCTAACTCGATGTATGAGGTGATTATTCCCCTGATCCAAGTGTTATGCTGACAAATAAATCATAGGAAAATTACCTTAAACAGGAAAACGTATTACTTTAGCCTCTATAAATGCATTTGTCCACATCCAGGCTTTAGCTTTATCGCACAGTCCTCGTTGAGGCTAGCTAGCAGCACTGAAGAATAGCTTGTCTAGATTAAACCCAGCATTAATACGGCCTATCTCTCATTAAAACCTTAATCGTGCGTAAAATGAGATTGATGGAAATTTATCCAAAAGGTCAGGGAGAAGGGATTTCGAACGCCTACACGGGATTTAATGGACAGGATTTTAATTTAGCCTCCTCTCCAAACAGCAAGAAGATCTTACGAAAGCCCTTTTCAGTGGCCGTCTCTCCACATGTTCTGCATGTCTCCTCCCCGTTCCTCTCATCCTCTCGTTCTCACTCCTCTGAATTTCTGATGAACAGATGAAAGGCAGCAGTAGCTCTGTTTTATAGTCATAAGGGCAGGAAGGGGCACCAGATTGCTGTGCCAAAAGTTCCTCCATGAAACACGAGGTCTGTGGCCTTTGCTGCCCCCTCGCAGAGTTACTTTCTCAGTTGTGCAAAGCAGACGCTGGGAATAAGATACTCTTCTAGGATTAGCATATGTTCCATGTGCTAAGCATTGCTTATGTAAGGAATAATGCACGTTCAGCCGGTCATTATTGTAAAATAAACCCTGACCGCGTGATCTTGTATCACCCTGAAGGGCTTTATTTTGCGATAATGACCAGATGAATTTACATGATCCTGCTTGTTACTGTACATGTTGGCTTGCTAAATTATTAGCAGCTTACTTGTAGATTAGCTTGAAGAAACAATGGTCTATTAAAATGCAGAGAACAATCAGCCTGCTTTTCAGTGATTGTAGTTTATATATTCATCTTTATAAATTGCTAACTCTAAAAAGCCTACTGTATCATAGTTGAAAAATATTTCTGAGGTATTTGAATTGTCAAGACCCCTCCTTCAGGTTTTATGAAGTTAATGTAAGATTAAATTACACTTTAGTGGAACACTTACTGCATTGATTATCCATAAATAATTATGTAGCGAAATCAAGATTGTTAATTTGATTTATTTATCTAAACCCAACCATCGCAGTTATTAACATCTACACCTACTGTACATCCACACCTACACCTACACCTACCCCAACCCTAAACCCAACCATCACAGTTATTAATGTCTACACCTACACCCAACCATCACAGTTATTAATGTCCACACCTACTCCAACCCTAAACCCAACCCTCATATTTATTTATGTCTACACCTACATCTACTGTACACCTACCCCAGCCCTAAACCCAACCTTCACAGTTATTAACGTCCACACCTACCTTAACCCTAAACCCAAACCCTCACAGTTATTAACACTTACACCTACCCCAACCCTAAACCCAAACCATCACAGTTATTAACGTCTACACCTACCCCAACCCTAAACCCAACCCTCACAGTTATTAACATCTACACCTGCCCCAACCCTAAACCCAACTCTCACAGTTATTAATGTCTACACCTACATCTGCACCTACCCCAACCCTAAACTCAACCCTCACAGTTATTAAGATCTACACTTACCCCAACCCTAACCCAACCATTACAGTAGCATGGGCATTACAATGTCCACTATGTATTGGACCTGATCCAGTACGTCATCGTACTACAGACTGACAATACATAAAATAGCTACATTTCCTCGTGAGATTGGGCTGCAATTAACTACTCTCAGTTGCGTTGATTTAAAAATAGCACTGGTATGAACACAGCGGAAAACTCTGCACTTTAGCATTATTATTTTGTACACATTTGAACATTCATTGTCATGCCTGGCTCAGAATGAAGCATTCCAGACATCCATGTATTAATAGAATACATTCCAGTCCAAAGTTTCCCCCTTTCTTGTATGGGAAAGTTTTGAAAAGCCAGTGTTTTGAAAGCCAAGCTCCTCATCCCCAGCTTGTACAGTGTATCGAATGTATTTATTTCTGATAAGCCTGCCGTGTTGCATTGAGCCCAATAAGACCAATGTGCGGTAACGGGATTTAAAAAAAAAAGGCACAGTGGGTGAAATTAAGGCCATGCACGCACATCATCACATCACAGCAAACTTCTTTAAACTCTCCTGCACTTCGTTTGGCTTATATTTATATATATATGTTTTTCGCAGCGTACAGTATTAGCACCACACTTCCATCCTCTGCTCTATACATTCCTGCACTTGTATATATGTGTGTGCGTGCGCTCTCCTTTTAGGTCGAGGAATATTTTGGCAGCGCAGCGGAGAGAGCGATGAATGTTGTTAACCATTGAATCATACTGCAGTTTAGTAGCTCGCCTCCGCACGGCACGCAGAGGTATGGAGCAAAAGCCTGCTGTTTTAAAGGTTCATTTCACATCTCCTCCTGAGCGAGGCGGCTTAGTAGCCTGGCTGTTGATTGATTGTTGGGACCATTGATCTAATTTTGAAGCCTTTTGAATTTTGTCTCCCCTGTCCCTCCTCTTTGTAAGGAGTTGAATAAACCTAATTTCCCCGCGCCACATGCAGAGGCATTTCGGTCTGAGTGGGGAAAACAGAGGGAATAAATAAATAAAGAAATCCCCGGAACCAGGCCCTTCACAGCAGAGTGGGATTTTTATAGACTGGATCAATTAAATTTGTCTTATTTGGAACGGTGGGGCTTCGTAACTCGATAAGAGGTAATGCGGTTGAAAATGCCTCTCGCTGGGCAGCCATTAGGCGGGAGAATGTTACTGTGGGAGTATTAACATGCAAGGATTACACAGAAACAAGCCCGGTCTCAACCAATTAGAGTCAGGAATGGCCTCAGAAAGATGAGAAGAGGGCATTTGCGCGGCGAGAGGTCCGGGTTGCGGGGTCAGTGAGGGAAAGATGGAGATCTGGAGATGTGGGGGGCGAGCGAGGGCAGGGGCGAAGGCTTGCTGCTCCTCTTCCTCCCTTCATCTCTATACGTCCCTTTGCCCCCTGTGGACCGGTGAAGAGGTCTGAGGAAGAGTAGCGTATGTCTCAGTGTGGTGCAAATCTTTCCCTGCTTCAAAAATGCTTTTTTATTTCTTTGTTTTTCTAGTTTTTATGAGCCTGGACGTTCTGTGATCATTCACTACTCGCCCTCATTGGTCTTCAAATGGGTTCTGCTTTTTTCATTTACTCAAAAGAAACATTCGGCATAATGCTTCTGCTGCTCTTTTCCATACACAGTGTACTTACAGAAAAGCATGAAGTGTTTATGGAACGTAAGTATTGTAATTTACGTAAAAACTACACTGTTAACGATTTTTGTAAATTGCACGGTATTATACTGTAATGTGAACTTTATTTTACTGTAGGACAGTTATGCAGTATGTTACTGTATTTTAAAGTTGAATTGTGAAAATTACTGTATATTTTACAGTAAAGATATACAATACTGTAAATATACAGCAAGATAAATGGTGTTGTAAATGTAAATACAGAATTTTTGCTGTAATTGATTTACAGTAAGTTGCTTTGCGAACTGCTGCCAGTAAGTTACTGTAGATTCTACAGGACATTGTTAACAGTGTAGGCATGCATCAATATTTAGGATACTATAACCCAATAATTGATTTATGGGCCAATACATAAAAATATTTTTTTCAATAAATGTTTTTTGTGCTTAATTATAAAAAAATGACACACAAATATATTAGAAACTGATATCATTTACAACACCGGTGTCAAACTTAGTTCCTGGAGGGCCATAGCTCTGCACAATTTAGGTCCAACCCTAATTAAACACACCTGATCAAACTTATTGAGTGCTTTAGGCTTGTTTGATACCTATAGATGGGTGTGTTGAAGCAGGGCTGGAACTAGACTCTACAGGGCTGCGGCCCTCCAGGAATTGAGTTTGACACCCCTGATTAACAACCTTAACAGCTGAAAACAAGAAAACTTCAAGGAAACATCTAGATCTTTCTTCTTCCAAAAACATTTACAAAAGGCAATTCAAATTCCTCTTGTTTTCCACTTGAATGCCCTCTAGTATGAACTCTTCTAAAGTGTTAATTTGCTGAAATAACCAGCCCAGGCTCATTAAAAATGTGAATACATTTTTGCGAAATGTAAAATACGTTGCATTGCAAAATACATTGCACGTTACATTTAGTTGCATGTTTTGTGTTTGGAGAAAAGGCACTTTAACATCAGTCAAAACATATTGGTCCATAGCGCAAGTTATGCTACTCTCCCATTATTATTAGCAATTTCTATTCCATTATCTTGAATTTGTCAGGAATTGTTGTTTATATTGGCTCTTTTGTAATATTTTTCTTTTGTCATTTTAACATTTTTACATTTCCGACCCTGGGTCACACTACACTTTTCATACTTTTGAGTTTTGGCTTTCGTTCATATGAATGAAAACAGCCTGTATGATATGGGGGATGAGTAAATGATCAGTCATTTTCATTCTGGAGTGAACTTATGCTTTATTGGTGTCTTTAATCAATCATCAATTACAAGAATAATCAACAATAAATGATTTGTCGATTAGCCATTAGCATCCTTAATCCTTTTATATTCTTCATTGTCATTTTTGGAGCTTGATAGCCTCTAATCACTTGCATTGTTTGTAAAAGAACTGAGTAACATCTCGGTTTGCAAGGTATGATATTATTTTCATCTTTTCATGGGCGAACTATTGCTTTATTATAGTTTAAGTACAGCAAGTTTTGATTCGGTTTTTGAGAGTTAATGATGGAGAATTTGAGACTTTTAAAACACCTTTTGTAGGGTATCGAATTAGGTTAGTTCAAACCTTTGAAAATATTGTTTTTCAGCGCTAGCACTTGTTAGCCGCACTCTTATTTCATTGCATCAATGAGAAACCTTTGTTATTGCTTTTAAATGAACCCCTTTTATGTTTTTAGTGTTAAAAAAACTTTTTCCTACTTGACTCATACTGCCGAATGCCGTCCCTTACATGCCCTCGATTTCTCCGCCACACTCTTCAATCTCAATTGCCCCTATTTGATCATCCTTTTATTATGAGTGTGTGTTGTAACTGTCTGTCTGAGTGCATTAGCGAGTACAGGCTCGTCGTTTAATAAGTATTGAAACGGGCAGAGACGCAAGGCTGCCTGAGGACATGTAACAGGGTCCCTCATGCCACCAGCCCCTCCTCTGACGAAATTACCCGCTTGTTTAATTGCGATTGCTCTGCTTGATTGCTCATGCCCACACTGGCATGAAGTGGCAGGGCAGTGTTCCACTAAAGCTGTGACTATAGCTGGTGCCACACTCACTTACTCACTTACCCCCCCTCCATCCCTCAGTCTCGCTGCTCCGCTTCCAGCCGATTACATAATCCACTAATACAAATTTGCCCTGACTAATTAGCATCATCAGCTCGTGGCATAATTTGATCGGACGAGCCATGTTTCTTTCTTTCTATGCTGCGCTTGGTGTGTGGCCTGTTTCCTCTGCCGGCTGGCTGATTCCACTCCTCGACGTACCATTGGAGAGCCATTAAAGTCTGAACGGTTGAGGTGGGGAAACAAGGTGAGGAGAAAGTTTTAAGTCAACTGCAGAAAGTTAAACTATTAGACAAATGTTAAAAAAAAAAAGCAGTTTATGAATGGAAATGGTATGTGAGGAGGATATTAGATGTGATGGAAAAAAAAAGTCAAATGTAAATCTGGGGGAAACCGGAGCACCCAGAGGAAAGCCACACAGAAATGCCAACCGACCCAGCCGGGACTCGAACCAGTGACCTTCTTGCTGTGAGGCAACAGAATATTATCACATCTGTAATGCTGATTTTGCAATTTAGTAAATTTGGAAAGTATTAACTTTTAAATGCAACTTTTAAAATAGCGCACAGCAGGCGTTCATCCGGCACTGGCATACAGCATGTGGTTTGGCAGAGGTGGCACCGTCTTTAAGGCAGCACAGAATACTTGGGCCAGAGGTAAAATGTAGTATTTGGCCCAGATGTTAATAATTGATATGTGGGCCATGTAAGTTTGGCCTATCTTGACCCACGTTTAAAATACATTTTTATTGTACCAATCAGGTCGCTTCGAGAAAAAGCAAGCCCATAGCATGTCTAAAGCGCAGTGATTCATGGGTTTATCAGTTTCATTGCAGTAGTGACACACCAACATTTAAGGGGCAGTCGTGGCCTGGAAGGGGCAGTCGTGGCCTGGTGGTTAGAGTGTTGGACTCGTGATCCGAAGGTTGCTGGTTCGATACTCGGTACCAGCGGGAATTGGGGGTGGGGGGAGTGAATGACCAGCACTCTCCACCACCCTCAATACCACGACTGAGGTGAGTCCCTTGAGCAAGGCACCGTTCCCCCCAACTGCTCCCCGGGCGCCGCAGCATGGCTGCCCACTGCTCCGGGTGTGTGTTCACGGTATGTGTGTGTTCACTAACTGTGTGTGTGCACTTGGATGGGTTAAATGCAGAGCACAAATTCCAAGTATGGGACACCATACTTGGCCACACTACACTTCAGTTCAGTTCAGTTCACTTCAGTTCAGTTCAGTTCAGTTCACATACTGTATCTGTCCCAGTTCAGGCTTAGTTATGGGTTATTAACTTGGCTGAGACTTGGTCCAGATATGGTCCATGTTTGGCCCTTGTCTGGAAGCCAGACTTGGTCCAGTCATGTACCGTAATTCACTGCGGCTTGTGGGCCAAGCAAAAGCTAATTGTGTGGGCCAGAGCTGGGCCAGAGATATTTTGCTATGTGGGGCACTATCCCTTTAATAATCACTGAGCTTGAGGAATATTGATTCGCCAAGCTTCAGAGCATTGCGAGAGTGTGTAACAGCATGATTAGCAGTTAATGAATGTCTTGGGAATTCTGCTGTGCAGCTTGTTTGGCTTTTTGAAATTTGAGATTTTGACCCTTATGTTTTTTAGCATGCCAGTCTGGATCTTTCCCCTTTCTCTTGGCCCTTCGTTCTCCGCTCTTACAGAGGCTTCAGTAGTTCAGTGTGTGTAAAAAAAAAAAGGGGGCTGAATTGAGGTGGCCGCCACCGCTGCTCAGACAGGCAGGAGTGTGATGAGATCAGACGAGTGTGTGTGTGTGTGCGTGACACTGGCAGGTTCAGTGGGCATGGCACTTTCTATTGTTGTCTCAGTCTAATCAGGACACTGACACTATATGAAATGGGGATGACAATTGGATTTACACACACACAAAAAAAGCACTGCGTAAGAATATCTAATGCGGTCATTAGCGAGGACACGAGTTCATGGGGGAGAAAGTGAAGAAATTAAGTTTGAGTGCATCCAATTTGGCTTGATTGCACGCATTCATTTACATTCGATTATGCTGATACTGACAGGCTCCCAAATGCGAGCGGACTGTTTTGCATGGGCCGGGATGTGTAATACCTTCAAATAAATGACACGACTTCTAATTTGACATCTTTCCAAACTCCAAGTGCTTGCTTTATTTTTTTGTCTTTGTTCAAGTCAAGGTTGTCCTTTGGTATAGCTCGGGACAGTCAATTAAAGTCTTGATTATGTTTCATTTCAATGTCATGATTAGCTTTGTCTTGGGGTAAACTGGCAGGAGACAAACAAAGATAAATAGAAATGAATGAAAGATTGTTGACATCTTGACAGTAAGTTTAATGTCAGAATTAACGTTATGCTTTATAACAGAGGTTCATTTATGTAACAGTTAATACATTAGATTTCATTAACTAACAATTAACAGATCATAGATGCATCATTATTAATAAAAAGTCATTTATTAATTCATATATAACATTTATACACGTATATACTCTACATATGGATTGTAAACATTTTGAAAAAATGTCAAAAAATTAAATATAATTATAATGAAGAAAAAAGTCTGGAATTAAGGTGAGCAAATGTTCATTTTAGGATTAATTTAGGTCTCTTTAATGTCTTTTTGTTTAAGAAATATTTGTTTTAGTTCATATTTTTAGTTCTCGTACTTTAAAATTGATTGTGAAGTTGTTATCAGGTGCTTAGCAAAGTTCATTTTATTTGGAAATAATACATTTGAAGAGTTTTTTTTAATCCCCTTTAGTTCATGCATGTAATTTAAAAATCTCAAATATCATCCTTGAATTGTGATTTAAAGCCGGAGTTATGGACAACAAGCATTTATAGCAAACTGAAATGCACTCTAATGCTATATTGAGTATTATAAATTATATCATGCATTTAAATCTATTTGTAATTATGCATCATTTGGAATAAATTCACCTTTTAAAATAAAAGTTAACATATTAAAATACTTTATATGTTCTTTAATACACTGTAAAAAATGCTGGGTTCCACACAATTTCTTCATGCTGTCCCAGTGCAAATTGATTAAGTTAACTTAATTGTTTTTACCAATTTAAGTGGATTGAACTTAAAACTATTAAGTTGTCCCAAAAAAAACCTCAAGAATTATGTTGATTCTGCTCATTTTAAATAAGTAGTTTGAACAAGCAGCAAATATGATTTTTTGAGTACATGTTAGTCGACACATCGAAAATAAGTGCACTTCAAAGTATAAAAAACATTATTGAAACACAATAAAAATATTTTGAAGTCTTTCTTTTTTGTACTTTAATAGAAAGTGCATTTATGAAAGGTTTTTGTGTTAAGAAACAATAATAGAAGTATGCGCTTATGCTGCCTTGTATTTCATTACAATTATATTTTTAGAAAGTACCAGTGTGTCCTAAAAAGTCTTCAATTTCAAAAAAATACATTTTAGGCCTTAAAAAGTCTTAAATTCGCTGAAATATTGACGTGTAGGTCTTAAATAATTTTAAACAGTTCTTTATTTCCTTTTGTTTGTGTAAATCTACTGAATCGATCCAACACACACCCAATCACCAACAGTCAACAGTACATCTCAATAAAACTTTTAGTGAAACGCTACTCATAAATAATATTATAACAGTCTGTTGTGCATACATTTAGTTTATTATTAAGAGTTTTTACTTGACTTAAATGAGAACATGGCTTTATATTTTGGTGGACTATTGTGTAATGGCCTAAAATGTGCAAAAAAAAAAAAGTTAATGACAGTCTCAGTACTAATATTCCCAACAACATAACCTCTGTCAAAGGAATGACCATAGATTGGGGATTATGCATTCTTTTATTCTTTATTTATCACCATGCCAGGATATATGGCTAATACTGTATATTAATGGTGAAAATCAGATTTAGCAAATTCCTAAAAGTAAAACTTGATGTTTAACGCTATATATATATTTTTTTAAATAGATAGATAGATAAATATATATATATATCAATTAATTAATTTAGAACTGCATTTGTACTTGCACTTGCATTGTGCATTACGCACTTGGTTTGTAAAAACATTCCTAAAGGTATCAACAGAATAAAACAAGTTCCTCACAGGGGTAGAACTTGCGTATTACAGTCTAATGAAATATAGTTAAAAGGCATTTCATCCAGAAATTAGCAACATTTTACCATTGGTTTACTGTAACAGCAATGTGGGATATTCACAATTGCCACTGCTCTCAAATGTTTGCTTTTTTAACTTTTACGTAACTGTATTGTGCTTTAATTGAAATACCAGCATGGCTTTCAAATATTCAACAGCTCTAAATTGCATCTGAAAATGTCAAATTACAGATCAAGATTAAAAAAAAAAAATTATAATCATCACCACCTACAATGAAAATGTTTTAAGTTATGTTGGAAAACTTTGCATGTATACAACTAGGGTCTGCTTGATTTGACACATTATTTAAAATATGTGGCTAAGAAATAACTAATAATTACAATTTGTTTCTTGATGAGGCATGTCAATTACTTTTTTTCTGCTGGGGCATTAAAAAATCCTTGGTGTTTAGCTCTATATAAATCTGAAATTTCATTCTTGATGGACTTAAAAAGGTCTTAAAATGTCTTAAATTTGACTTGGTGAAACCTAAGTATGTTAAAAAAAAAAAATATATATATATATATATATATATATATATATATATCTTTAAAATATTTGTGATACTCTACAAGTTCACATTTGGTTTAAATAAACATACATACCGTATGTTTCAAAAGGGATTCTGCAGTTTTTCTTGTCTGAATCCCAACTCATCCCATCCACACACACACACACACAAATAGAATATCAACAAGCATGTCATGTTATTTGAGGAGAAATCAGTGCCGGGATGGTGGTTTGTGTACACACTGTACTTATATCTCAGCCGCAACAGTTTGGGATTTGTGTTGGGACAGCGAGCAGCAGCAGTCTGGGAGAGCGAGAGTGAAATTAGAGGAGGAGAGATGTGAAATATTGATGGTCTCTCTCTGTGTCCATCGCGAGCCCATTCATTATTCATCCCACCTTGAAGGTAGGATTGCCGCCCTCTCATGCAGGGTCCTGCCCACTCGTGTGTTTGCTCTTTCTGGGCTGCTGGAGACTCTGTGTAGCTCGGCTGACATTTGGCTCTGGTCATTCGCATGCTGCCGCTTTCTATTTCAGACTTATTTTTTCATTTGGAAAAAAGAGTCAACGGTCACCCGGGTGGGAGAGATGGATGCTGTCTGTCAGTGTGGATGTGCATGAAATCAGGGGTGGCCTTTAGGATCCGTGACCTTAGAGAACACACAAACATGGTTAATATTCTGCCTCCCTCATGTCATGTCGTCTGTTCTTCTCCAGTGTTTTTAAAACTGTAAATAGCTTCAGATAGGCCTTTACATTGAGAAAAAAGAAAGGATTCATTGGATTTATTACATTTTTTTTTTAAAGGTAAGTGGTTGCAAACTATTTATATGGGCTGAATTTAAACTAACAATTTAAGTTGAACATTACTAAATGTAATTTGTTTGTTTAAATTCAGCCCATATAAATTGTTTGCAACCACTTAAAGGGGTGGTCCACTACGATATCATATTTTAAACTTTAGTTGATGTGTAATGTAGCTGTGTGAACATAAACAACATCTCTGAATGTAAGACGCTCAAAGTTCAATGTAAAGGGAGACATTGGCTTTTACAGAGTTATAGCTTAGCAATGCCTACAGTGAACGAACTTTGGGGACTACAAAAAAATACATCCGGGCTGATGAGATCACAAGGGTTTTCGGTTACACGCATTTACCGCGCACACACCCTGCGCAGCGAAGGGGCGTGGCCAGAGACGCTGTAATATTACAGCAGTGAAAGCTAAAATGCCGTCCAAACGCTGCTATTTCCACAGAGTTTCTTCTGTTTCTGTATTTAGGCTTCCAAAGGACATGACACAAAGACAGAATGCTTACAGTTTAATTTTAATGTTCCAGAGAATTCTAAAAATATATAGCAAGCATTTGACAAAGGAGAACTTCCAGAATCTCTCCCAGTTCAGTGCTGGCTTCAGCTAAAACTCCTCAAAGGAGCAGCTCCAACAAGCAGAAGCTGTGGATTGTAAACCACAACCTGCAAGTATTTTTATTTGTTAAAATTGATCTATGACATGCACAGTGTCTAGCGTTAACGGCATGTTGTAGCAAGGATGTAAACAACGGGAAATGCTGTTTGGCACCGCTAACAATTTAGCTACAAATTTATATTTTTCAGTCCAACCGCTGTAAACAGCCACAATCTTCACCAGCGCTTCAGTGTCTCTCTATGCAGCTGCGTTCCCTGCGTTCTACATCTCAGATAATAAAATTGCAAAACATATGTGAACGTTTCATATTACTTACACATGCTTATTCCGGATATATGCGAAAGACATGTAACGCGTTGAGTTGAGAAAAAAAATACATTATAACTCGTGTTGCAGCAGAAAAATCAATCAAAGCTCACACAGGTCGTATTCCACATCTCATGCTTTATTCTCCCGTCAACAGCGTCACTGTATATTACAGAAAAACTATTTAATTCCAGCATCAGAGGAAATAAAAATAAACATCGTTCCCGCGCACATGCTCTTCTCATGTTACATGCGTCTACAGACTGTTCACACACACATGAAATGGCGATTCTCTTAAAGGAGCCACACCATATTTTCACTCGTTACAGACACTTGTCAGATTTTATTTTAGAAAGCAGGCATGAGGTTCATCCTTTTTTTTATTTTCTGTCTGATTAAGGCTCAAACAGATACTGCTAACAGCTAACCTACTCTGACTGACAGTATTTACACAGCTGAGGCAAAGCGCATGCTTGTGGAGGCGTGACGCTTTACCGGTGACGTGGAGCCGATCCGTGAATCACAGCACATTATATTAGCTGACCAATCAGGGTCTCTTGAGGGCGGGCCTTTCAGAGGAACTAGGAAACGTTTTCATGTTAGCTGAGTAGCTGTATATAATCAAAGTAAGATATATGAAGAATAACGTGATTTTCTACAAGCGAAGCATGAGTACACATTGCTTTGCATCTTATAAACACAACCAAGCCTTAAAATTACACTCTGGACCACCCCTTTAAAAATGTAGTAAATCCAATGAATTATTTTTTTCAGTGCACCTAATTCACATTTTTCATTTTTTTGCAAACTTTGAAAAGATTCACTTTACGTCAGGATAGAAACCCAGCATAGACCAAGTGCTTAAAATGTGCTTCACTCAGAATAAGGAAGTCTCACTGCACAGGCCTTGCTGTGGAAAAAGTGTGTTTTTTGGTTGTAAAGGGAAGTTGACCTTGTTCGGCCATAGTTAATTTAACGCTTTCACATGTAAGTTTTAAATATTTCAGCTGACCCCCCTGTGTGAGTTTTTTAGGCTGTGTCCGAAAGCTTTAAAATGCTACCTTCAGAGGCGTCGTTCCAAGGCGGTAAGGCATCAAATCCAAATTGTTCTTTTATTGTGTAGCAATATTGCTAATATTAAAGGTCTTGTGAATACAATAAAAAAATGTTAGATGTTAGTTTTAAGGACATCTAGTGTGCTCCAAAACAGGGACAAAATTCACGTTTAGAAAATATAATAATATCACTTACTGTACATACACTGAAAAAAAATGATTCAAAGATGATTCCTTGGATTTACTACAAAAAAAATTTAAGTTAAGTGGTTGTAAACAATTTATTTGGGTTGAATTTAAACAAACAATTTAAGTTGAACGTTACTAAATTCAATTTGTTTGTTTAAATTCAACATATAAATTTGTTTGCAACAATTTTGCAGACACCATTTTCTTTCAGTGTGTGTAACTTTATTTTGATGTTCCCTGTTCCACATTTTGTTGACTTTAAGTTACATTACAACTACATGCTAACAAATTATTGTTTGAGTAAAAGTAGACTGTCTGCTCAGACATTAACTACAAATGAAACCTTAATGTAAAGTGTGACCCATTTATTTGCTGTCTTGAACGTGTCAGTGTCTCAATGGGTATGCCTATTTTAGACACATTATTGAAGTGCAGTACAGACATGTAAACACCTTAATCAAACTACCATCATGTAGGACGTTTCGCCGCATTTTTGCGACAGGATATTCCATACACACACGGTTGTTTGACACTATTCTCTGCACCGACCCAGTCAGTGAAGGACCACAGACACCTGCATCACAAAATGCGTACGTTTTTTCTTTCTATTTAGCGTGCGATATAAAATTCCATTAAAACAACACTCTTCCAGTAGTCCTTACTTCATACTCGCATCCAATACCTCAGAGTTTGTCACGGGGGTCTTTACATGAATGAAATGTTCTTGAATGAAAGTGAAACTGCCGAACTGCAGTTAAAGTCGAAAAATTTTAAATAAAACACCTGAAATTACATAAAACTCTGCAGGAAACGCTGGATAGCGCGGTGACCCAATGACATTAATCGATCTACAGTATGTGCAGTATGTATCATGAAGGGAACATTCAAAAAGCAACTCATGTAAACACCTTAATCATATTATTGTCTTATTCAGATTACGGCAAATAATTCGATTACTGATGTCCATGTAAACGTAGTCATTGTCTACATGTGATTACGTCTTATTTGAAGCTCACTTTTGGTGTGACACAACAGATTCCCCTAAAAGTGAATTTAGATTTCACACTGACTTTAATAAATGCTGTACAAGTATTGTTCATTATTAAATGCATTAACTACTAATGAAACCTTAACGTAACGTTTGACCCATTTATTTGCTGTCTTGAACGTGTCAGTGTCTCATTGACTACATGTGATATGTCTTATTTGAAGCTTACTTTGGTGTCACACAACAGAGTCCCCCTAAATGGGAAGCTCATCCTCTCGAGCTCCTGTCATCCAATGGGAATGGAGGAGTGGTGGTGCGGGGATTGGACCAGGTGGGTTTTGGAGCTTCAAAGTTCTCCTCGTAATCCCAGGAAAAAGCTAAAGAGTTGCCCCGAGACGTGAGGAACATCTCTCCAGGTACTGCACACAAAGGCACGGCTCATGGCTTAGCGTCAGACCCCTTTGATGCCACACGATCCTCTAACTTTTGTTAGTTTATTTGGCTGCGTTTTCATGTATAATGTGCATTCGGACTCTTTCTGAAAAGGAAATCCTGCTGAAATAACCCTGGAGCCTGAGCGGTCTTGCTAAAGGCATCAGCGGACTCAAAGGGCTCAGCTGCCAGGTGTTCAATAACACAAGTGCGGAAAGCACTAGGTCAATCTCCGGATAAATCTTGAGAGGAAAAGAAAGAGCCAACGTAAGCAAAGAAGATCCTATCAAATTCATATTTTCTGAGCCGAATGGTAATATCTGACGATAGTGATCGATAGATGAACTTTCAGATAACTGGTTAGGAATGATTTAAATGCATTGAGAGCTGGAGCTGGAGATGAGAAAGCTCCTTTCATTCCCTCTGAAGTGCTTGAGTGTGAATCTATCAAACCTGCTTTTGAGTGTGTGAATTCTCATTTCTCTCTGTCTCAGAGGGAGAAAAAAAAGAGGAGAGAGAAATTGGGAAAAAATCTATGGAATTGTGTCTGACATGTATCATCAGAAGTGTAACACACATTAAAATAGAAGGAGAGCGGCACTTGAAGAGGATTTTTAGTGTGGCTGTTTTTGTTTTTTATATTAAACAAATTGAATTACTAATAACATTTCTTGGGGAGTTAAACAACTTATTTTTGACTGATGTATATTTAGATTCATTTATTGACCGACACACAGTTAAAAAGGTCTTCAGGGATCTTATTTTGTTTCTGCATTTTGGGTAGGCCGTGTCAATGTTTAGCCAACCAGCTCATGCACACAAACCTAGAAGTCAGATTAATTGTAGCTATAACTACATACAAGTTTTTTAAAAGTAAAAGTACAATGCAAAAAAATTATGTAAAGATATGTATATATAATGTTATATATGGCACCTCATTTTACTGTATTTTTGCTTTTTTACATTTAAAATGAATTGTTAATGTTTCATAATATTATCATTCGGAGAAAATATTATATCAATTGCTTAACATTTAAAAAATTCATAAATTCATTCATTTTTATATATCGGGACAGAAAAAAATATAAACAAAATTTAAATTGTAATGACGAAAGACTGTAAAACTGTATAGACATTTCATGTTCTCAGTAACAGCAGAATATTGATCAAAATTACTTTATGCAGGATTCTTTTTATTACAGCTTACATTTGGTATTTTTTCCTTCTAACTATTTTGTCCGATTATTTTCTTATCAGCTATATACATTTATGTTATATATAATATGAGCAATATCACACGAGTAGCAGCGTGATGTGGCTGTATATCGGCACTGGTGGGAGGTGAGCGTTAGTGTCCCTCCAGCCACATCGATATACAGCCACATCACACTTCTACGAGTGTGATATTGCGTTTATACAACAGTTCGACGGCATAATCGTGTATATAAAAAAGAAAATCAAACACGGAGAGTCTTAAAACCATTTTGTATTAGTAACTACTTACTTCTGCCATTCCTTAACATCTGCAGCTGACGTCAGAACAGCAGAAACCATTGCTCATTCACCAACGTCATTTTAGAGCTAGTATTTGAATGATTCTCTAGCGTAATGTCTAAAGTGATGACAAAACAGGTGATTTTGCTGACATTTTAAGATTATAAGGCTGAACGGCATGAAATCAGTCTACAGAGATATCTCCCAGTATTTCTCTGTTGCAATCGGGAGATCACAATATTACTATGGTATAAATACAGCACTACAACATACAAAAGAGAGAGATTGACTTAGAAAGTCATTTACCTGTTTAATAATGATTTGGTCAGCTGTAGTTTGAAATTATGCTGTTTTTCTCTTAGGGCTTATTATGCAGTCTCTGTCACCATCTTGTGGATGAACATCGTCAACCGTCTTTGCTCAAAGACAGGCTAATGGCTGCCGAAGCGCTGTCTCTCAGAAATTATAAATATTTAAAATTAGGCACTATCCTTATAAATAAACTGCATAGTTGCAATCTGAACAACTACATTCTCGACTAAAAAAGCTTTAAAAGTACATTATGTTGTCCAACAGCAGCAGTATTTGTCAAACTGTAGAGTGTCCTCTGCATGTTGCTGTATATGGGTGGAGTAATACACAAGGGTGAAGGGTTAAGAGGCTGGACGAGTTTTTTTTATTTGCAGATGATCGCACAGCTATCAGACAATCAGATTCAAGAACCAGACAACTGTTGTGTGTATATATATATATATATATATATATATATATATATATATATATATATGGCACCTGATATATTATATATGGCACATAATTTTATATATGGCACCTACCCTGGTGCAAATTAGTCCCTTAAAATGATTTTTACTTTTTTTTTTTTTTTTTATGAATTTTTAATGTTTCATAATATTATCATTCATCTAAAAAAAACAACACAATGTCACGGCAATTTGTAACTTTTTGATTTAGTGGCTAATTAGTACGATCTCATTCATTCAATTTAGTACGATTTGCTCATCCTCCAATGACAGTTGGGTTTAGGGGCGGGGTTGGGTGCCACGCCTCCTTTTTAAAATCTTACATATTTGTATGACTGAACTCATACAAATTTGTACGAATTAGCCACTTAACTGACAAAATATAAAATAGTTAAATTTTCTTGTGAGATTAGGCTGGAAAAAACATATATTATACCAACTGCTTAATATGTCAAAATTCATATAATTTTTTGAAAATAATAATTTATATAAATGTCAGGACAGAAAAAAAAAAATTTAAGCTTTTTTTACTTAAAAAACCCATTTTCATGATTGACCAACATACATGTTAAAGTTGCAATGAAACGGAAGTTCGTGTACATCTACTTGAAACGGTCCTTACCCGCCCTAGAGCACTGATAGCCCCACCCTAAAGGACTGATAGCCCCGCCCTATATTACTGATAGCTTCACCCTA
>CAIGQV010019101.1:5531390-5542112 GCA_903798115.1 Danio jaintianensis
CTAAAGGACTGATAGCCCCGCCCTATATTACTGATAGCTTCACCCTAAAGCACTGATAGCCCCACCCTAAAGGACTGATAGCTCTGCTTTATAAAGAACTGCTTTATACATGTAAAAATAAGAAGAGTACGTTTTGATTTGATGGCGACTTTAAATGACATGTTTTGTGAAAAGTGGTGCCATATATTGGTCAGTCTAGCATGTGTCAGGTTACACTGAGAAAATGGTTCATTGGATATACATATTTTTTTTAAGGTATGTGGTTGCAAACAATTTATATGGGCTGAATTTAAACAAACAAATAAAGTTGAACATTATTAAATTACTAAATACACTTACCTTAAGAAATTTAGTAAATCCAATGAATCATTTTTTTCAGTGTGCGAACTCAAGTCTCTTTTGCACACTAAACAAAAAAGTCCCCAGCAAACTAATGCATGACGTTCCTGCGTATCACTGTTGCATCTCCAAAACTTGCTGGGGAGCAAAATAAGTTGAAAAGAAAGGCTTCAATATTCCCTGTGCCTGCTCAGAAGAAAGGCTGCTCGGTTGTCAAGTTTCAAGGGTATTCTCCCCAGCGTGTAAAGTGTTGTTCGGGTAAACTAAAGTGAAGGGAACCGTTCACTGAGATGAAAGGACACATGGCGCTATCAAAGGGCTCGCTTCAGACCCAATCTAGTCAAGCTGATTTCTAGAACTTTCCGTAATGCGACACATGAAACAGAGGAGCAGGGGATGGAGGAGATCTTTCAAATCCAGACCCCCTGTGTGTGCGCGGGTCAGTGGGCTGCAGGCTCTATGGGGAGGAAGCCATTTTGTGCCATGGGAGATAATGAAACAGTAGCATGGAGAGCGTGAGGACGGTTGTTAACATAGAGGCATACAGCTCACCTTTTGGCGACAATTCACCTTTATTGAGATTAGAACTGGTCATATGGGATTTGAGTACATCTTTTTTTGTCTTCATCACACAGTAGAGCTGAATGTAATCTTCAGTCTTATAAGGCTAAGTAATGAACTGGGTGATTCAAACAGTATAGCGTTTTTGTTTTCAAATCATTACTTAAACTATTTTTAACTGTTTTTTTTATGCCATATGAGATGTAGGAACAGTGAAGAGAAAGCATATGCTAATTAGCTATTATCAACTTTAATAGTAGGTTCGTATCACTTCATCTTTGTGAGATTTTGGCTGAATTTATTCAGTTTATTTTTGTTTTATTATTATTGAGTGAAAAATACATACTTGAAATGCCAGTCATAGTGAGAGAGTTTCCACACTTTCTTTTACACTTTTGCAATGAGAACAAAAGAAGATAAAATAATAAATGTAAGTAAATAATAAAATAATTATAAATAAATGACCTGACTTAAAAATATACCAATAATAATAATAATAATAATAATAATAATAATAATAATGCTGATAATAATAATAACAATAATAATAATAACAAATACATAAACAACAGCAACAATAATAATATATTTTTATTTAATAATTGTTTAATAATAATAAAAAAAAAAAATATTAATAAGATAATAATTGCAAGAGTAATGCTACATAATGGAAAATAATAAACAAAGAAAAGTTAAAGGAGGACATGGGTCAGATTCAAATGATTTTTAGTTTTTAATTTTTGAAAAACGTATCTATTTTTTTCATGTTTTGTAAAAAATGAAAAGGGACAGTTTGGACATACAGGATAATAATAATAATATTAATAATAATAATAATAACTTTTAATTTAATATTTTTTAATAATATATTTTACAATAAATATAATAAATAAAAAATGTAATTATAAGAGTGATACTAATTAAAAATATATAGATATTTTTGACAACAATAAACCCAAATAAAAAGGTTGGAGGAGGAAATTGATTCAAATGAATCAGTTTTTAATAAAAAAAAAAACAATTTGCATCTATTTTTGCTTATGTTTTGTTAAAAGTGACAGTTTGTACATGTCAAAAAAACAACAACAACAATAATAATAATTAGCATAATAATAATAATAATAATAATAATAATAACAATAATAATCTTAATTTAATATTTTATAATAATAATTGAAATATAATATTAATAAAATAATAATTATGAGAGTAATACTAATTTAAAAAAAAAAAAATATATATATATATATATATATATATAAATAAATGTTGCATCTATTTTTGGTCATGTTTTGTGAAAAGTGACAGTTTGTACATGTCAATAATAATAATAATTATTATTATTATTATTATTATCATAATAATAATAATAATCTTAATTAAATATTTTTATAATAATAATTTAAATATAATATTAATAAAATAATAATTATGAGAGTAATACTAATAAAAATATATATATATGTATATATATATAAATATAAATGTTGCATCTATTTTTGTTCATGTTTTGTGAAAAGTGACAGTTTGTACATACATGTTAATAATAATAATAAATAAATATTAAATAAAGCATGTGAGAACATGACAATAGTTCACTGTTGATCTATTCAGCTCCTACATTTTTTGTGTGTGTTTTGCATTTTATATAGGGTTAATTGTTTTGACTTTTTAACAGTTACCTGTTAGACTTAATTTACAGGCAGATGCAGGTGTACTTAAAAGTAACTTTAAATTAGCATGAAGTGGTGGGAAAATTCCATGGCTCTATCAATGTACAGTATCATTCTCATCTATTTTTGCATCTTTTTGTTGCATCCCTGTGTTAATGTTGAGACATGTGGCCTGTCATAATTTTTTTTCAGCTACACGACGATGATGATGTTGAAGATTGCGTGCTTATGTTTGAATAAAAATGACAGAAACTCTAGATGCACTTAAAAATAATTATAATAATCCTGAGTTGCACTAATAGCGAAAGCGACGAAATGTTTCTCCTTTGCTGTGGTTTTGCCTCCCTGCATTAAGATGGATGTGTGCTGCGCCTTTCCGACTTATTTGAATCTGTGCCGCAGACGTCCAATTTTTATCACCTTAGAGGTGGAGATTCACAGCAGACCTGCAAATATGAAAAGTACATTTGTGCTCCATTCCGGTTTATTCCCATCTGCCTGGAGTGCCGGCAATATTAGAAAGCACAGCAATTTTGGGGCTGTATTTTCTGACCGAGCGGTTTGAATCTGGCCCATCTGCAGCCCATTAAATTATATGAAATCACTGGTATTTTTCAAATGCATGCCAGGTTGAAAACTGTTAATAAATCTTGGGATGAGCAGCACGGAGAGGAGAGAGCAGTGGTTACGTAAAAAAGAAAAAAAAAGAGTTTCGTCAAGGTGATTTCAGCCTGTCAGTGGAAATTGCACTCGTCCAATAATGATGAGGTAAAATGGGTGAAATTAGGGTTGTATTAGACAAGGTAGAGGACTTTTTTGCTTTTGCTTGCTTTTTTGGAGGGGTTTTAGGTTTCATCGGGTCGTATTTTAGCTTTGGCAAACTCAGAAAGCATCTCAGTATTCATTATCACTTTCTGTTCTTTTGTGGCTAAGCTTTTTACACACAAACATGTCAGATATACGAATGTTTTTAACTATTTCTCCTCTCACCTTTGGTTCTTTCAGTTTGTCTTTTCTTCTAAGGTAAAACGGGCAGAATTAGGGTTGTATCAGACAAGCTAGAGGACTTTTTTTTTTTTGCCTTTGCTTGATTATTTGGAGGGGTTTTAGGTTTCACCGGGTCTTATTTTAGCTTTGGAAGACTCAGAAAGCATCTTAGTATTCATTATCACTTGCTGTTTAGCTTTTTTTTCATGCGAACATCTCTGATATACTTCTAACACATGAATATTTTCAATTTGTTCTCCTCTCACCTTTGGTTCTTTCAGTTTATCTTTTACTCTGAGGTAAAATGGGCAGAATTAGGGTTGTATTAGACAAGCTAGAGGACTTATTTTGCCTTTGCTTGCTTATTTGGAGGGGGTTTAGGTTTCACCGGGTCTCTTAGCTTTGGAAAACTCAGAAAGCATCTCAGTATTCATTATTATCACTTGCTGTTCTTTTGTGGCTAAGCTTTTTAAATCTCTGATATACTTCTAACAAATGAATGTTTTCAACTTGTTCTCCTCTTCCCTTTGGTTCTTTCAGTTTATCTTTTCTTCTGAGATAAAATGGGCAGAATTAGGGTTGTATTAGACAAGGTAGAGGAATTTTTTTTGCTTTTACTTGCTTATTTGGAGGGGTTTTAGGTTTCACTGGGTCGTTGGCAAACTCAGAAAGCATCTCAGTATTCATTATCACTTGCTGTTCTTTTGTGGCTAAGCTTTTTTACACGCAAACATCTCTGATACACGTCTAACAAATGAATGTCTTTAATTTGTTCTCCTCTCACCTTTAGTTTTTTCAGTTTATCTTTTATTCTGAGGTAAAATGGGCAGAATTAGGTTTGTATTAGACAAAGTAAAGGACTTTTTTTTGTTTTTTGCTTTTTCTTGCTTATTTGGGGGGTTTAAGGTTTCACCAGGTCGTTGGCAAACTCACAAAGCATCTCAGTATTCATTATCACTTGCTGTTCTTTACTGGCTAAGCTTTTTACATGCAAACATCTCTGATATACTTCTAATACATGAATATTTTTAATTTGTTCTCCTCTCACGTTTGTTTTTTTCAGTTTATCTTTTACTCTGAGGTAAAATGGGCAGAATTAGTGTTGTATTAGACAAGCTAGATTACTTTTTTTTTGCTTTTGCTTGCCTATTTGGAGGGGTTTTAGGTTTCACCGGGTCTCTTAGCTTTGGAAAACTCAGAAAGCATCTCAGTATTCATTATTATCACTTGCTGTTCTTTTGTGGCTAAGCTTTCTCTCTTATATACTTCTAACAAATGAATGTTTTTAATTTGTTCTCCTTTTACCTTTGGTTCTTTCAGTTTATCTTTTACTCCAGCTAATTAGTTTAGAATTATTCATATAAGTCTGTGCAGGTGTAGTCTTTGTCTTATTATTAGTCCATCATTCTGTCTTCCACCTGCAGAGGGCGATGTTGTCTTTAACATAAACCTTCTCATAAACCTTCTCACTTGTGTGAGAGTAGTTTGACTGTTAAACATATTTTAGCACAATGCCTATTTGTAAACGATATTAGAGAACGTTTTCTATTCAGAAAATATTTTAAAGGGGTAGTTCACCCGAAAAAGGAAATTCTATCATCATTTAGTCACCCTTTACTGGTTTCAGACCTTTGAGTTTCTTTCTTCTGTTGAACACAAATGAGGATGTCCTGAAGAAAGCTGGAAAACTGTATAACTATTGACTTCCATAGGATTTGCTTTTTTCTACTATGGGAGTCGATGGTTACAGGTTTTCAGCATTCTTCAAAATATCTTCTTTTGCGTTCAACAGAAGAAAGAACTCATAAAGGTTTGAAACCACTCAAGGCAGAGTAAATAATTTTTTGTGTGAACTACCCCTTTAATAATAAAAAAAAGTGTCTCCTGGATGAATTTTTGAATATTTATCACTGACTAAATTGAAAGATCTTATATTTATTTTTTTATCAGCATTGTTGCTACAGTATCTGTATGCTTTTTTTTTTGTATGTTTGTTTTAGGCCTGCAGAATTAATCGTTTCTAAACCAAAATAGCAATTTGAAAGGGTGCAATTCTTCAAATCTCAAAAGCTGCAATTATCTTGATCAAATATGATAACAAACATATAATTTTTAACAGTTCTGACAGTTTGTAAGCGCATTAAAAAAAAGTAACACAATCTAAATGTGAATGTTTTCTTGTCGACCTTTTGGCTTTCGATATTCATGTCCTTTGCACTTTAAATGCCGAAAACGTTTGCTGTCATTTTTTCAACCTTAATGTAGGTTATCGTCAGTGTTTGTTTACTGATGTAAAATTGTTTACAGTGTGATTGAATTCTTAAAAGTTTAAGATTTTATATTTTATTAATTTTATTTAACATACTGTAGTTATATTCTTGGGCGACACGGTGGCGCAGTGGGTAGCGTTGTCGCCTCACAGCAAGAAGGTTCGAGCCAACTGGGTCAGTTGGCATTTCTGTGTGGAGTTTGCATGTTCTCACTTGTTGGCGTGAGTTTCCTCCGGCTGCTCCGGTTTCCCCCACAGTCCAAAGACATGTGCTGTAGGTGAATTGGGTAAGGTAAATTGTCTGTAGTGTATGCGTGTATGTCCTGGTCCTCCAGATTGGGGGTTGAGCGTTGGGCTAACTCACCTCATAAAAAACTAGATTTTACGAAACACCAATATGGTGCGGCTAAATATAAACTTCGATATAAATGGCCCTGGGATTAAGTAAGTAAGTTATATTCTTAATTTATCATGACAACTGACAGATTTATTTGTAAAAATGGCAACAATGTTTAAGAGGTTTTAAATAAACAGTAGCATACTTTGTGATTCTGCTTGGTCTAACCTGATTATGCTCAAACCTGTAGCTCTTTTATAAAATTGTAGTAAATCGCATTTTAAAATGCATTTTTGATCAGAAAAATCCAATTATATATTTTTTCTCCAGATCCTAGTTTGTTTATTAAGAAACTGTATTGGATATTTATTACCAATTATGCCATGAATATAGCCAATGCTGCTGATATGGCATTAAAACATAAACATATAAATAAATTGCGTATGTTTGGAGCCGTGTATGGTCATTCTATTACTATTTTTACTATTTATAGTATGTAGAGTGCAAACTGCATTCAAATATGCATCGATTCTATTCATTCCCACATTTTGCAATGCATTTGTGTGTGTAAGGCCTATCAGCTAAAGTCTCTCAGTCTTATTGTTTGACCACAGCATCAAATTACTGAATTAAAAGTAATTGAAAGTGCAATCTAAAATCTGAGCAGCACTCCTATAAAACAAGGGCAATACTTTTTGAAACATTCATCGTTGCACAGTGTGTTCTGATTCACATGTTGTTTTAATTTGCACTCCACATCCTTTATTTAATGGTGAGCTACCATTCAGTTCAGAGTCAAAGGTGGGTTATTTCTGCTTCTGTGGTGTTTCTGTTTGTCTGATGCTTGAAAGGTGATAGGCTGCTAAATATCAATGCGTAAATAATGATTTAAAGTGCTAACGTTCCTTTTGCTGGTGTAAAATGATCAGAACAACTGATTTACAGTGTTTTTCCACACACATCTGTAAACAAGTTTTATCATGTAATGTGAAAAATCCTTTATTTGAGTATAGTTAAGTCCGGATGTGTACATTTTACTAGTACTGGGTGCTGGCATGTTCACACAATCACTGGAAAACCTTAATGTAGAGTGTAGTGCCTAGGTGTAGTGTTTTTTTTTTTTTTGTATCGTTAAAAAGATTATTATATTATATAAAACAAATATTTATATTTTCGTATAATTTAATTTATTTTAAGTTAGTTAATGAGTAAGTCATTTCTGTTTTGTTTTTGATTTTTGTCTATATACTTTTATTATGTTTACTTTTAGATATTTTATAACATGAAAACAAATTTGATATTTTTGTTGTTGCACTTTAATGGTTTTAGCCATTTTCCACATATTTTCTTTCTGACAGTGCATGTATTTGACTCTGGACCAAAAAAAAAAAAACGTCGGTGTCAGTATTTGGAAATTGAGATATACATTATCTAAATTGTGATTTTAGGATTGGACAATGCTTGGCAGAGATACAAAATCTGGAATCTGATGGTTTAATTTGAAAAAATGAATAACATTTTGACCCATACAATGTATTTTTGGCTTTTGCAACATAAGACTGGAATTGTGGTCCATGGTCTCATATCTTACACTCAAAAAAGTGACATTTACTGTTTGTTCAAATTACTTATTTAAAATGAGCTGAAACAAACACAATTCTTGAGGTTTTTGAGGACAACTTAATTGTTTTATGTTCAATCCACTTTAATCCATTTAAATTTGTAAAAACTAATGAGTTAACTTAATTGCTTCATGTTGTCTCAACACAAACCGTTTGTGTGAGACAACCCAACATTTTTTACAATGTAAGAGAAAATCAGAGAAACCGGTGACACACTATACTTTTCATAGTATGAAATTAGAAATTCTGACTTAATACACTTCAACTTGCAATACAGCCTTACTCCCAACTCCTGGTTTACACCTTAAAAGAACTGCTCCGATATAAATATGTTGCCTTTGAACATCTGAACTGGCTGACATCTTCTTTTAACCAGAACTCCTTGTATAAGCAGCTCAAATGCTGAACCTCTGCGCTTCTCCAGGAATGTTTTTCATTTTTATCTTTGTGTATTAAAAAAAAATCTGATATCTTTAGTTCTGGCCGTTGTTAGTAATCATGCTGTGTTCTCAAATGAAACAGTGTTATCATTGTCAGTGCTAGTCAGCATCCATCAATCCAATTTCCAGAAATTTCAGCGCATATCTATCGTTTCTCGTTCTCTAGTGCTGTTCTCTGGGCGGATGTGTTAGATTGAGAGTATGTGTCGATGAGACAGCTGATGGTGGTTCTGGTGGTCTGTAGTTTGGGTGTGTGTGTGTGGACGCGAGATGGTTAACACCCTGCCACAACACAACCTCAGGCTCTACTCATCTCTCTCTCTCTCTCTCTCTCTCTCTCTCTCTCGCCTGTTCAACTATGAAGACACTTCATCTTCTTTGACAGTCTGACCACTGCTGCCTGTTCTGATGCGTTCAACATGCCTTCATTGCATCATAAATAAATCAGAGAAATGCGGGTTTTTTTTTTTTCATTCTTTCTTTTCTCTGTTTTTCTTTTCTCTGCTTCATTTATCTGGCTAGAAAAAAAGGCAAATGGTGTTCCCGTGTGCTTCATCTTTCCGGCTGATACCACTTCGGCCACCATTTACTCTCTGATACTATTGAGCTTACTACTATAATAGAATAGATTTTTTATTTAACATCAAGATTGCAATTAAAGGGATTTACGAAGCATGAGTATAGTCCTCACTTTAGATTAGGTCACAAAACTGTATGAAGTTGAGTTAATAAAGCATTTATTAACATACAAAGTAATTATCATTATATGCCTGGATAATAAGATATATAAATGTTATTTGAGTAGTTTTTTAATCATTTACTCACGCATTCTGAATGATCTTAAAAAACACCAACTATTCTTAACAACATAGGGTCATTCTGAAAGCGTAGCCCTATATACGTTTCTGGAGATCGCATATTATGTATCCAGAAGTACGTATGGCTGCATTTCGTCTTTAAAACGAATGCTACGGTGCGGTATGATGCTGTTCCTTTTCGCGCTTACCAGCTGACTGCTTACCTCAGTATGGACGGCTTTCCTGCTGTTATCAGTTTGTCAAGTGGCTCGCCATGTACGTCGGTGGATTTGAGACACTGAGAGGAGTTGACCTCGACGACGGATTTCTAGTCCGGTGAAGAACGGTTCCAGAAAGCAGAAAAATCCAAAAAATTGAATTAACAAGTAAATAACAGGGTGAGATTGTGGTAAAATCTGAAAACATGGTAAAAATCAGGCGAGGGCTTTTCTTTTTCTGGATTGCTTTTTAAAATTGTCGGTTGAGTTAAGAGAAGTGGGTGGGCGGGTCAATCTGTGCTTTTGAAAATACTATTGGTTAGGTTTAGGGAAGGAGGAGGGTGGGTCAGTCGGCCATTCAGTCAGTCAGTCAGTCGACAGCGGCCTCTGTTGGATTTACGTAAGAACAGCAGGCACGAATGGCACTCGCGAGAGAAATTTGAAATCTCAAAAAGCGTACACAGTGGTCTCTGGTGGATTCGCGAAAACAAAAACGGCAAAAAACGTAGCTCCTGGGACGTATTTGGCGCTCTCCAGAAATGTATATAGAGGTACGTTTTAAGAATGAGCCTGGGTTGATTCTTAAATAACTGGTTTGTAAATAATGCAATACTTAATTTAGTAATGAGAAATTAATCATTAATAATGTATGAAAACACAATCATTAAGCACATTATACATGTGCTTATAAGTCAAATATACAGCATTTGTAGATGTATTTATAAACTGCTTACTAACATCTATTAATATAGAGTTCATGTAGGGCTGGGCTGAAAAATGATATTATATCGAATCGCAATAAAATGTTGATAACAGTGATAACCTCTGGAATTTTTTACTCTATATTGATCTTGTCATGTTACCGGGAGGTATTGCAGACGGGACAAGATGGGTAGGATCCAAGTGCAATTTAATGATGAGACATCGTGCAAAAACAGGACATCAGGGAAAAACAAAGTAACAAAATAACAAATAACAAAACAATAAACTAAGACCGGGAACTAAGACATAACATGAGCAAAACATACCATACAATACCAACTAAACAAGACAACTGAGAACAACAAACGACTGAGCAAAGACAAGACGGGTGCAGGGTGTATAAATAGTCCAAACAATGAGAAGTGATAGGATGCAGCTGCGTGTGTGATGAGTGGAAGTGGAAACCGGGTGTGTGTGGCGGAATGATGGGGATTGTAGTTCGTTATGATTTGTAGTTCACCAGCGATCTCTGAAGTCCTTGATGACAGTACCCCCCTCCTAAGGAGCGGATTCCAGACGCGACAAAACAGTCCCGGAGGGAGGTGAAGCGGAGGAGGGCATGGAGGGTCCGAAACAAATATTATAATAAAACTGGAACATAATCTTGTGAATTAGCAGGAACAGGAGTTGCAGAAACCCTGGAGCATGGATCTGCGGAGGACCTGGAGCGTGGAACTCAGGCGGATCTGGAGCATGAAGCTGCGGAGGACCTGGAGC
>CAIGQV010019101.1:5542122-5557217 GCA_903798115.1 Danio jaintianensis
ACTGGCGGTTCACCGGACCCCAGCGGATCAGGAGGCTTTGGTTCAGAAGGTACTGGCGGTTCACCGAACCCCAGCGGATCAGGAGGCTTTGATTCAGGAGGTACTGGCGGTTCACCGAACCCCAGTGGGTCAGAAGGCTTTGGTTCAGGAGGTACTGGCGGTTCACCGAACCCCAGCGGATCAGGAGACTTTGGTTCAGAAGGTGCTGGCGGTTCACCGAACCCCAGTGGGTCAGAAGGCTTTGGTTCAGAAGGTACTGGCGGTTCACCGAACCCCAGTGGGTCAGAAGGCTTTGGTTCAGGAAACACTGGCGGTTCATCGAACCCCAGCTGGTCAGGAGACTTTGGTTCAGGAAACACTGGCAGTTCATCGAACCCCAGCTGGTCAGGAAACTTTGGTTCAGGAAACACTGGCAGTTCATCGAACTCCAGCGGGTCAGGAGGCTTTGATTCAGGAAACTCTGGCAGTTCATCGAACCCCAGCGGCACTAAGGAATCACAAGCCTCAAACGGTTTTTCGTGGGACTCAAGTGGCACCTCCGGCTTTTCGTGGGACTCAGACGGCTGCTCTGGCAGCACTGGGGAGTCACACGGCTCTGCCATCCCTTCATGGGGCTCAAATGGCACCTCCGGCTTTTCGTGGAACTCAAACGGCTGCTCCGGCAGCACTGGGGAGTCACACAGCTCTGCCAGCCCTTCATGGGACTCAAGTGGTGGCTCCGGCCTCTTGTGGGACTCAGACGACTGCTTTAACAGCACTGGGGAGTCGCACAGCTCTGCCATCCATTCATGGGACTCAGAAAAAACTAATCGAGAACTTGACTGTCAAGGATAGGCGCGGAGCTTAAGTTTGGCTTTCCTCCTTTCGCTCTCCTGGGGTTCTTCCTCCACAACTGAGATAGCGAAGGGAGAGCCCGACAACAAAAGTGCAAACTCCATGAACAGATATAGACCCCAGTCCTCCCCAAATGTTGGCATGTTGGAGCGAACTGGGTCTGAAAGTCCTCCTTGAAAAAACATCATCAGACATAGATCGTTGTAGCTGCTTCTCGGAGCCAAGCTCAAAAACTCCTTCACATATTGCTCCACGGAACGATTACCCTGACGAAGTCTGATTATCTCACCATCTGCTGGATCCATGATGTGGCTCAGTCGTTCTGTCACGTTATGGTATAGGAGATCGGGACAAAGATAGGATCCAAGTGCAGTTTATTGGTGAGACATCATACAAAAACAGGACATCAGGAAACGACAAAATAACAAAATAACAATAAACAAAACAATAAACTAAGACTGGGAACTAAGATATAACATGAGCAAAACATACAATACAATACAATACAATACAATACAATACAATACAATACAATACAATACAATACAATACAAGACAACTGAGAACAACAAACGACTGAGCAAAGACAAGACGGGTGCAGGGTATATAAATAGTCCAAACAATGAGAAGTGATAGGATGCAGCTGCGTGTGTGATGAGTGGAAGTGGAAACCGGGTGTGTGTGGCGGAATGATGGGGATTGTAGTTCGTTATGATTTGTAGTTCACCAGCGATCTCTGAAGTCCTTGATCGCTGGTGAACATGACAGATCTAAGAGCCAATCACTCAGCAGAAATGTGCAACAATGGGAATCTAGAAGTGTGTTGATATTAGAGATGCATCAAATTTTTGTGGCTTCAGTCATAGTTGGGATACTCTTTTAAATCTGGAAATATTAACTTCATAACTGATATCGAAATATGTATTGTTATTGTTCAATATGGAAAAGAATTAATCAAGATTGCATTTTTGCCATATCGCCCAGCCCTAAGTTAATGCTTAACAAATAATGAATGAACTACACTCACTGGCCACTTTATTAGGTACACCTATCCAACTGCTCATTAATGCAAATTTCTAATCAGCCAATCACATGACAGCAACTCAATGCATTTAGGCATGTAGACATGGTCAAGATGACCTGTTGCAGTTCAAACCGAGCGTCAGAATGGAGAAGAAAGGTAATTTAAGTGATTTTGAACGTGGCATGGTTGTTGGTGCCAGACGGGCTGCTCTGAGTATTCCAGAAACTGCTGATGTTCTGGGATTTTTACAATTTGCACAGGCTCACCAAAATTGGACAATGGAAAGATTGGATAAACGTTGCCTGGTCTGATGAATCACGATTTCTGCTGCGACATTCAGATGGTAGGGTCAGAATTTGACGTCAACAACATGATGTCACAGTCAGACCAGGCTCTCCCCTCATGCAACCACACAGATCACCGTCACCTGAGTTTTAATTAGTCCAGCACCTGTCACGAATCAAGCTCATATCCAGTCACCACATATAAACCCCATGCACCGTTCACTCATCGTCCGGCCTCGTCTAACCACCAGAAAGGACTCATACACGGTCAGTGTTGCTAAACTTACGGCTAGTTAAACTTACCTGTACTCTGTTCCGATTATCTCCAGTGTTCCCAATCTCCCCTCCTAGTGCCTGTGTTCTGTGTTCCAAGTCCGGTGTTTCCAAGTCTCCTAGTCTCCGTGAGTGTCGTCCAGTCCTCCGTGGTTCTCGTTTCCTGTTGGGTGTCTCCTCATCTCCGTATACCCTGCTAAAGAAAGACTGTCCGTCAACCCCAGCCAATATCACCAACAGTACTGTTTGTCTCTCATCTGTTGTCCGCTGCCATTCTGTCAATAAACTGTTAACTTACCGATCTAGTCCCGTCCCTTCTGTGACACATGAAAGCATGCATCCATCCTGCCTTGTAGCAACGGTTCAGGCTGGTGGTGGTGGTGTAATGATGTGGGGGATATTTTCTTGGCCAATTAGTACCAAATGAGCATCGTATCAACGCCACAGCCTACCTGTGTATTATTGCTGATCATGTCCATCCCTTTATAACCACAGTGTACCCATCTTCTGATGGGTACTTCCAGCAGGATAACGCGCCATGTCATAAAGCCCGAATCATCTCAGACTGGTTTCTTGAACATGACAATGAGTTCACTGTACTCAAAAGGCCTCCACAGTCACCAGATCTCAATCCAATTGAGCACCTTTGGGATGTGGTGGAACGGGAGATTCACATCATAGATGTGCAGCCGACAAATCTGCAGCAACTGCGTGATGCTATCATGTCATTATGGACCAAAATCTCTGAGGAATATTTCCAGTGCCTTGTTGAATCTATGCCACGAAGGATTAAGGCAGTTCTGAAGGAAAAAGTGGGTCCAACCTGGTACTAGTAAGGTGTACCTAATAAAGTGGCCGGTCAGTGTATTTGCTAATGCTTAATAAATGATTCAAAGTGCGTAGGTAGTTAGTATAAAGTGTTACCGATTTTTTTTTTTTCCTAATTGATAAGTGATGGTTATACAAAAAATATGAAATTAAAGAAATAAAAGAAAGAAATAATGCTATTTTGTCGTTCCCCATTTCTTGTGATGTGACACACATCATTACTGAAGCTGAGCAGGAGCCTCAGACGCATTCAGGGTTCAGTGGGGGCTGTGCATTACGTATAAAAAGGGAGGGGTATTATGGGGTGGTGCTGGAGGCATTGTCAAGACACCCTTTTTCTTCTCCTTCACCCATTCTCTCCACGGGTAGCCTTATACCTTGTGTTCATCCACCACCAACCAATTACCTGGCAACCCTGTCCTTCTCTCCGGTGCAAGCATGCTGCAGCTGCATGATGGGATTTTTTGTATATTGAATTCCATATCCCGAAGAGATAAAGGCTGTACTGCCACTATGTTAGATCAGTGTTTCTGAAATTCGTTGCTTGCTGACACTGATTGTGGGGAAAAGAGACATTGAGGTTGGCAGAAAAAAAGAACAGAATGCATTTCATTTATCTTTTTTTTTTTTAACCTTACTCTCTTTCAGCCAAGCTCACGTTTGCCTGAAATCTGCCAGTTGCTAATAGATTATGGTGTGTTACATCAGCGAAGGCCGCAGTGATTGCAGTTTGTGTTATTTGTGTAGTGTTCCCCAAGTCTTTGTCTGAGGCCCGCTCTAGTTTTTTTTTTCTTACTCTCTCCAGCGTTGATTGAGTCTCTTTAATGCTACCGCAGCTGGGCTGCAGTGACAGTTAGTGGATGAGCATGGCTCAATAGAAGATCAGCATTTATTCAGGTTGAGCTCCTCACTCTCAGCCCTATTTGTAACCTGTCCAGAGCAGAGTCCCCTGCTCCCCCTCACCACATCCAGCTCGAACCATCAGTCTCTGTCTGCTCGTGGCGGGGAGGCAGCCTGCTCTCCGCCTCATACCCACACAACTCATTGGCTCTGGCAGGAGGGGATCTTAGTGATGGACCGACGTTCATATATCAAACGTGGGTTGTGTGTGACAGTCCGGTCCCCGAACGGGTGAAATAATGAGTCTAGCAAAAAAAAGTAACAAAGCTGAAAAATGGGATGGGTTGCTTCGACCTGCCATCACTTATCTGAAATTTTATCAGCCCTTGTAAGGAGCCGCAGAGCTTGATTGTGGGTTTGTGTGTGGCCTGATTGGTTCAGGATTGAGATTCCATGAAAAATGTTCTTCTAAAAGATGATTTGATTTCTATCTTTTTCCCTGTCAGTCCTAATGCCAGCGCCGTCTCCACCCTCACGATGATTTGTGAGGGTCCAAAAATGGACTTTTCACCACCATTTCAAACTATAGCCTGCATGGTAGAACTTAATTAATGGCACGCTAATTTGTTTCAGATGGATGGATGGATGGATGGAGACTTCATATGTAAACTCTCTACCAAGAGGTCTCCAGGCCTCTAGAAAAAAAATCTCATTGTCAAATTATAGGTCAAAATTCGGTCAGTAGTCACTGGTAGTGCTTTATTTTATAGTCCTGTTGGCATGTGCATACCATAATTTATATGCTTACTATTTTATTTCCAATAACAGGATAATATAACAATATAATATAACTTTGAATCATTACTCATATAGTTACTTTATATTATTTACTACTTTATTAAGTTCTCTATATGAGAGTGAGAGTAACTACATGCCTAAGGAAAAAAGTAAGAGACCATTTGAAAATTATCTGTTTACACAAATAAAATTTACTTTTTTTGTTTTATTCTGTAAACTACTGATGACATTCATTAAAAAAATAAAAATAAAACAAATAGACAAAATATATAAAAAAGATATATATAAAAACATAAAATATATAAAAAACATGTTTTCAGATGTTTATATCATGTTTATATTATATTTACACACCACAATATCAGTGTTTTAATTTAAAACAAATCAAGTAAAAAAAAATCAATATTTGACAACAAATGAAAGTGTTTGTTATTTTGACAAGCCATTTTCTGTAAATAAAATAAAATGAAAACAAATATTAAATAAATAAATATATGTATATTTATAATTTGTATATTAATAATAAATCAAAATATTTATTAATTATTCATTAATAATAAATGAAAAATAGTTGTTACTTATAAATAAATAACAAATATTTTTATTTAAAATCAGGAAGGCATTTTTTTGTTCTTTATAGAATAAAATGCACGTTAACATTTTACTTAATGAACACAAACTTTCAAATTTTCAAGTACTCTTTTGATTTTCTTTTTCTTTCATAGATTTATGGTAAAACAAAAACAAACAAAAAAACTTGGTGATTATCAGATTGTTGCAGTTTTATGTATATTGTTTGGACAGATGTCTTTACTGATCTTCTTTATCTTAGCTTTTAATAAGCATTTATGTGCACATTCCATTAGAAAGGGGCTTAATATCTTTCTCGCAATTTCATTTAAAACATATCATTATGTTTTATTTACTCACATTAGTGTCTTGGCAAGTACTCATTTTGACTAAAATAATCAACAAAATGACATTACACTAGAATGTGTGTGTATTTATATGCAAACAGTGCAAATGTTTTGAAATATATTGTACATCACATGAAATGTATGCGAAACTGGGTCTCCTGTGAAGTAAACCACACATTTTTTTTTTGTTTGTAAATGAACACGCACACACACACACACACACACACATACACACACACACCCTAACTCGATGTGAGTGCTCACACACCTGGAACAGATAAAGGCTCTTTCATGTTAGCGGGTCTCCGCTGAGGTCAACGTGAGCCGGTGCACCGAGAGACATTTACAAGCCGAAGCTCCAGAAGAAATGAAATGTAACCAAACCCTGCCAGAGATTGCCAGGTGCCAGAGAGAGAGAGAGAGAAAAAGAAGAGAGATAGACAAAGAAAGACGCTTTTTATTAGTCAGCCAACTCCGAGCCGTCCCTCTGGCTCACTCAGCATGTCTTACGGGCCTTTGCTTCCTTCTGCATTCACTCAAAAGGAACAAAAATAAGACTTGTCAATGTTTTATGTCATTCTACTTATCAACGGTATATATGTAAAATCTACACGTGTCAAGTGCTCTCCGGCTTCATCTTGTTTATCACATTAAAGAGACACAGCAGCCTCGTTTTCCCCTCCCTGAATTAACCTCTATCCTCAGGGCTTTTGCCTCACACACTTTTTTGACATGACACACGCTGTTGTAAACGGCGCTTCAGAGCTCGGATCAAACGGCCTCCCCAGACGTAAATAAAAATCAGAAAGACTCGTCGGCGCGCAGGAGCACACAGACATTAGCGGCGGCATGATACAATGCCGTGCATGTCACCGCGTGTCAGAGGATCTGTACTGTTTAGAATTGCAGAATGTTTATTTTTTTTGTCTTCATGGGAGACGTGTTCAAGACAGGACTTCACCTGAAGGCCATCAGCGATGACCTGAAAGAGAGCTGAAAAATCATACTGAAGTAAAAGTACTGTTACTTGGCGAAAAATGTAGCATAGCTAAAGTGTCTGTTCAAAATACTACTCAGAGTATGAATAAAAAATAGCCCTTCTAATGCTGTGTCCTAACTACTACATCCGATAAAAAGAGTTTTTGTACTAAACATATGCAACGCTCGGAATTTCTATTTTAGAAATGATAACCTCAGGTACTGATTATGGGCAACATTTCAGTGTTAAATGCTACCAATGTGAGTTTAAATACCATTTTGCATGACATACTACTGAAAGCAGCAGCAGATAGTTTACCTCAGATGTTGAAAATTAAATAACTAGACTGTTTGAAAATACCATTACTTGGCGAAAAATGTAGTGCGAGTAGAGCTAAATTGTCTGTTTTAAATACTACTGAACGTATGAATAAAAAATAACCCTTCTAACACCGTGTCCTAACTACATGTGCCTCAACATACGAAAAAAGTATCTTTTCCATGTTAAAAGGAGTTTTTGTCCTAACCATATGTGACACGTGAAATTTCTATTTTAGAAATGATCACCTCAGGTACTGATTATGTGCAACATTCACTGTTAAATGCTATCAATGTGACTTTAGATACCATTTTGCGTGACATTTATTGCCATACAACTGAAAGCAGCAGCAGATAGTTCACCTCAGATGTTGAAAATTAAATAACTAGAAGAATGTTTGAAAATACTCAAGTGAAAGTACCATTACTTGGTGAAAAATGTAGTGCGAGTAAAGCTAAGTTGTCTGTTTTAAATACTACTCAAAGTATGAATAAAAAATAGCCCTTCTTTCATTGTGTCCTAACTACTACATCCCTTTAAAGGTATCTTTTCCGTGTTAAAAGGAGTTTTTGTACTTAACATATGAGACACGCGGAATTTCTATTTTAGAAATGACAACCTCAGCTACTGATTATGGGCATCATTCAGTGTTAAATGCTACCAATGTGAGTTTAAATACCATTTTGCGTGACATTTATTGCCATACTACTGAAAGCAGCAGCAGATAGTTCACCTCAGATGTTGAAAATTAAATAACTTGACGTGACGTGTTTGAAAATGTGCATGCTTGAAAACATGCATGTCACTGCGTGTCAGAGGATCTGTACTGGTTAGAATTGCAGAATGTTAGTTTTTTCATGTAAGGGGTGTTGAAGACAGGACTTCACCTGAAGGTCATCAGCGATTTAAAAACTATTTAGTATTTAAAAACTACTCAATTAGAGTAATTGAACTATTTGTAATTTGTTACTTTACACCATTGGTGACCTGATTACTGTACCGCTTAATCTGCACCTTATGATTCATATAAAACCTTAAGCAGGCTTATGGGAAACACATTTGAGTTTTTCCAGTGTCCATATCTCTCACATGGCCAACATTATGAGCGCATCTGTTGCTTAACTGCTGTTGAAACCATCCAAAAAAGGAGTGGAAGATGAGATGTTGACAAGTGCCAATGGACTCCTGCCATCTTTAACTTTTCTTGAACGGTGAAGTGCGCCTTTTTTCAGTGTTAGACACCGTCCTCTATTGCACGAAGATGGTTAATCAATCACAAAAAGGACAGTTCTGGCATCATTTGCTGTCAATAGCTTTTTATTACTATCAAGTCACCCCAAAGCCTTTCTACCGTCGATATTTTCTGCTGTTTTATGAGCAGCAAAGATATACCTTGATCATGAGCAGTCAAAAGACCAAAAAAGCACCATAAAAGTGATAATTTCAAGCAATAATTTTGTGTTATGCTCAGACTAAAATATATTAGATATATTCCTCAGATGTGCTTCTGAATGTTAAACTAATTTAGTAGTTTGTGGTGATTTTAACATTAAGCTTATTTAAAGTTTATAATTCATTTATTATTTTAATTTTTATTAAGGAATTTTTCATTGGTCCAGCATAAAATTATTTATAAAATTAGTTATAACCTTTTTGAAAAATCTGAATTCAGATAAAAATGCAAACTTTTGAACTTTAAAATGTTCAATGTTTTGAGCATTTATGGCAAACTAAATTGATATCGATATTAAAATATATCAAAATTGCTTTTTTGTAAAATGAATGTGATTTCTAACTGTAAAATTAATGTTTGTAATTATGCATTTATAATGACTAAATATATCAATGTTGTTACCTGACCTTTAGAAATTTTAACCAACACTTACACTGAAAATCACATCTGCGAGGACCTACAGCCAATCAGAAAGCAAGAGACAGGCATTCAGGGAGGACTTATAGACCCCAATATCAGAATAAATAAGCTTTACAGTATCATTAAACAGGAACAAGGCACAAACATTTGTGGCAAGCAGCACATTGCAGTTATTTATTGACCTCCTACTCTTAACTCTGATCTAACGTGTTATTTTTACTTATTTGCTGATCGCTTCTCGCATCCGTTTGCGAGTGAGACAAAGTTGTTGTCGATTGTTTTTAGTGTAGTCATGCAGTGTGTATCCCCGTCACTGATCCATCGTGCAGTATAAACACAGCAGCAACTGAACGCCACCCCAAAAAACAACGGCGATCTAATCATTTTGAAGTCATGCAGCGCATAAGTGCTCTGCGTAAGTAATATATTTCAGAATTGCAAAAATGTAGACAGCGCCCTCTAGTGCATTTGTCATCTGAAACGTGCAATATTTTATTTGTTCGCTTACTCATTTAGTTAATTACTTACAATTGCAACACAGGTTCATAGGAGATACACGCTTCAGACATTTTTTGTGAAACATTTCAACATATGTCAGTATGAGGACAATAGCTTTTGTTTCTTTCACACTGATGATTTAAAAGCACATATTGTTGACTAAAAAAATATTTTTCCATGCACTTATTTGTACAACACCCAAAAAATAAATGTCACGTGTGATATTGATTTATTTCCTGATCACTTCTCATGTCCGTTTGTGAGTCAGACAAAGTTGTTGTCAATTGTTTTTGGTCTAGTCATGCAGTGTGTATCCCCATGTCACTGATTCATTGAGCAGTATAAACACAGCAGCAACTGAACGCCACCCCAGATAGTCATGCAGTGTGAAAACAACAAAGATCTAATCATTTTGAAGTCATGCAGTGTGAACACTGCGTAAGTAACATATTTTAGACATATTTCATATTTTAAAAAATGTAGTTAGCACCCTCTAGTGGATTTGTCATCTGAAACGTGCAAGACTTTTAAAAATATTTTTTAAAGTGCCTATTTAATACAATTAATTGAATTTATTTTATTTGAATGTATTATTTGATTTATTTATTTGCATACTCATTTACTTATAGTTGCTACACAGGTTTTGTAGGAAATACCAGTTCTTACGGCAATTCGTAACTTTTTGATTTAGTGGCTAATTCGTATAAATTTGTACGATCTCATTCATACAATTTAGTATGATTTGCTTATCCCCCAATGACGGTTGGGTTTGAGGGTGGAGTTTGGTGCCACTCCTGCTTTTAAAATTTTTACATTTTCATACGAATTATGATGGCAGTATGACGACAATAACTTTTGTTAAACTGACAAAACATAAAATAGTTACATTTCCTCATGAGATCAGGCTGGAAAACTGCAAAAATGTATTTCAACATACGTTTGACTGCAGTTTCTATGTAAAAAAAAAATAAAAAATCTTATGTGTAGTTTCCTGATTGCTTCTCGCATCCGTTTGCGAGTCAGACATTTTTTTTGTGTAGTCATGCAGTGTGCATCCCCATGTCACTGATCCATCGTGCAGTATAAACACAGCAGAAAGTGAACGCCACCCCAGATAGTCATGCAGTGGGAAAACAACAGCGATCTGATCAGTTTGAAGTCATGCAATGTGAACTCATATATTTCAGAATTGCAAAACTGCTATGTAGATAGCACCCTCTAGTGGATTTGTCATCTGAAACGCGGAACAAAACGTACCCTGAGCAACGTATTTTACATTGCGCAAAGATCTATGCTGTGGCACGTATTTTCTGCTTGTGGCACAAATATGAAATGATACACTTTATCTCGCTTTATTATGTCATTCTCTAGTAGGGCTTGGATAGAGTTGCTTTTTTCAAGGTCTGTACTGTGACTGATCCCTGACACCCATATCTCTGTAAAGTTTCCAACACTGGTGTAATTCCCTGTAAAATGGCCTGTAATTCAGTGGCCTTTGGGGGCGCGGCGTCTCGGGGCGTGAAAATCAATACGGCGGTGGAGAAGTGTTCAGTGTGGCCTTTCTGTTGAGCCATGGTGAGACGGCAGTTAGGCTAATTCTGTAATGGCGCTGAGGACAGGGGATTGTGGATATCTAAGTCTGGATCTGAGGCAGATCAATGTGTTACGGCAGCATCGTTTAACCTCTCTTTTTACAACGTCCCGCTCTCTCTGCATTCCTGCACCCTCCTGAAGACTCACAGCTCACCTGCTGGAAATAAATGAGTTTGTTGGGTGGCACAGGGTTCACATGCTCATGGCTTGAACTCTAATTAATGCACTGTTCAGAATACTGTATTACATCAAAACAAACTCTTTTTTTCAAGTTTTGCTTGTACGACAACAACAAAGTCTTGGCCCAGTAATACCAATTACAGTTTAAATTCAATACTCAGTAAATTAATTCAGATAAATCCATCTGTCCATCCATCCGTCCGTCCGTCCGTCCGTCTTTCCATCCATCACAAAAACAAACAATAAATTAATATAAATGTATTTGTATTAATTTTAATTATAAAGTTTAAATTAATTTAAAATATAAATTAATTAATATAAAGTAAATTCAATTATATAATGAACTACCAACCAATAAATTACTTATTTAATTGATTACTTAATCAATTAATGTTACATGTATAAGCTTTACTTTTTAAGTGAAAAAGTAATTACTTAAACTGTAGTATTAAGGTGAGGCCTCATTCAAAATCACCATAAGACAAATTATTTTTAATATATACAATAGATAAAGTGATCAGGTAATTTTTATTTATTTATCTATTTATTACAATTAAAAGTTTAAAAGGATGATATAATAATAATATGAATAATAACACTATTAGTTATGATATATTATTGTGTGTGTTTTTTGTAAATAAATATAGATAGATAGATAGATAGATAGATTGATAGATTGATTGATTGATTATTATATGGCCTTACCCTAACCCTACCCTAAACCTTATTAAGTATGTTTTTAAACATACATATTTTAGTTACAAGGACACACGGAATGTCTTCATAAACCATCTCAACATTGTTATAGCTTGGTCATATTTGTCATTATACAAATGTCCTCATAATACACATAAACAAGCGCACATACAAACACAAACAAACACACATGCACACGCACACATACACATACACACACACACACATTTAATATATACAATAGATAAAGTGATCAGGTAATATTTATTTATTTATTTATTACAATTAAAAGTTTAAAAGGATGATATAATAATAATATGAATGATAACACTATTAATTATGATATATTATTGTGTGTTTTTTTGTAAATAAATGTATATATAATCTTACATCTACAATCTTAAATACTATATTAAAACTATACCAAATAATACAAATATATTAATCATTAAACTATTATCAAAAATATATATACAATTTTTGATGACTGTAAAAATCCTACAGATATAAATAAATAGAATAATTATTTTATATTATCTCTCTTGGGTCAAAACTGACCCAAATGCATTATGAAGGTTAAATCTGTGGACGTCTTCAGGTTGTCTTATGTCTTATGCTATGGACTACGAGGACGGCTCTACTTTGAATTTACTTGCCCTGAAGCAAAACCATGTGTAATGAAGCATGGGATACAAAATATTTGGCCATGAATAATTATAATCCTATGATGAAGGGCTACCAGCAGACTTGCTTCAACGTCCACGTGTGCGTTTTTGAATACACATTACTGGATTTCGATGCGAAATTTTCTCTCGTAATATCTGTTTTGGACGGATTTATCTGTAGGACGCAGCAATCGGCAACGCGAGAGAGCAGAAAAGCAAAAAAAGCCAGAGGCAAGAGATTTTCCAACCGAGAGGAGATTTCATTGAGTCCATCTGGATTGACATCAACAACAATCGCTTGTTTCTGATTTATTAGATAGTCACGGAAATTAATTTTTGCACAGAAATGCATGCTTGGGAATTGGATGGAGAAACGTGCGAGAGAATCCGCAATTGTTTTTTTTCTCTCCCCGTCAGTGTCCCTCCAGAGGTGAAGATAACCGCTGATCTCCACACTATAAATGAGAAACGTTTTGTATACAGACAAAAGCAAGGGTCGCTCCAGCCTGGCTGTAATTAACTTTTCTATCTTTCTCATCAATCCTGAGAGCAGCCTCCAACACCCATTAACAATATCTCCAAAACTGCCCTGAGCCTCCTACAATCTGCTCTTAATGTCCATCATTTTATATATGATAGACTTCACTGGGTTCATTCAGTACATACTGTATGTCTGTCATACAACACGATACAAATACTGGATTGTTTTAATCCAAATCTGGGTAAAATGTGGACAAATACAAGTTTGTTGAGTTAAAATGTGGTTTGAAGTTTAATTTAAAATTGTATGTAGAGGTTAAAGGTGCTGTATGTAAGTTTTTGACTCTTCTAAAGCATTAAAGTCTCATAATATGTTTGCAGATATTTAAGAAACATGCCAAGTGAACATTCTTGTTTATTTGAAAAACAATGCTGAAGTGAGATATTCTGCTTTGAAAATGTGTGTTACGAATTTGAACGATGTCTTTGTTTTGGTTCTTTTAACCCGCCTAATGCCACTTTAGCCAATTATATTTCAGCACCCCGGGTTGCCTTGGTGGAAAACTGCGTATTTTATTCATTCATTCAGAAAGGCTCTCAAAGCATGCGTCCATGACCGAAATGCGACCTCCGGTGGACAGTAGCAGACTCCGAAATGAGACGTAGATTCAGAGTTCCACATGAGGTTATTAATTAGCAAATATTATAAATATTACAAACGTAAACATTGTAACCCCGTATCCTAACAACATGCTACGTGACAAGATTTGCAGTGATAAGCAATTTGGCTGTTTGCACCAGACGAAACACGAGAGAAATTTAAATACAGCCATTCAGAAGCACAGAATATGCACTCACTCACGAAATGGTAAGGTTTATGATCTAATTAATACATATTAAACCTCTTTAACATTATTAAATGTAGATGCTGAATCACTGATATGTGTTGGTTTTGAGTCACAGTTCTAAAGTTCAATTTCAAACGGTTTATTTTATTTTTAAAAAACCGAGGTGAACTATCTGCTGCTGCTTTCAGTAGTATGGCAATAAATGTCATGTAAAATGGCATTCAAACTCACATTGTTAACATTTAACACTGAATAAAGCACATGAGGTGTACCTGAGGAGAGCATTTTCTGTTGTACAGCTGTGAGAAATAGAAGCCGTTTCTAATATATCAATTCAAGGAGTTTGTTAGAACAAAAACTCCTTTTAATATGGAAAATAATCCTTCTATCGTGTGTCGTTGCTTTTATTTAGAACACGGTTTAAATCACTCGCTCCTGTCCTCAATCTGGCAACCTGCGCTTGCGTTTGTTTTGATCCAGGAGTGCAATACCTAATTCAACCACTGGGTGTCAAACTTACATACTGCACCTTTAAGAGTTTGTCGGAATTTAGCAAACATTTGGATTGCATTTTTAGAGTGCACTTTTAATCTTGTTTTAATATCTGAATATGCTGAATCATTTTCTTTTTTCTGTTTTGTTTCTTTTTTTGCTACTAAGTCTGTACTTAAGGCTAACATCGATGATTGTCCTCTACAAGAATATTTTCATGGCTATATATGATTAAATGATATTCATATGTTGATGTATTATAGAATAAAATGTTATTTATTTGTTTGTTTGTATTTTTGGCTTGTTTAACAATTTATGTATATTGAGTAATATTCAAGATTAATTGCTGTAATGATATATTGAAATAGTTTAAACTGAGATAAAAGAGAAACTCATCTTATTTGCTTGATATTATATTTTTAGTAATTATATAAATAATTAAATATGAATCAATGAATTTAAATATTCATTTCAATTCATTTAAACTCACCTAATTTAAATTGATACTACAGTAGTTTTTAATCACTTTTTAATGACAAATAATGAATAGAAGCCAAAAATTAATTAGCTACCAAATAATAGAATGAATAAATTAATAAATTAGTAAATGAATGATGATAGATAGATGGATAGATAGATAGATAGATAGATAGATAGATAGATAGATAGATAGAT
>CAIGQV010019101.1:5572324-5586640 GCA_903798115.1 Danio jaintianensis
ATATATATATATTTAAATATTTTTAAATAAAAAGCATGCACAAACAAAACAAAAACCAAAATGAAACAATATAATAATATAATAATAATAATATATTTGTAAAATAGAAAGCATGCACAAACAAAACAGCAAAATTTTTATATATTAAGTTTTTATCCAACACTGTTATTAATCAGAGTTCAGCATTAACTAATTCATTATTCATTAACCCTCTAACTGCCTGCTCTACCAAATGGTTGACCATATAATGACTGTTAAAGTCATTTAAACAATGACTGTTTTAAATAATGGTTTACACATACAGCATTGTTGGTTTACAAAAAAATCAAACAAACATAATGCTGTTGCACTACTACACTTGATTTTGTCTTTATTGTAAAAAAAAAAAAAAACAAGAAAAAACATGTAAAATGAGAATCTGAAATATTTTATGGCGTACTTAAAAAAAAAAAAGATGATTTAGTGTTCAAAAAACCGACCATAAACCGACACATCAACCATTTGGTAGAGGTAGAGGTTAACTAGCAACATTAGGAGTTAAAAAATGCAATCCTGGTGGGGCAGTTAAAATGAAAAAATAAAATAAAATGTTTTAATATTTTACTATTTTTAAAAAATAAAAAGCATGCACAAAACAAAGTATTTTTATATATTATACATATATTATTTATGTTTTTAGATTTTTATTTATGTAATATCTCTAAATAAAAAGCATGCACAAACAAAACAAAAAAACCTAAATGAAACAAAAAACATAAAATAAAATATTTTAATATAATATCTGTCAAATAAAAAGCATGCACAAAGCAAAACACATAAAATACATTTTTTATATAATATATTTTAAAATAAAAAATGACATACACAAAACAAAATATGTTTAATATAAAATATTTTTTTTAAATAAAAAGCATGCACAAAAAAAACAATATTCCTATATATTTTACATATATATTTTTTATATTTTTATTTATATAATATTTCTAAATAAAAAGCATGCACAGAAACATAAATTAAACAGAAAACATAAAGCAAAATATTTTAATATAATATATATATTTTTAATAAAAAGCATGCTCAAACAAAGCAAAACAAAACATTCATTCATTCATTTTCTTTCGGCTTAGTCCCTTTATTCATCAGTGGTCGCCACAGCGGAATGGATCACCAACTTATCCAGCATATATTTTACACAGCGCCAGCTGCAACCCAGTATTGGGAAACACCCATACACACTGATTTACACACATACACTACGGTCAATTTAGTTTATTCAATTCACCTATAGCGTATGTGTTTGGACTGTGGGGGAAACCGGAGCACCTGGAGAAAACCCACACCTGCAAACTGCAGAACATGCAAACTGACCCAGCTGTGACACGAACCAGCGACCTTTTTGCGGTGAGGCGACAGTGCTAACCCTTGAGTCACCATCTCGCCCCAAAACAAAACATGCGCAAATTTCCCCGCTGTTCGTTTTAGGTTCTAAATGAAGCAGATTTTCTCACTCCATCTGCTTTTTGCTGTCAGCTTTCTTCCTTCTGAGCTTCCACATGTGCTCGCTGTGTAATTGTTCAGCCTCCTGTACTTTGTTCCTTCAACTTGAACTTGACACTGTTTTCTTTTTGCCTGTTTTTCTTTCTTTTTTTCCCTCTCTCTCCTGACTTTATATGAGGCTCCTGTGATTAACTTTGACAATGGGCATTTTTTCCCCATCTTCAGGCAGATCGTCGCTGTCTCTTTGACAGCTGTCATTTACCATTAGCTCTGTTCTGTTTGCTGGAAATAATTTGATTTCTTATTCCTGTTTGAAACGCTGCCAGTAGTATTGCTTTTGTCGTGATGGGGGAAAAGCTGTGACACACACATGCGCACACACACATACTCTAATCTAGCATAATCGCTACCTCTCCTGAGAGTGTTAATTGGGTTTTAATTACTCTTAATTGTAGCTGCTAATTAAGATCTTTTTTTCCTTGCGTTAAGTACTCTCAGAAGTTAAGTGGGGGGAAATAATTAAGCTTAATCAGTTAATGAGATTAATTATCATTAGACATATGGCACGTGTAATTGTAAAATAAAAAATTCCCACCTGCAATTAATGCTGTCACATATTTAACGATGTATATCTGATGTGTTAATTCTGACTTTTCTGAGATAATTAATTAGTGACGGAGTGCTTACAGTTCATATTTGAGATGTGAATAACAGGTTCTTTATGGTAAATCGTTAAGTACAGATTGTCTTAATGAGTTTTGAAGCACAGGGCTTATGAGAAGTGTTTAATTACATGTTGTTTAATAAAAAAAAATATATATAATTTTGTCTTTTAAATGATGCAATTAAATATTTAAAGTTATGGAAGAAGATTTTTTATTTAAATTCAATTTTAAGTGTAAAATTAAATCTTATTAAAATGTGAAATTAAATTAAAATGCATAATTAAAATGTATAATTAATTGTGATTTGTTTTTTTTTGTTTTTTACATTTAAACTAATTGGATGTGAAATTCAATTGTACAAAAAAATTACATGCAAAATAGATTATTGAATTATTTATGCAATGTTAAATTAAATTACATTAAAATGTATAATTAATTGTGATTTTCTTTACATTTAAATTAATTGTATTTAAAATTATGTCGTACTAAAATCATTATATGCAAAATAGATTATTAAAATATTTTAATTATTAATAAAATGTCAAATTAAATTACATTAAAATTCAATTAATTGGGATTTTTTTACATTTAAATTAATCGTATGTTAAATTATATTATATGTTAATCATTATATGCAAAATAGATTATTAAATTGTTTAAATTGTCGATAAAAGTGTTTAAATAGTAAAATTAAATATTTTAAGTTATGGGAGTTTTTGTTTTTTAAAATTGATTAAATATTTTAAATTATTGATCAAAGTGTAAGTTGATATTATTTAATGGTTATTGAAATACAGTTATAAATCTATAATTAAAATGTATTAAAATGTTAAATTAAACTAAAAATTAACTTGTCTTGTCGTCGATTCCAGTTGTAAGAGCAACAAATAATAACTTGACTTCTAGTTTATCATTTGGAAAAGTGGCAGAAGGTAGATTTTTCCGATGAATCATGTATTGAACTGCATCCCAATCATCACAAATACTGCAGAAGACCTATTGGAACCCGCATGGACCCAAGATTCTCACAGAAATCAGTCAAGTTTGGTGAAGGAAAAATCATGGTTTGGGGTTACATTCAGTATGGGGGCGTGCGAGAGATCTGCAGAGTGGATGGCAACATCAACAGCCTGAGGTATCAAGACATTTGTGCTGCCCATTACATTACAAACCACAGGAGAGGGCAAATTCATCAGCAGGATAGCGCTCCTTCTCATACTTCAACCTCCACATGAAAGTTCCTGAAAGCAAAGAAGGTCAAGGTGCTCCAGGATTGGCCAGCCCAGTCACCAGACATGAACATTATTGAGTATGTCTGGGGTAAAATGAAGGAGGAGGCATTGAAGATGAATCCAAAGAATCTTGATGAACTCTGGGAGTCCTGCAAGAATGCTTTCTTTGCCATTCCAGATGACTTTATTAATAAGTGATTTGAGTCATTGCAGAGATGTATGGATGCAGTCCTCCAAGCTCATGCGAGTCATACACAATATTAATTATTTTTCCACTGCACCATGACTTTATATTCTATACTGTACATTATTTATGTTAAGGGACAAGACTTTTGTCTAAGCAAAGTCAGATCTTACTGTCCTAATTAAATAATTAAAAATCAAGGCAGGATCATATTTTATTTTGGTAAAATAAGCGTAATATAGAGGCCTTTGCCTTTCATATAAGCCACTTCTGATACCAAATGATCTACTAGAAGTCAAGTTATTTTTTGTTGTTCCTAAAACTTAGATAGGCGACAAGACTTTTGTCAGGTAGTGTATTATTAACCGTAATTATTTAAATTGAAATTAATTGTATGCAAAATTGTTAAAATATGTTAATTCTATTCAAAATAGATTATTCAATTATGTGAATTATTGATCAAAGTGTTTAATATCACATTGTTTATTAAAGAAAAAAGTTTACTCTTCTTCTTGTTGTTGAAACATGTATGCACAAATGACATTATTCTGATAGCGAAACAGTTTTGTTTACCATTGACCTCCATTTGTATAAAAAAAGGACAATTATTGTATAAATAATTTGCATGGTCTTTAAGATCACGACTGCATATATCCACATTTAAACTATACTTATTGTGTAGCAATCTTTAATGTGGTCTAAAATGATTCCGTGCGGTAAAATACTGTGCATGGCGAGGACGGCATTAAATTGGGCGACGGCTGTAGATTGACCCTGTGTCTTTTATCACGCTGATGAAGTCCTTGAAGGCTACGTGCTCTCTGGATGTGCCCCGGCCATGCACAGAATAGAAAAGCACCAATCACATCACTTAAGTTTTATAGGAAATGTACTATTTTACTACATCAAATGTTCGATTTGTAATGTGGCTGGATGGAGCTGGCAAAGTGCTGCGGCACATTACGTCGCTTTAGGCTTTGTTAGCTCTCTGTTTTTCTCTCCATCTATATCTTTCATTTGTCCACACGCAATGTTCCCTCTCTCTCTCTTTCTCTCTGTCTGCGTTCAATTGGAGGACTCGGTCTCTGTCACATTCTGTGAAATTGTATTTCAGGAAGATGGATCCTTTTCCTTATATACATGACACGCAGGGAAGCATGACCACCCCCACCCAACACCCAGACCCGTGGCTTACCTATATTCGCTCGCTAATACACATCCGTGTTAGATGTGCACACACACATACAAATAAAAACGACACACTCTCCTTTTTGCCCCCGAGACGTTTTGCTGGTCTTTGCCGTCTGATGACGTTCAACTGACCTGACTGTTTTGCTTCCTGAGCGGTGATGCGATACAATGCAACATTTCTGTGCCGTGTTCATTTTTAAAGTGAGCCAATACCACACTGTTTCATAGTAAAATCCGTCCGCGTTAAGTCCAGTTCGTAGATATTATTAAAACTATTAGTGTCCACACCAATGCACAATAACATTCTGGTATTATACTTACATTTTGTCATATACCACTTAAAATTTGAAGTACTGTTCATATTGACTACCCTTTCGTTATGTTCGGGGCTGTTTTTGCCCCATTGACTTCCATCATAATGACATTTTTTGATTGCAAAGCCATGGTGGCATATAATCATGCATTCTTGATTGTTGGTGGTTTCCCCTGTTGGTCAAATTTCTCATTGTTTACATTTTGTGTATAGTGTATAGTCCTGTACTGTGCGCATGTCAGCGTGCCACTATGCCAATATGAAAGACATTCGTTTTTGAATTCTGTGCGCCATCTAGCCGTGGTGTGTGGAGCTGTCCTGAGGCTGATGAAAATTAAAGATGTGCTGCAATTGTTCACATAAAATGACACACTCTCATTTTTGTTCTGGAGACGTTTTGCTGGTATTGGCCGTCTGATGACGTTCAACTGACCTGACTGTTTTACTTCCTGAGGTGTGATGCGATACAATGCAACATTTCTGTACCATGTTCATTTTTAAAGTGAGCCAATACCACATTGTTTCATAGAAAAACCGGCCACATTAAGGTCAGTTCGGAAATAATAATAAAACTATTGGTGTCCACACCAATGCACAATAACATTCTGCTATTATACTGACATTTTGTCATATACCACTTAAAATTTGAAGTACTGTTCAAATTGACTACCCTTTCGTTATGTTCAGGGCTGTTTTTGCCCCATTGACTGCCATTATAACGACATATTTTATTGCAAAGTCATGGCAGCATATGATCATGCATTCTTGATTGTTGGTGTTTTCCTTGATGGGAAGAGGTACAATTTCTCTTTGCTTACATTTTGTCGTTTACCACTTTCAGTTTTTTCTGCAATTATTAAAAGATTTATTTTTTGTCGATTTTGCCTATTATGAAGTGCAATGGAACTATATGTCTGTGCCGACACGTATCGAAACATAAATATTTTGTCGATCATTATTATACTGTAAATGCTGATTAGTTTACTTTACTTAAAAAAAGTTAGTAAACCCATTGCTTTTAAAGTGATTAGTTGACTTTACTTACAAAATTGAGTAACGCCATTGGCTTAAAATGATTAAGTAAATGAATTATGGACATAATTATATCAATTAAGTCAACTTAACACTAGCTGGCATTTTTATGTTCCTGTGTCGAGTTTCTTTGCTGGTGTTTTGTCTTTTTCTGAATGCTACCTTAATGTACAAGTAGCTAAAATTCACTCATTCAGAGGCGGGAACCGGTGGACGTGCAACAACTTTAATCATAAGGTAAACACAAAACAAAAGTTTCCATCTGGAGCTCCTTCATGGGACTCGACACTTGTAAACCATCACTCCACACTCATCACCGCTACCAAACCAACAACCCAGGCTCAGTCTAATTACGTACCCCTATATACATTTCTGGAGAGCGCCAAATACATCTCAGGAGCTACTCTAGTTTTTTTTTTCGCAAATCCGCCAGAGGTCGCTGTGTATGCTTTTTGAGATCTTTCTCAAATTTCTTTAACGAGTGCCATTCGCACCTGCTCTTCTTGCATAAGTCCACCAAAAGCCCTCATGGCAACCTGATTTTTTTTTACCACGTTTTCAGATTTTACCACATTCTCACCGTGTTATTTACTTGTTTATTTTATATTTTGGCTTTTGTTTTTGTCTTACCTGTTCTCTAGAACTGTTTTTCGCCGGACTCGAACCCCGTCATCACGGTCAACTCCGCTCTGGACGTACGTGGTGGGCCACTGGACAAACTGTTAACAGCGGAAAAGCTGTCCATACGGAGGTAAGCGGTCAGCTGGCAAGCGTGAAAAGGAAGTGCGTCACACCGCCCCTTAGCGTTTGTTTTAAAGATGAAATGCAGCCGTATGTACTTCTGGCTACATAATTTGCGATCTCCAGAAATGTAAATAGGGCTACTTTTTCAAAATGAGCCTATGTTGCAAGCCAACCAATCACAGAGCTTGCGTGATACATTGCTGTGACGTGTAGCTACGAAGGCTGCGCCAGACCATATGCGTGCGCTTGATGCAGAAGTATAAATAAGCCTTGACAGTACCTTTACACCCCTTCAAGTAAAGTGATACCACTCATTGTAGCTTGAAACGAAATTGACTTAATTTTTTTTATAATTATGCACATAGTTTATTTATTAAATAAATTAAGACAACAGGTTTACTCACTTTATTTTAAGTATATCTTAATAAACTGTAATTACAGTAATCCTTGTTGTTCATGGGCCATTAGAGTGCATTGCGATTATATTGCTCTACCATATTTGATAAACCAGTGGGAGTTGGCTTGTAGAGGCAAGAAATGTAGGGATTTACGGGGCTACCATTGTTGTTTGTCTCCTCTGGGCACAATAGGGAGTACATGCGCTCCGCAGGTGGAGCCAGACGTTCACCCAACTCAGATCTCAGAGAATCTCCACCGGATGTATGTATGTGTGGGTCAGTCTGGCGGAGACCCCTGGATGAGCCAGGCAGCAGCAGAAATATAAACTAGATTAATAAAACAACAGCTTGGGACTCAAAGGAGCCAACAGACCCCCCTCAGCTCCCCTCCCTCCTTGTTAGCGCCGCTCCCTAATATCAGCGGGAGACGGGGCTTCACGGGCCCCGCAGAGGCTGAGCCGTGTTTGATTCTGCCTGTGTTTTCCCTCTCAGAACGCACTCCTACTTAACCAGGACAAAGATCATGTGTGGATGAGGAGCAGCGGGCCCTGCTCCGTCTCTGTGCTCCTTCTTGTTATCCACCCAGCTTGCCTCTTCTCATATGCTCCAGTAACCCCAAAACACACATTCATTTGCACAGCACCAGCTCTATCCTCTGTGTTTTTTTGACTCACCTGACTTTGCCGGAGAGTTGGACTGAGTATTAAGCATCAGTCTTGTTCACACTGAGGAGGCACGTGGAGTGGATTTTAAGTGCAATTATGCGATTGTTGAATGTAAAAATGACAGAAGTCTTGTGTTCTCACGAGTATATTTTCATCAAGTCTAATGAATAGCATCTTCTGTGGATTATTTGCTCAAACTCAGATTAATTATAATTTTTTTTTCATGTTGAACAAAGTTCCATATCTTGTTAATTGCAGTTTTGGTTGGTTTATTTAGAATTTTCACTGAACACCAGCAAATGTTGTACTTTATCCCATAAAAAAAACGATGTAACCTATTTATCGGTAGGTTATATAACATTTTTTTTACTTTTTCAAAAGTGTTACATTTATTAAACATTTTAGTCTACTTGGGACAAAAAAAAAAAAAAAACATAAGATGTGATATGGTAGCGTAATTTTAAATCCGGATTTAGCATGAAATAAAAGCATGACCCACTTTTTCAGGTAGTATTGATTCATTCATTCATTCATTCATTCATTCATTCATTCATTCATTCATTCATTCATTCATTCATTCCTGTTTACTAAATTAGCCTTGAACATTGTTACACTTTATTTGACACTTAATGTTGTAACAGTGTAATTACACATACATATTAAGTACATTTAACACATTTTTACTTAATATAGACCATTTCAATGTGGTGATGTCATTGGACCATGAACATTTCCTGCTTGTTGTCAAACTATTTCATAACTGTGACAAAAGTCAATTTAATCATAACGTAACGTTTAAACCGCTGTCATAACATTATTTATTAATATGTGGACTTTTTGGGATTCTCGGAAGCTATGATAAAACAGGAAATACGTTAGGACCATTGTTATTCTTTACTTACCTCAAAATGGTTTATCCAATTTACATGTAATTATAGATCATTTGCATGTATTGTTATAGTAAGTACTGTATATGTAATGTGTTATAATGTCACCTCCAAATACGTTCTCTTAAAGTGTTACCTACACCAGCAAATGTCGTTTTTGTGAGTTAGATCAAGTAGAAACATGTTTATTTTGTCAACAAATTAATAGAATTCATTCAAAATGAATATTTTGAGTTGAATAAAACCAGTTACATGTTACATGTAAAGCACTTTTTTTTTTTTTTTAGGTTTTGAGGTGTAGAATGTGTCGTGGAATAACTGTAGTTTATTATGAAAAGTAACCAAGGATCAAATCTGACCCAATTCTGCAAATGATAACTTTTAAGTCAGCAAAAATGTGCTTGACGTGTTTTATTAAATTGTTTTATTGAATTGAAAATTGTTATTCTGCTGAAAATTAATGAAAAAACGTACCCGAAACAAATTATGGTTACACTTAATTTAAAGGCAGTGTTGTAACAGTGTAATTACACAGTAAGTAATGCATTTTTCAACTACATGTATGGACTTACATGCACTTTTTTATGTTTATGTTAAGGTTTGTATATTGTAATAATATATAGAGCACTTTGATTGTTATAGTAAGACCTGTTACCTGTAGTCTCGCGTAGCTATCCTCACAATAACAGACTGAATTATGAAAGTCTCAGACTTTTATTAATGAACACTGTCATCAATATAAACATCGCAGCTTTTTTATGAGCTCAGATTTGTTTCCAGGCAGACTGATAAAAATTGCTGCACACTTGACGCACAGAAATCCTGTATATTTAAACCAGAGTATATTTAAATCAGATGGTGACTGAAGATCTGCTGTTTCCAGAAAAGTGTGCCATATGTATCAGACGTTTAGCCAAACGTCTATGTAACTACTGTACGTTACCTTAAAGCTTTACCTACAGTAGCAAAAGTCATTTTCGTGGCTTAGACTTGATTGATTAAATCTAGTAACATGTTTTCACATAAACACAACCATTTCATTAATCCAAACTTGACATTTGGATTATTTAATCAACAAAATCAATTTTTAAAAATTGATTTGGCGCTTTTTTCCAAGTCTATGATACCAAAAGGAGGGTTTAATGTTCTCAAGCTCTTGTTAAAAAAAAAAAAAATGAAGGTAAGCCTGGACTGAGATGGTTTAGGATTTGGGCTTTTGCTCTAATCCTATGCTAAATTCAGATCTACAACTGTGCTTTTTTATTCTGTCTCTCTTTTTCCCGTCTCTGGTTGTGTCTTTAAAAAGTGATGATAGCGCATGGCTTCCCAGCTAGCAGAGCCCCAAGGCAAAAAATGTACATGGCTGCTAGGTACTGTTACGCTTTCTGCTTTCAGAAACAAGCAAACCCCCTTAAAGGATGCTGGAGTGTGGGGAGGGAATGTCTGCGAGCCGGAGGAAAGGGGGAAAAGAGAGAGGTTGAGATAGAAAAAAAGAGAGGGAGAATTGGGAGGCAGCGGATGAACGTAGGAAGGAAAAGAGCCCGAGAGGGAGGGAGCGAGAGATGTCTGAGAAAGAGAGAGAGAAAGAGGAAAAAAGTCCTCACAGTCCCCCAGTTCTTTGTAGAACATTTAGCTTTGACCCTCCCTTGCTTTTTCTCCTCCCTTCCACCTCACACACACACACACACACACACACACACACATACACACACACAGGCCAACAGATCTGCAGGATACAGTAGTCGCCAGCATTTTATATCTACCACAGTGCTGTTTTAATACATATCTCCACTTTAACAGTGTGTTTGTGCCCACAGAAAGCAGGACAGACAGATTTCGGAAAGATGTGTTCATGATGCACTGAAAAAAACAGACATCCAGAGTATAGGGCATGAGCTAGAGCTTTATTTTTGTTACAATTTATTATTTTTTATTTTGGGTTGAAGAGATTGCTGAGGAGAGACTCGACCCGAGGAACTCTGGGTAAGTTTTTTTTCCCTCTCTCTCTCTCTCTCTCTCTCTCTCCCTGTCTCTGCACTGCTGATTACGATGCTGCTGATTGATTGGTTCACGCTGCTGGATTATCATGGCCGGCTCGTCACCGGGTACCTGATGATGAGAGAATAGAGAGAGAGAGAGAGAGGGCAGGGGAGAACAACAACAACAAAAAAATCAGGGAGGCGTAGCTCTGAAAGTGACACGGCGTGGTTTTTGTGTTTACTTGTGTTTTTGCTGGTCCCATTGCCTTCGTTAGTTTATTCGGCACGCGCTTATAACTATAGAGGAGGGGTTTGCTGGAGGCAGGCCTTTTTGTGAATATGCAAATGAGAGGCGCGTGCTCCGAGTCAGGGGGTGTTTACTCTTGCCCTATAGGGAGTCTGGAATTTTTTATTTATTAATTTTTTTGTGAATTGATTGAAAGATATGACCTGGGAAAGAGCGGAAATGGCAGCGTGAGCTTCAGGCTGTATTTTCATGCCACTGACAAGACATGATTATTGCTGACCCCCCCTCCCCCTCTCCAAACAAACGCACACGCGCTTCGCCCCTCCCTGAAGCGCGTGGCTTTTTTTTTTCAGCCTCATTTGCATGTCAAAGCAGTGGAAGGCACTGTGCAGATTAGTATGAGATGACATAACGATGTAATGAATTAAACGCTGCCGTTTAGCTGTTGCGCGGGGCGGCGCTGCTCGCTGAGCTCATGGGAAACTGATCCGCCGCTCTCCCATCGCTGTGTCTCGCTTCTGCATTTGTGTCAGTCACACCTTTCGGCATTTTCTCTCTTTTTTTTTTTTTTAAATTGCTATGTTAGTAATGTGTTCGGTTTTCAACTTTATTGCATCTGTGTTGTTTTGAGATGTAATTTATGTTTTGGATTATTATTTTGAAAGTTTTTCTAAATATGTCTGTTACATGTTTACAAATAGATTTAGTTGTGGTTATCATCTGAAACGTAACACATATTAGATGTTTAAAAATGTAGTTTAATTAGTTCATACTTATTTTTACATTTAAGTTTTAATAAAAAAAAAAATACATTTAAATTTAGTTTTAAGTAACATTTTGAATTCTAGTAATCAGTGTGTGTGTGTGTGTGTGTGTGTGTGTGTGTGTGTGTACGTGTTTTTGTGACATGTCAGGACACAAATCTGTATAATGACATAGGTATGACACAGGTATTACAGAAAGGAGGTGAAATATGAGGACACAGCTGATGTCCTCATTTCTCAAAAAGCTTATAAATCCCACAGAATGAGTTTAATCAGAGAGTAAAGCTGTACACTGTTTCCTGTGATGGTTGGGTTTAGGGGTAGGGTGGGGTTAGGCCAATACAATATACGGTTTGTGCTGTATAAAATCAATGGAAACCTATGTAATGTACCCACTTTTCACAAAAACAAACATGTGTGTGTGCGTGTGTGTGTGTGTGTGTGTGTGTGTAGGTATGTATACATGTAACTTTTTTATTTTGTAAACAACTGATCAAATTTCTTGTCAAAAATACAATTGTTGTATTTTACATCACTGGTGGAATAACCATGAAGATCAAGCTGAATTTATCTCTAGATCAATTCAGACCAAGTCATTTTATGTGAAAAAATATTGTTCAGTGCTCTATCTATTGACAGTGCTCTAAATGACAATATTTTTATGTAAAATTTGGAGGAAATATTATAGAATAAAAACAAATATGAATGTTTTACACAAACCCTATACCTAAATAAACCCAAGTGGTGGTCATTTCAAGTTTTCAAGCTGCCTATTAATTACTTCATTCATTCATTCATTCATTTTCTTTTCGGCTTAGTCCCTTTATTAATCTGGGGTCGCCACAGCGGAATGAACCGCCAACTTATCCAGCATATGTTTTTTACGCAGCAGATGCCCTTCCAGCTGCAACCCATCACTGGGAAACATTCACACACACTCATTCACACACATACACTACGGACAATTTTAGCTTACCCAATTCACCTATACCGCATGTCTTTGGACTTGTGGGGGAAACCGGAGCACCTGGAGGAAACCCACGCGAACACGGGGAGAACATGCAAACTCCACACAGAAATGCCAACTGACCCAGCCGAGGCTCGAACCAGCGACCTTCTTGCTGTGAGGCGAACGTGCTACCCACTGCGCCACCGCGTCGCCCCTATTAATTACTTCCATAGCTTAATTAGCCTACAATGTAGTTTAAACTGTTTAATAGATTGACAGCTCTCATAATAAAAAAAACTGAAACTTTTTTAACTGGTTCTCTCAGATATAAGACTGTATTATGAATATTTGAAACGCTTTCCAAATCAGACCATCACAAAGAAACAAGATTCCCTGCTTCTTCTCATTCATTCATTCTCTCTCTCTCTCTCTCTCTCTCTCTCTCTCTCTCTCTCTCTCTCTCATAGTTCAATTCAATTCATTTCAATTCAATAATTGCTTTATTGGCATGACAGATGTTACAAATGTATTGCCAAAGCATTTATAAAGTTTACATTAAAAAGAACATACATATAGATTTGAAAAAAGCATAGTAAACACAGTAGTAGTAGTAGTAGTTAAAAAAAATACAAAGTAATAATAATAATAATAATAATAATAATAATAAATACAAATAAAAAATAATAAATCAGAATAAACTGTACATTTAACAATCAACATTAATGGATAAAACAGTAATAATAAATAAGAATAATCAGTATATTTACAAGGATTCATTTATAATAAATAAATTCAATTCAATTCTTGAAATAGGAGGACAAATATAAAACTACAATAAAATATCAAAATAAAAGAATAGAAACAAAATATCATAATAGTTTAAACTTAAATAACCAATGTAAGAAATAAGAACGTGAACATTTCAAACCATAGTGTTTAACATACAAACACACACACAGACAAAGGGTCACTTTGGTAGACAGTAGGGAAGCATACAGTAATACACACATTAAATACACACATACATGAGTTTATCTACTGTCTCTCAGGCTGTGGCTCTCTCTCTGCTTATATATATATATATACACACACACACCATATTCTCCTCTTTCAGTCATTTGTCATTTCCCCGTCATTCTTGTATCCTTGTCTTCATCTCTTCTCGTTTTCTTTCTTATCTACACTCCTGTGTTTTTTTTTAGCAGACATTTGACAGCTATTGTGTGAATGAACTCTTCAACTCAGTATATTATAGTTTGTTTTACATGGCAATAACTAGACACGCTGATTTCCTCCAGTAGCGGCTCCTAAAACCATTTTGACTCTCATCTATAAAACACACACACACACACACACACACACACACACACACACACACACACACACACACACACACACACACACACACACCTCTCAAGACTCAAGCAATAACCCGGCATGGAAAAAAAAAATCTACAATGAACCTCCTTGGGGACACAGAAGTCCCTAAAACCTTGCATCTCATAGTGTGGTGAGAGAGATGGTGTGTGTGTGTGTGTGTGTGTGTGTGTGTGTGTGTGTGTGTGTGTG
>CAIGQV010019101.1:5643778-5667672 GCA_903798115.1 Danio jaintianensis
TCACGAGTCCAACACTCTAACCACCAGGCCACGACTGCCCCCACTATCGATGATAGTGATGTTATAATATAAAGTAATTAAATGTATGTCAACTCAAGCATTAAAAGGGGGTAACAATTCATTAAATGTTAGGGTTAGGGTTGTAAATACAATGCAGAAAAAAAGAGATATTATAGTTCACTAAAACCAAATGAATTAAAATAAATAAATGAAAATGTTGATGTTTATGTTATGTACATAAATAAATAATAATAATGACTTACAAATGATACTATAATCAATCTTTCAATGGTACCTCAATGAACTAAAATGCCACTGAGACACATAGCAGCATTAATTGTTAGATCATTATTTTATTTATTTATTTATTTATTTATTATTATTATTATTATTATTATTATTATTATTATTATTATTATATATTTGCACAAAATGTAATTTTATTTGATCAATAAAAACACAATAAAAACTCTGACACTTTCAGATAAATGTTTTCTGTTAGACTAGATTTTGAAAATGTACTTTATAATTTATATAATTTATAATTTACATCTTTTTTCACCACTTTTCAATAACCTTTAGTGATTCCTGTGCAAATGGAGAGAAACTGTGACTGTAGGATTTAGACCTGTCCAGAAAAAAAGAAGATGAAAAAAAACCCCCAAAAAACGTCTGTTATTCAGCTCTAAGAATAAAGCTGTGCAAATGCTTTAAGTGGAAAGCTGTGCTCTGTAACTAATTTAGTGGTGTATTTTATTATATTCTTTTTTGTCTTGAAACCTTTGGGTGACTTTTGGAGAGCTAATGTTTCTGATTACTGAACTTTTTTTTTTTTTCCCCCATTCGTCTTCCTTCTCTTTTCCTCACACAAGTTATTTATGAAATTCCCGAAGCAGCTTAGGATAAATGACACGAGGCGGAATAGAGAAGCATGGCGGACTTTAAAATCATTAGAATAAGAGGAGGCTCGCAGTACAGAGTGTTAGCAAGAACAAGCGCCCCAGAAATGCACTTGATGGCTTTCCCACTGCATCATTCGCTCGCGCCTGACAGCGGATGGATTGCCAGATACAAAGAAGCCTGGTTCTCTGGCGTCTTCTGATTTAAATGTCACTTTCGAAATAAAAAAGGTATCACTCTAGTGTGAGTCTGATGTAGACATTAGTCTGAGTGGGACTGGTTGAGAAGCAAACCTAGTCATCTGAATGGGGATAAATGGAGGAAATGAAAGATAGACAGGCTGGGGGAAAACCACGATTGATGGCTGTAAACATCACAATGGTAGAACGTGCTTTCGCAATTATAGGATATTGTTTCATGATCCTCCGAAACGCACTGATATTGAGCTCATTTGAGGGAAAAGAAAGTAAGAATGAAAGATTGAAGGCCGGGTTATGACAAAACTTTTTAAAGCACAGCTTTTAGACAACTAAAAAGTCCAAACTACTGCTGTAGCTCACAATAAGATGAAGCACAAGTAAAGCAAACTTATTCTGGTTTAGTACAAGTCATCAAGCAGATGAATCTTCAGTGTAAATATATATACACACACACACAAGTTTTAGGACAACAAATAATAACTTGATCATTTGGTATCAAAAGTGGTTTATATGAAAGGCAAAGGCCTCTAGATTACGCTTATTTTAGCAAAATCAAATATGATCATGCCTTGATTTTTAATTATTTAATTAGGACAGTAAGGTCTGACTTTGCTTAGACAAAAGTCTTGTCCCTTAACATAAATAATGTACAGTATAGAATATAAAGTCATGGTGCAGTGGAAAAAGAACTAATATTGTGTATGACTCCCATGAGCTTGGACGACTGCATCCATACATCTCTGCAATCACTCAAATAACTTATTAATAATGTCATCTGGAACGGCAAAGAAAGCGTTCTTGCAGGACTCCCAGAGTTCATCAAGATTCTCTGGATTCATCTTCAATGCCTCCTCCTCTATCTTACCCCAGACATGCTCAATAATGTTCATGTCGGGTGACTGGGCTGGCCAACCCTATATATATATATATATATATATATATAGAGAGAGAGAGTTTTTGTTTTTGTTTTTTTGCTGATATCCATATTATCATTTTTATTTGCATTATGGACAAATAAACTAAAAATGTGCATGGTTTGCATTATATTTTTTGTTTATAATGACTTTGTTTTTTCAAAAGCTGAAGCAACTTGCTTGGAAATTTAGTTGCATATTCATAACCAATTTGACAGATGGTGTGTTTCAGGATAATATCATATCATAATATTTAATATCATATCATAAGAAATTTTGTAATGTCAAAAATAAATAAAAAAATATATTATTCTCACTCACTAAAGCACATAAACTGCAAGTATATTCAGTGTCACACTTGAGATTAATTCACTTTTAATTCACTAATTACAACGTCATTATTACTATTATTAATGTAATTATCAATAATATTCATAATACAGGTTTCACTAGAAATGACATTAAAGAACAAAAGAAAATTAATTCTTAGTACTTCTGTGAGATTTTAAACCAAAAAATTTAAATGTGCTGTTTAATGGAGAGATTTTATCAACACATTTTAAAAACATAATAGTTAAAATAATATATTTTCTAATAGCTCATTTCATTTGTTTTTGCCATGATGACAGTACATCATCTTGTACTAGTTATTTTGCTAAATACTAGCTCATATTCAGCTTAAAGTGCAATTTAAAGATTTCTTTATTGATTCGTTGTTAATGCAATAATGTTTAGAAAATGTAAAGAATGTAATGTCAAGAAACATAAAAAATCTATATATCTCTATCAATCTATATACATTAATGTTTTTTTCCAGCCAAACTAGCAAACTAAAAGACGTATGACTTTATTCAAAACTAAAATGTACTGTGGAAAAAAGCAGCACAATAATTGTTTCTGTAAAAAAATTTTTTTAAATTAGTACAAATTCCACAGGAGGGCTAATAATATTCCACAGGAGGGCTATATAAATTGTGTTTTCAGTACATTTGAACTATATTTTACTAATATTTGAAATTACAATTAAGACCTATTTAAGTGGTACTAAAACAATGTAAAAAAATTATCCAACTACATACAGTAACATACATTTAATTGACAATACAGTACATTTAATTGCAAATAGCATGCATTTTAACTGTCTGAATACATAACATTTAGTACACTATTGTCTTACATTATTGTCTTACTTTCATATTTTGTATATTTAGTTTGACAGTGTTTGTAACTCAAGTCTGCTGTAGATCTGTATCATGGTCTCAGGTATAACCAAACGGAGGCAGTATTTTCCACCTGCAGACACGCAAACACAAACTGAAACTCCTCACACGCACACTCTGAACAATGAGAAGATGAAGATTGGGTTTTAAATTGAACGGCATTGTCTTCTCTGATGCTGCCATCGCCACATTGATTTATCTGTGCATATTTTAATTTGTCCTGGATACAATAGACCATTATCGCAATCACCTCCGGCAATTACCCCTTTATTTCTGCATTCAGTTCGCAGTTTTAATTGATGGCGGCTTTTAATGATGGCATCTAATTAAAAGCCATCCTTGGAATAAAATGTTTGGCTGAGTTATTTAAAAAAAACAGTAAAACACTCATAAACATCTTTTAGCAAAGTAGTATACGCTATAAGTTAACGCTGGAGTGTTTTTAATTGATGTCATGCTGTTTTGAGAGAAAGACGGACTGAGCTGTCAATGGCTTCAGACAGGTATGGAGCGCCGCGGACTGAAAGACAATTCAAGTGTTCAATTATTGACACAATGTCAGATGTGTGCCATAATAAGTCAAGAAAAAGACACATTATGATGTGCAGTTTCAGCTCTAGGCTCGGAATAACTCAGCCGCAGTCAAGAGGAACAAGTGTTGTGAGTTTAGGGCACATTCAAAGTTAATGTTTGTTGTTTAAAGTCATGATGAATGTAATACATATACATGACCTGTAAAAATATATTCAGTTGAAGTCAGAATTATTAGCCCTCCTGTTAAATTTTAAATCCTTTTTATATCCCCCCCCCCTTAGTAAATTATTAGTTAGTAATTATTATTAGTAATTATTAGTAAATAATAGTTTTAATAGCTAATTTCTAATAACTGATTTCTTTTATATTTGCAATGATGACAGTAAATAATATTTTCAACCCAGGCTCATTCTGAAAATGTACCGCTATATACATTTCTGGAGAGCGCCAAATATGTCCCAGAAGGTACTTTTTTTTTTGCAGTTTTTGCAAATCCACCAGAGGCCGCTGTGTAAACTTTTTGAGATCTCAAATTTCTCTCGCGAGTGCCATTCGTGCCTGCTGTCCTCACGTTAATCCACCAGAGGCCGTTCTCGACTGACTGACTGACCGATCGACTGACCCACCCTCCTCCTTCCCTAAACCCAACCAATAGTGTTTTCAAAAGCACCGATTGACCCGCCCACCCACTTCCCTAAACCCAACCGACAGTTTTAAAAAAGCAATCCAGAAAAAGAAAAGCCCTCGCCTGATTTTTACCACATTTTCAGATTTTACCACATTCTCACCCTGTTATTTACTTGTTTATTTAATTTTTTGGGCTTCTATTTTTGTCTTTCCCGCTTTCTGGAACCGTTCTTCACCGAACTCGAACCCGTCTTGGTCAACCCCTTTCTGCGTCTCAAGTCCACCAACGTACATGGCAAGCTAACTGGACAAACTGGTAACAGTTGGAGAGCCGTCCATACAGAGGTAAACGCGAAAAGGAATGGCGTCCAGAAATGTATATAGGGCTACGTTTTCAGAATGAGGCTATGTTGGATTTCTTTGATATAGACCGACAGTGTTGGAAGGATTAATGTTTATAGTCCTCAACACATTCTGCAGTGACGCACATACATATGTGTATGTGACTGGCTGCTGTTTATTGTTTGTCAGAGCAAGAGAAAGCATGTGTGTGTGTGTGTGTGTGTGTGTGTGAGGCCAGTCCTTCCCCACCTCCGGCTCCATTGTCCCCCTGCCAGCCACATTTGAACTTAATATTCCATGAAATAAGGCAGCCCATCAAACCATTGTAATCGTGTCAGGTTAATAGAAGAAGTGAAATTATTTCCCCTCACACTCTTTCAAACTCAACCACTTCTCTCTCTCTCTCTCTTTCTCTCTCGTGTGCACGTTCACGAGCACATTTCCGATCATGCCGCTATATTATTTGTTTGTTCCGCTCCCATAAAATGCTTCCCTCCTCTGTTGTGATTATTCTTAGTATCTGTGCTGAGGGACTCACACAGTCTTTTCAAACGGTTCGGACAACGTCTCATCATAATAAACAGTGCTTTTCCTCCGTGCACCTCATATATCGCTCTTTTACATGTATGAGTGTTTTGGAATAAGCATTGGCCATCAATGTGTTCCTTTGCTATGATTTGAAGATTTTTGTACACTTCACTACTAGTACTTTTCACCCTGTTTACTCATTTATTATAAATAATATATTAATTTACATCAGATAAGACACTTGATGGAACAAACTGAATATAAAGGCAATTTTATGACCATTACTTCTTTTCTCATGGTCCGTCCAAGTCTCTCTAAACTTGAGAGCTGCTCTGATTGGTCAGATGTCCTTCCTTAGCTCTTAAAAACACTGATAAGGGCAGTAAAAATGTCTGGTTTTACCATATCAATTCGAAGAGGTGCAGGCCTCAGCTACAACTGCAGTGTTTGAGGGTCAAAGTACACACTGTTCACGGCCAGCCATTGAGGCATTATTAAGATTGGTTACCAATCATGCAGGTTTGTGAAGGAAGTTATACTGGAATGTAGTTCTGAATCGCTTCTTTATTTCTGTAGACAGTAAGTCCATTTATCTGCACTTTGTTCTTTGGAACCTTGCAAAGACCTTTCCATTTACAAACAGCATTGAAAGATGAAATACTACAACAAATGGATGGATACATAGATGTAGGTGACTTTTTTCCATCAATAGGACATTAAAGGAATAGTTCACCCAAAAATGAAAATTACCTCCCTTTTATGAATTTCTTTCTTATGTGCAACACAAAACAAGATATTCTGAAGAATGTTGGGCAAAAACAGCCATTGAAATCCATAGTAGGAACAAAAAAATATTATTTGTCAATGGATTTTTCAGTATATCTTTCAGCATATCTTCCTTTGTGTTCAACAGAAGAAAGAAACTCAAACAGGTTTGGAACGAAAGGAGGATGAGTAAATTATAGTAGATTGTGTGTGTGTGCGTGCGTGCGTGTGCGTGTGAAAGGAAGATTTAGTTTCTTACATTCATTAATTCATTTTCTTTTCAGCTTAGTCCCTTTATTAATCTGGGGTCGCCACAGCAGAACGAACCGCCAAATTATCCAGCATATGTTTTACACAACGGATGCCCTTCCAGCTGCAACCCATCACTGGGAAACATCCATACACACTCATTCACACACATAAACTGCGGACAATTTAGCTTACCCAATTCACCTATACCGCATGTCTTTGGACTTGTGGGGGAAACCGGAGCACCTGGAGGAAACCTACGCCAATACGGGGAGAACATGCAAACTCCACACAGAAATGCCAACTGAACCAGCCGAGGTTCGAACCAGCGACCTTCTTGCTGTGAGGTGATTGTGCTACCCACTGCGCCACCATGTTGCCCTAGTTTCTTACACAAACAGATAATTTCGGCAGACCTCAGTGTATCATCATGAGCCATAGATAATATTTTTTTCAGCTATTTATTTTCATAAAATAGAACTAGACAGTGTCTAGTATGGTATACAGTGCTCAACCTATATGAGTACACCCCTTAAAAATCTCTCATTTAAATTAATATTTTCTACAGGAAGCTTTACAGTATTATATTTGTGCATATACATTAGATTAGTCAGTACTGAATACAAATCTGGAGCTAATATAACAAAATAAATGATGATAATGGTCTAAAATTTGCACACCCAAATGTATATGTTAGGGGAAAATATTAAATAAAAACTTCAAAAAAAGCAAAATTCAAGAGAAACAGTGAGTATAAAATTTTGTTGATTTTTATTTATTTTTTCAAGATTTTGCATGAATTTAAATGTATTATCTTTCTATTTCTAAAGATGTTCCATGACTAAAATATGATTTTAATAAATAGATCCATTTAATAATCCTTCGGGTGCTCCGGTTTCCCCCACAGACCAAAGACATGTGCTGTAGGTGAACTGGGTAAGGTAAATTGTCTGTAGTGTATGTGTGTATGTCCTGGTCCTCCAGATTGGGGGTTTAGCATCGGGCTAACAACTCACCTCATAAAAAAAACTAGATGTTACAAAACACCAATATGGTGCGGCTATATATTAACTTCGATATAAATGGCCCTGGGAGTTAGTAAGTAAGTATATCCGTTTAATAAATCTGTTTTGTTCAAATGCACCAAAATATATGACCTCTATTCACTGAGAAATGGATACAAATATTCATTTTCAAAATGGGGTGTACTCATTTATGCCGAGCATTATATGTCAATCTTGTGTGTGTGATTGTCTTATTTTAGTTTTAATTTGGTTTTACACTTTTTATTGAGTTAGAGTTATTTCAATAATCTGTAAATGTGATTATCTAAATATATATCAAAAAATAAATTAATTAAAAGTGTTTGTTTTGTATTGCAGTGGTTTTGTCATATTTAGTGTGAAGAAAATGTCATCTGTGGCAGCACGGTGGCTCAGTGGTTAGCACTGTCACCTCACAGCAAGAAGGTTGCTGGTTCGAGTTCCCGGCTAGGCCAGTTGGTGTTTCTGTGTGGAGTTTGCATGTTCTCCCCGTGATGGTGTGGGTTTCCTTCGGGTGCTCCAGTTTCCCCCGCAAGTCCAAAGACATGCGCTCTAGTTGAATTGGATGAACTAAATTGGCAGTAGTGTATGAGTGTGTGTGTGTGTGTGTGTGTGTGTGTGTGCGTGTGTGTGAATGAGAGTGTATGGGTGATTCCCAGTACTGGGTTGCAGCTGAAAGGGCATCCACTGTGTAAAACATTTGCTGGAATAGTTGGTGGTTCATTCCGCTGTGGCGACCCCTGATAAAATAAGGGACTAAGTCGAAGGAAAATGAATGAATGAAGATGTCATCTGTCAGCATTTGAGCATATGATTCCTCTTCTCCGTTTCCCGTTGAAACAACAATTAGGACAAATGACCAGCTGATTAAACATTTCTCCAAATTTTTGCTTTTGTCACAAGGAGGAAAATTGCCAGGCTTGAATTAAGAGGGGGGCTTAAGGAAATATAATCAGCGGTCTCAAAATAGAGATTTTTTTTAAGAGGAGAAATTATGACTTTGCGGCTATTGAAAGCTAATTTTAAAATAATTATGTGTGCTGTTCTCATGACAGTCAGGAATAATTTAGTAATTGGCTCCATGTTCCATAATTTAAGAAAATGATTGTCATTATGTGTGTGTAATCATATTCTGGCGGTCAGATGACATTGAGGAATGTGGTGGTTCATCAAGCTGGAGAACATGGATGTGTCGTGGAAGTCTGTGTACAGTTGAAGTCAGAATTATTTGCCCCCCTGTATATTTTTCCCTAATTTCTATTTAACGGAAAGAAGATTTTTTTTTTCAACACATTTCTAAACATAATAGTTTTAATAACTCATTTCTAATAACTGATTTCTTTTATCTTTGCCATGATGACAGTACAGAATGTTTTACTGGATATTTTTCGAGATACTAGTATTCAGCTTAAAGTGACATTTAAAGGCTTCGCGAGGTTAATTAGGTGAATTTTTAGGGATGTCCCGATCAGGGCTTTTTGCCCTCGAGTCCGAGTCATTTGATTTTGAGTATCTACCGATACCAAAACCCGATACTTCTATAATACGTAAAAAAAATAAAGATGAGCGAAGAAACAGATCCAGGATGTTCCTTATTTTTTATTTAATTCACCTTATTTTAACATTCAACAACTGTGTTAACAAACAGATCAGTTCTGTGAGGTAGCTTGAACAATCAAGTAATAAATAACATAAATGCTTCACTTTTGGACTTTAGTGCAACAGTAAATATAAAAATAATATAATATAAAAACATATAGCACCTCAACTTAAAATACCCGGCAGGCAATCCCAAGTTTACATATCTCACAGTTTGCTATGGCAATGTTGTCGTCATCAACTTTATAATACCTCCAGATGGCAGACATGCTCGCGCTCTCCACTTCAAGCTGCTTCCGTATTCTACTTTGCCGGCATTTAACCAATAGCAACTCTGCAACAAAGTGAAGTCAAGAAGGATGTCTAACTCTGTGCCACTGCATAACTACTGATGTGTTAAAAAATAATGAGAAATATATATATATATATATTCCAGTCCTGATCGGGAGGTAACGTCCAATTCCGATCGAGTCTGAAACCAAGTGATCGAGCCTGATTTCCGATCACGTGATCGAATCTGGACATCCCTATTAATTAGGCAAGTCATTGTATAACAGTGGTTTGTTCTGTAGACAATCGAAAAAAAAAACTGCTAAAGAGATCCTCAAAAAGCGTACACAGCAGTCTCTGGCGGATTTGCAAAAACTGCGAGAAGACATAACTCTGGTTACTTATTTTGCTGTCCCCAGAAGACCTGGGTACATATCCGCAATGAGCCTTGGTTGGATATATACTAGTGCTGGGCAAAAATTTATCATGATTAATCGCATCCAAAATAAAAGTTTGTTTTGACACAATTTAAGTGTCAGGCGTCCGTTCTGTGTTGTCGTCATGTGATCCCTTTGTTCTGTTTTCCCGCCATTTTCTGTTCATTAGTTTCACCTGTGTGTCATTATCCCCTGTGTATATATACCCCTTTGTTTAGCCTATCAATCTTTCACAAACCATTTTAAAGAGGTATTTGCAGTCTCACTTACCCCTTTGTCTGTGCACGATGAACTACTCACTCTCCGCCAAGGCAACGCCTCCATCCACGAATACACGCTGCAATTCCGAGCCCTCGCCGCCAGTAGCGGCTGGAACCAAGTGGCCCTCCTTGCCGCCTATCGCAGAGGTCTAAAACCCAGCACTCAAAAACACATAGATTTATTTACAACACACTCACTGGAAGATGGAGACACAGGAAGATGGAGACACAGGACCATGGAGACACAGGAACATTCAATACCGGAACATGAAGGAACTAAACAAAGGGGTATATATACACAGGGTATAATGACACACAGGTGAAACTAATGAACAGGAAACGGCGGGAAAACAGAACAAAGGGATCACATGACGACAACACAGAACGGACGCCTGACATTAAGTGTGTGCTGTATATATTTATTATAACACATATCTTATGTACATAACACATATCTTATGTCAAAGCAAACTTTTATTTTGGATGCGATTCATTGAGATTAATCTTTGCCCAGCACCAATATATACATATCGTAAGTAAAAAAACAAAAAAGTATGTAAATAATTCAATCATTCATTTTCCTTCAGCTTAGTCCCTTATTTATCAGGGGTCGCCACAGCAGAATGAACCGCCAACTATTCTGGCATATGTTTTACGCAGCGGATACCTTTCCAGCCGCAACCCAGTACTGGGAAAGTAAATAATTATATTGTTAATAATATCTTTTTAGGTGCCAGATTTAAACCCATTGCTTCAGATAGCATAACGCTGACTCACATGATTTCAAGTTGATTTCTGAATAAATCATTAAGTACAATGTTTGGATTTGAAAAGGGAGATTTTACTGTTTCTGAATCAGACGCCAGATGCAAAAGCACAAGCAGGTGTGGAAGTGTGCTCTTCCAGGCCGAGTATATGTGTGTATGCTGATTTATAGTGGGGCCAGAGAGCAGGGCCCTGGAAGTGCAGAGGCAGTGCTTCAAATACAGATTGTCGGTGGCCTCTGGTGTGATTGCTGACCCAAGGTGAGGCACTTAGTGATTTATCTCCTCCAGTATCCCCCATCTCTTCTTCTCCATGTAACAGGCTGTACTGTAGACTCCTTCGCTGGACCCCAGTATATAAAATAAGGCTGGATTTAAACCTCAACAGCATTCACCTCCATGCTCTGGAATAATGTATACATCCCGCGATGCCCTTTATTGCAAGCACCGACTTATATTTTCTAGTATATCTTCTCCCGTTATCTTTTGTTCGCTTTTTCACTTTCTCCCTCACGCACACACACACACACACTCTTCCTCTTTTGCTCCGAGCCCCACAGCTGTCTGAAGCTGAGGCTGGCTAATGAGGAAATATCTTCTCAGCTGAGTGGATTCGATGCCAAGAGGAAAACCTGCAGAATCAGCCCAACAGCTTCATCTGTCTAGTGTGTGTGTATGTGTGTGTGTGTGTGTGTGTGTGTGTGTGTGTGTGTGTGCTCTGCGCTGCTCTTAACATATTTCACCGCATGGGACAGCTGCTGACATCCCCATGCCCTGAGATCCTTCTGGAGCAGATTTACAGTGATTTTCAGTGCAATTATACCTGCCAGTTCTGACTGGTAGAGTTGCCCTCCTCAGCGCTCATGTCTTAATGCTGGGAAGCTGACCAAGGGCCTTCACCTCCAGACGGAGGGTGCAGGGTATAAGACTCACAGACTCTTCCCTTTTGCTGCAAACCCACGTCTCAGACTCTGCCTTCCGCATGCCCTGCCTTGCGCACGCACACCTGCCGCCCTGGACATCATTTACAGTTAGTAAGGAGTGAAAATTAGATCTCAGGCTTGTTGTCTGTCACCAAGAAGAGCTTCGGGCTTTGAAGTTGTGGTTGTCCACCCACAGGCAGGACAACATGGATCTTTCCAGGCTCTGTGTCAATCATAGCATCTCTCACAGAGAGTGGGTGACCCCTACAGTTGTAACACCCCTTAACATCTGAGGATAGAATGAGAAAATACAGCTGGTCTCAAGTATTGACATGTGTCAGTTTATAATACAGAGTGAAAATGTGAAGTTTTTACCTTAAAGTTGAAACCTTAAAAATGACAATTCTGTCTTCATTTAGACACCAATCACTTGTTCCAAACCTGTTTGATTATCTCTTGTTTCTTTGTCTGTTGGACACCAAAGGAGTTATTTTTAAAGACTCGTAGTTACTGACTTCCAGAGGTGGGTAGAGTATCCAAAATCTATACTCAAGTACAAGTAACTTTTACAGTAGAGTACAGAAATGTAACGGAGAACCAATGTAGTGATGTAAGAGTAAAGTATTTTCTCTAAAACTTCAGTTGAGTAAGAGTAAAGGTACATATCTTTAAATGTACTCAAAATGTACAATTTACCGAGCAATTTTACTCAATTGTATATTTTACTAATTCATTACTACCCACCTCTGCTGACTTCAGTTTTTTTCTACTTTAGAAGTCATTGGGTACTCTGCATTCCGAAGTGAGTTGCTAATTCAAATTATGTAAAGGTTTCATGAAGATGTTTCATCCTTTAGTAACTAAAATAAAATAAAATAAAATATATTACTACAACACAGGCGCCCCCTATACATTTCTGGAGAGAGCGAATTATGTAGCCAGAAGTACGTATGGCTGCATTTCGTCTTTAAAACGAATGCCATGGGGTGGTATGATGCCGCCAACCACTTCTGTTTCTTTTCATGCTACTGGCTGACTGCTTACCTCTCTGTGGATGGCTTTTCCACTGTTACCAGTTTGCCCAGTAGCTCACTGCATATGTCGGAGGACTTGAGACGCAGAGTGGAGTCGACGGCAATAACGGGGTTCGGGTCCGGTGAAGAACGGTTGCAGAAAGCAGGTAAAACAAAAGGCAAAAAATTAAATAAACAAGCAAATAACAGGGTGAGAATGTGGTAAGACCTAAAAAACGTGGTCAATTGGTGCTTTTGAAAACACTATCGGTTGGGTTTAGGGAAGGGGGTGGGTGGAGAGAATCGGTCGGTCAGTCAGTTGACAGAGGCCTCTGGTGGATTTATGCAAGAAGAACAGGTGCGAATGGCACTCCGAGATAAATTTGAGATCTGAAAAATCGTACACAGTGGCCTCTGGCGGATTCACGAAAGGAAAACTGCAAAAAAACATACCTCCTGGGACGTATTTCGATCACTCCAGAAATGTATACCAGGGTACGTATCCATAATGAGCCTAGGTTGTATTACTAGCATAGTCAGTTTGGGCCATTTCAGAGAATTTATGGAATACCAAGAAGGTGGTCCAAATGTGTGATAATAATCAATGAACATAATGCTGTGTAACTCACATTTTAGAGAAAATATTGGCAATTACCTTGTTTGTCAAAATGGTACAAACCAATGTCTGCATTGAATCAATCATTCAACCAATTTTTTCATTCGTTATACTGGTTGCTTGTTTTGTTCTTGAATGAATCAGCATTTTTAAATGAAACAGTTGAATGGTTACTATGAAGTCTGAAAAATCTCCACCACAGAATAGTCTGACTAAAACTAATAGACAAGCCGAGTGACACAAACTGGAACACTGCTCGACCAATTAGATTTTAAAACTGGAAAGATACATGTAATTTATCTTTTAACTTACTATGCCGAAGATTTAAATTTTGTTTCTGGCAGTAACTACTTATGCATGTGAAAAGTCTGCCATATTGATGCCTCAATGTAGTATGCATCTTTCATTTCGGATTCCTTGAACCTTATGACCTTTGAACTCTGTCTCTTATAATAGGCTGGGGCCTCTTTGGCTGTGCCATATATCACCCTTTATATCCATCTATATATCTCGCCATAAAAAACTGAATTGCTTCTCTGAGCTAATCAGAGAGTCTGTAGCCAGACGGAGTCTTGTAATAGGCAACTGACGATTGTGGTTGGTAAAGGAGGTGTACAAGAGATCCTAGATTTCCACTGAGTGTTTATGGCGACCATCTTATCTCTGCATTTGCCAGAATGTGAGTCGCAAGTTAAAAATGAGCAGGAGAGGCAGGGCGAAATAAAGAGAAAAACAGCAAGAGAATGCAGGTGAACGGCCAATGATCTTCAGGGACCAAGGAAATGAGGAAGAGAAGGTATTAAAAGAGGAGGGGGACATAGTTTCTTGAAGGGGAATAGCAATATCCTCTAGAACCCATACTGTCACTCCAACAGCCAGCCTGCTGTAATTCTTTTAAGGGGCTCATCCCTCATTTTCTGATTAACGTCAGCGTTCTGGGCCAGTGTGAAGAATCAAACTAATTGATGCGCAGTAATGTATTTGTCAACAGAAAGTGGTCCCAGCTGGCCCTGCGTGATGACTCTCACAGGCAGCTGTTTGAGGATTGTGAAGGGCTGAATGGGAGAGCTGGGTTATTGAGATCATTAGCAATCTGAATGATTTTATGGCTTTACCTGGGCGGATGATGAATGGTTGGTAGAAGCAAAATATACCTGTACAATATACATGTGATTAGATTAAACCTACAGTGTTGGTGGGTAATGCATATGCTCCAACATATTGCACAATGACACCTACGCAGACCATACAAGTATACCTTTTTGTGTCATTTTCTGGTCTTGTTTTATTTCTAAAGGCCAGTTTTATAGAAGTGTTGTAGTACTGAAAATCAGACTACATTTGTATGCTTGTCTTGTTATGAACTTAGAAGCATTTGGACTTGTGGATCAAGAAATTGGTCTTGCCTCATATTCAAGGACTACGACATGATTTTTTTAAGTTTGCTTGACACTGATAATCTTCATTCACCCCAAAGGAAAACTTATTTGCACTGATTTTTTTTAGGTCTTCATCTTGGGTCGTCCCTCTTCTTATTTTGGCCTTTACTCAGACACAGCACATTAAGGTTTCAAATATCGACTCATGCATGAATTACCTAATTTAAAATACAAAACAATTTGTTCCCATTCAGACAACTTACCAAATACAATCTGAATATTTCTACAAGACAGTTCCTGTGATAACTGGATCTTAAGGACTTATTCACTGAAGCTCCTTGAGTTGTCAAATAGAAGATGGATATCTAGTCTTATTCTTGCTTCTTTAGTGGTTCTTTGTGGTAGTATTTGGCTCGTAATCATAGGGGAACCGGTTTAAGGGGAATACAGTCTCAGTAATGGTTGTTTGGTGGTTCTTTGTGGTGGGTAAGGTGCTACATATCACATTCTTTAAGTATATATATTTGCTATATACTTTAGCACTGTAGTTGTAGTGATTCCCCTAAGATTACGAGTCAGTGTACAACTTCTGCCCCATTTCCACCAGCAAGAACCAGATGCTACTTTGGAACCAGTGCTATTGCAGGTTCTGAGCTGGATCATCTGGCAAGCTTTGTAAAACTTTGCTTTCAACCAGCTAAAGAGCCAACATAGAGCCAGGTCTGACATCAACCTTCCCAGCAACAAAAACGCAGAAGCGCCAAATACAAACGAGGCATCAACAATGCATTGCTATTAATGTTAATATCTTCGCGACCCTATATCGACATCCAAACACTATTAATTCAATGTGTTCATGCAGTTTAAGGTCAGTGTTAATGCCTCAACACACTTACACTGAAGTTCCCAGAAATCCTAAGCAGACTGAGTTGGCAATTAGTTGGCTAAGGTGTGTTTAGTCAAAATTAAAGCTACATTTTATCAGTGTAAGATTGGACACCCTGCAATAGGAAGTTTGCAAGGTATTCTAGAGCAGGGGTCACCAACCCTGTTCCTGAAGAGCTACCTTCCTGCAGATTTCAGTTGCAACCCTGACCAAACACACCAGTCTGTAATTATGAAGTCCTGCTTCGGGTCCTAATTAACTGGTTCAGGTGTGTTTGATCAGAGCTGAAATCTGCAGGAAGGTAGCTCTGAAGAAACAGGGTTGGTGACCGCTGTACAAGAGGCTCTCCTGAAGATTCGTTCAGACCGAAGGATCCCAAATGGTGCCTCAAGTTTCTTTTCATTTTTACAGTCACACATCCCTGTCACTTTCTTAATCTTAACTCTAGGCTTAGACTGATGAATAATTAACAGGCTTGTCTCCCAATACTGATCTCCGCATATCCAGAGTTGACGACTCAGCTGCAAGTTGTCCATTTATCTGCCGTGGACAGAGGGGCAGATTCGGGCCTTCATCAGCAAGCGCACATATGCAACATGGTCCCCAGGCCCCACGTTGACAGCTCCCCTCTTTCATGCCCTTTCCAGTCAGCAGGCAGACACCGAGCAGCCAGCATACATCCATATTCATAGGGCAATGCTGAATGTCATGTTTACCTGTCAAGGTCGTGATTAGGATGAACTGTTATCAGGTATGTAAGTGACCCCCCCCCCGCTCCACCAGCACCACCACCTTTACACTGTCACCCTCACAAGCGTCTGGAAACGAGAGCAGTCAACAAAACCATCCAACAGAAGAGCCTTTGATTCTCAGTCTCTATTTATTCTAATGTATCTTGGCATTACAACAGTAGCTCATAATGAATTCTGATAAATTAAAGGTTTTATTGTTCAGCTGCCATCGCCGTCTTTGATCAACATGCCAATTACGGAGGGTAATTTTCCCGCTCTCTTCTTCTCCTCTCTTAAGAGGTTTTCCACCAAGTGGAGGGAGTTGACACCCGCTTGACAGATTCTTTTTTAATTTTTTTTCTCTCCTTTCTGTTTTATCATTACAGTTACACACGCGCAGGAATTTCATTGTCTTTCACCCCTTTCTCCCTGATAGTTCTGCACGAGAAGTAAGAAAAAAGAAAATCTGTTGACTCAATTGGGGATGTCACAGAGGAATCTTTAACCTGAATGGAAGCGTTTTGACTCCTCTTATATGAAATGACAGATGAGGACGCAGTCTGTCTTCATCGAGGTAGATGTACACAGACAAGTGCGCCTCTCCCCTAACTAGTGTGTGGGTCTAAAAATAAGCAAATAAAACAAACTAACATGCTGGGGGCAGATGGGAGATGGAGGGGTGCTTTTTTCATAAACAATATATGAGGTGCTTTTTGCAAGTCAAATCCTTAAAGATTCACTGTTGGCTTTCTCTTCTCAGCATCTTTTAAAATGCACTACTGCGTGCCAAAGGAAATGGCAGGGAAACATCAGAGGGGGCAGGCAGATGTGTGTGCGTATGCGTGGTGTATTAATAAACAGAAAACAACGCATTAACAATATAACGGCTGACATAAAGATTGCCGCCTTCCCCCATGCACCCCATGCGCTCAGTTCTCTTTCTCTTCCCAAAGTGGCCCCGGAGATGTTTGCCAAAGTAAATTCACTCTGTTGCATGCTCAAAATCCCCTATGCGCCCTTGCACAGTCGTGGTCTTATGCAACTAGCATTAGCCCGCTCCCGAAGAAGCTTCCAGAAGCGATGCAATACTGCGGGAGAATGTCCAGTAATTAGGTCTTACCATTAGCCCCTATAGGCTTCTACCAACCCACCCTTGCACGTCACTATTAAAAGTGGAGATGAGTTGTAACTGGCAGTTGTGCAGTGACCTGTGTGCATCAAAGCATCCTTTCTTTATTGGTTTGTCTCCTGTCCACACTAATGGCCAAAGGGGGATGAGCCTCGACTTCACCTGACCAGCCCTCACAAAGCCAGGTCTCTAGAGCCGACAAGCGGAACGAAAATCGTGTTAACCCAACCCAAACCAAAACACACACACACACACCCACAGAAACTGTGCATTTCTCTTGATTTTGCCTAGAAATCAGTGGTAGGTGTCAGCTTGGCTCATTATTGTTTACTAGCAATTGTTATCGGGCCGATGTGTCACCTATGTAAAGAAATGCCTAAGACACAAATGTCGAGATTTAACACCAGTCCTGTCATTAGCTCGATAAGTCAAAAAGACATGACATCCTATTTTGGTGTTTGCATCAAATGTTTACAAATGATGTGTAATATACATAAGAAGCATTTTAAATGAAAGTTTCTACTTTGATGTCTTAAATAACTTTTGTGAAAATTAAATGTCAAAACTTGAGCAAAGCAATGTTCTGTTGTCATTTAGCTTAACAGGTATATTTATCAGTCCCTCCAGCATTTTGCAGGAACATTTCTTTGATAACTGCGGCTTAACATGGCTTTAGCTTTTCTAAAAACGTATGACATTATTTGCTTCAATTTTTGTGTTTTATTGTGAAAACGCACACTAAGTGACTGTATTACATTTTATTATAATTAAAATTTTTGAAAATTCCTTTGTACAAAAATGGGTAAACCCTAGACTTTTAGGGAACGTGGCAAAGCTTTAAAACTACTGTAGTATTTTGGAGCATTATTGTAATTCGTAAATGTAGTCTGGTAATATGTTGCCAAATGATTCTTGTTCTAAATATGTCTTATTTCATACTGAATTGGAATTTCAAACCTTGTCTTTGTTTAACTGATCTCTTATTACGTTTTTTATTAGTCTATTAGTAATAAACAGTTCTATAGATATAAAACACTAAATTAGAAAAACATGTTTGAAAATGTAAAATATCTAAGATTATCTAATATTCTTGCTTGGTCGTAGTTAAGAAGACATATTTTATTACATCTACAGAATAAACTATTGCTATTATTTTCAAATCCTGACATTAAACAGGATGTTTAATGTTGACTGAATTACAAATCTGGCCTATATTATAATCATTTTAAAGATGGAGTCATCTTTGGGCCAACCATAAAACATAAAAAGCACAACTTTTTTTCAGTTTACTACTAAGGTTGCAAATTCATTATCACACTTATTGCTAATAATTTAATTGTCATAACCGATAAACAATTAATATCAAGGCTTTAAAAGCCATGCCTGAACATTACCAGTTGAATTCCCTACATTTACCTGACTTTAGGGCATGCCATTACATTTTATCTTATGAGCCTTTACACTCCTATAAAGTATGCTGGCCATGTTCCAGTCTGAACCCAGCATCCTTTCATCCACCGGCTTTGTTAGACTTTCCTTCATGTATTCATTTGAATAGGTTTTAGTCTTAAAGACTGAGCAGCTTTGGTCAGTCCACAACACACACACACACACACACACACACACACACACACACACACGCACGCACGCACGCACACACACGCACGCACACACACGCACGCGCACGCACGCACGCACACACACACACACACACGCACACGCGCACACGCGCACACGCACACGCACACGCACGCACGCGCACGCGCACGCGCACACGCACACGCACACGCACACACACACACACACACACACACACACACACTATGATGTCCTTTTCACAGTAGAAATGTAGGCCACTGAAACTGGCAGAGTGATTGCCCTTAGGCCTGGAAGAGCAAGGAATTGAAGATGAATTAAAAGTACATTAGCCATCATCATGGCCCAAGCCCATTGACATGTTAGATATATATATATATATTTTTTTCTTTCTCTCAGGATTTTGAAGGCCTCTTCTCATTTACTTAGGCCGCCCTATGCCAGGAGGTATAGTTGCTCATTTCCACAGTGCCCTGAACAATGCTTCCACTTAAACCCCTACACACACACACACACACACACACCATCGATCTCCTGCGCATTATTTGCTGGGTGACGAGTTTTCTCCCTTTGGAGCATCACAGCAGGTGGAAGCTGCAGCCCCTCGGCCAGCTTTTCTCCCCCCTCCTTTATTAAATGCATCTCAACTTCCATGTCATATTTTCCTCTTTTTAATTGATACACAGCCCAGCGCTGGTGCCCAGTACAGCATTATAAGGCTTCTCCTCCAAACAGACCCTTATCCTCCTCTAATAGGCGTCTCTCTCCTCTGAGGCCCTCAGCTGTGTCTGGCCACTGCTGCCTCTCTGGCTCTTTGCACCGAGGCATCTCCGCGTAGCCCATTAGTTTTCTCCCCCCCCCCCCCCCCCTCCAACCCGGGCCCTACATCACTACACATGTGTGCCTGGGCCATATTAGGAGGGATGCTGCCACGGTAAACATTCCTCATCTCGCAGGTTTGCTGTTTTTCTGTGGAGAAGAGATAGTGCCTTCGGTGAAGTTTCTCTCCTCGGTGTAGCCCAGGGAGGAATCAGATGCTGTAGGGCTTATTTAAACTATTTGACATATACAGGTACTATGTGGCTTTGAGGTATTGCGGAGCACATTGTACTGTAAATACCCCTATTAACCATTGTTACGGGTCATAAAAATGATGGATCTGTTGTAAAGACATAATGCTGTTAGAGATAAGATATAGATAATTGAAAGAGCAATTAATAAAATTGAATTATTATAAATGCTGTAGACTCAGTTAATGACGAGCTGTACATCATTACACAGTGCTTGGTAGGTTACGTATGAATTGTAATCAGTTACGGATTTCAAATTACATGACAACATTTGTAGTCAGTAATATAATCTCTGATGTTAGGCACACACTAAACGCTCAATTTTACTTGTTTTTTCACCTCAAGTGAATTTTTAGTTTGAGTTGAGTTATTTGAAATCCTCTTTCACGCGTTCAAGGTAAATGTGTTGCACATTCCATGTCATGTGTGCCACCAGGTGGAAATTCGACTATATATGCTCATTTGGATTGACTTTGTATGTAAGCTACTTGCACAAATATTTTTTTTGCTTGTGGTTGTGAACCAAGCATTAGATTACACATTTATGGAAATGTAATCTGTTTTTGGATTACACTTAGATAACTTTTGTGCTAACCCTTATTTGATGGATTAAAGTAGTATAATATTGTACTATTTTGACAGATACAAATGATAACTTGACTTCCAGTTGATCATTTAGAAAAGTGGCAGAAGGTCGATTTTTCCGATGAATCATCTGTTGAGCTGCATCCCAATCATCACAAATACTGCAGAAGACCTATTGGAACCCAAGATTAGTCAGGTTTGGTGAAGGAAAAATCATGGTTTGGGGTTACATTCAGTATGGAGGTGATCTGCAGAGTGGATGGCAACATCAACAGCCTGAGGTATCAAGACATTTTTGCTGCCCATTACATTACAATCCACAAGAGAGGGCAAATTCTTCAGCAGGATAGCGCTCCTTCTCATACTTCAGTCTCCACATCAAAGTTCCTGAAAGCAAAGAAGGTCAAGGTGCTCCAGGATTGGCCAGCCCAGTCACCAGACATGAACATTATTGAGCATGTCTGGAGTAAAATGAAGGAGGAGGCATTGAAGATGAATCCAAAGAATCTTGATGAACTCTGGGAGTCCTGCAAGAACGCTTTTTCTTTGCCATTCCAGATGACTTTATTAATAAGTTATTTGAGTCATTGCAGAGATGTATGGATGCAGTCGTCCAAGCTCATGGGAGTCATACACAATATTAATTCTTTTTCCACTGCACCATGACTTTATATTCTATACTGTACATTATTTCTGTTAGGTGACAAGACTTTTGTCTAAGCAAAGTCAGACCTTACTGTCCTAATTAAATAATTAAAAATCAAGGCAGGATCATATTTTATTTTGGTAAAATAAGCGTAATCTGGAGGTAATGATCAACTAGAAGTCAAGTTATTATTTGTTGTTCCTAAAACTTAGATAGGCGACAAGACATTTGTCAGGTAGTGTATGTATATATATATATATATGTGCAATGTATGGATAATTAATAATCAAAATGCTAACACTAATACTCTGTACTTGGAAGTAAATGTTTGCTAATAGAAACACTGAATAAAACACAATTACATCAGTCACACTTCTTTTGAGGTACTCTTCAGGTAATTCTTGCTATTAATAAACCATTAACTATTACTTTAGCCTCAAAACGTAAAAAAAAAAAACGAGGAGAATGAATTAATTATAAACATCTTACTGTCAATAGTATGTAATTGTGTAATCCATAAAAAGTAATTTTAGTCAGATTGTATTTATAAAATATCTGATTATGTAATCCAGATTACATGTAATCCGTTACTGTCCAGCTCTGATCACTATCTATGTGTGCCTCGGCTATTATTAGGAGGGATGCTGCCACGGTAAACTTTATTCACTACGCTGGTTTGCTGTTTTTCCATGTATAAGAGATAGTGCCTTCGGTGAAGTTTCTCTCCTCGCTGTAGCCCAGGGAGGTATCAAATGCTGTAGGGCTTATTTAAACTATTTGTCACCTCTATACTTTGCATTGGTAATCAACTGGGATTTAACTAGGTTTTGTTTAGATGTATATGTTGTTGTTGCACACTGTCAGTTAGGAGATGAAAAGCGTTCTGTCTTCTAGCGAAACAACCCAACAAAAAGCGCATTCCTGCCAGCGATGCTGCTTTTTAAGTCATCGGGGTAAAAGTGCTATGAGGAGCAAAGACGTGTTTTGCTATTCAACCGGTTTGAAGAGTCAAAAGCAGGTCTGTGTGTGTTGTGGAGGAAATATAGGAGAAGGAATCCAACAGATTGACCCTTTTGTATTGCAAATTCCACACTGTAAACAACACCTTCAAAAATATATGTTTTAGCTTAAACTTTTTTGTATGATTTCTCATACTGAGCCTCAGAATGAGATGTTTAAGCATAGCGACTCTTAACCTTTGTAACTCCAAGGTCCTCTATTGATAAAGTCAATGTTGGAAGGCCTCTATGATTTTGCTTTTGTTTTTCTTTTGTACCTCCAGAAATTATGACAAAGGTGTTTACTCATTCATTCATTCATTTTTCTTCGGCTTAGACCCTTATTTATCATCACAGCGGAATGAACCGCCAACTATTCTGGCGTTTGTTTTATGCAGCGGATGCCCTGCCAGCCACAACCCAGTACTGGGAAACACCCATCCACTCATTCACACACACATTCATACACTACGGCCAATTTAGTTTGAATTTGAATTTAATTCACCTATACCGCATGTCTTTGGACTGTGGGGGACTGTTCAAGTTTCTTTCTTCTGTTGAACACAAAAGGAGATATTCTGAAGAATGCTGGAAGTAGCCGGAATATATATTTTTTTATTCCTACAATGGATGTCAATGGCTGTTGGTTTCCAACACTCTTCAGAATATCTTCCTTTGTGTTCAGCAGAACCACTTGAGGGTGAGTAAATGGTGAGGACATTTTCTTTCCAGTAGAACTATCTCTTTAACTGCCATTAATATGCATAATACGCTCTTAAAATTAGGGCTCTTACTAAAACTCATCTTATTTCAGCTAGTTGACAAGGGAAGAAAAGAATAATTTTCTAATTAAAACTAAAATACACTGAAAACATGGTTGCAAACTATTTATATGGGTTGAAGTTAAACAAACAAATTCAATTTAGTAATGTTCAACTTAATTTGTTTGTTTAAATTCAACCCAAATAAATTGTTTACGTCCACTTACCTTAAAAGAATTGAGTAAATCCAAGGAATCTATCCAAGCTAAAACTTTAATAAATCAGACAAACAAAAATATACTAATATTACACTATAGTTTTAGTAAAAATTAAACAAATGACTAAAATATAAAACATAAATGCTACAACTTTAGATCAAATTTAAATAAATACAGAAAGTATCATTTAAAAGTTTGAATTTGAAAGTATTTTCAGCACTGAATTAATGCTGCTGTTTTGACAATTACAGAAAAATTAAATAAATAAATCTTTAGTTCTGCATGTTTTTATTTTTTGTTGTTGAATAAACCATCCTAAGTTAGTTAGTTAGACTGTTAGTGTGTTTATTAATTAAATTATTTATTTATTGTAGAATTTATTATTTGTTGAATAAACCAAGTTAGTTTGTTAGTTTATTTATTTATTTATGTACTTATTTATTTACATTTATTTATTTTATAGCAAAATTTATGTTATGTCTTTAGTTTTGCATGTTTTAATTGTTTTTTGCTGAATAAACCATCCTAAGTTAGTTAGTTAGTTTATTTATTAATTAATTTATTTATTTATTTTTTACTTTTTTTACATGTATTTATTTATTTCATAGCATGAGCAAATACAGTAAGTCTTAAAATATCAATTTATCAAAAATAAAGATTTCTGTACATTATAAATATTCTTATGCCTGAG
>CAIGQV010019101.1:5696021-5708172 GCA_903798115.1 Danio jaintianensis
TTCTTTCTTTCTTTCTTTCTTTCTTTCGCGACAAGCACGGCGAAACCACTCACCACCGGGTCCTTTCTCATCAGAGAGAAAACTTGAATGGCAAATTACTTTACACTCAGATACGTTCTGCCAGGCCTATTGGCTGTGAGGAGATGTTTTGCCAGTTCCTGACCAGATTAGTGTTTTTGTACTTGTTGTTGTTGTTGTTGTTGTTTTGCTTCTTCTTTTTTCAGCTATTCGGTCGTGTCTATTATTAATTTCAATGGATTGCCATATCACCAATCCGTACTGCTAAAATAAATCTGCAGATTTTAACAATCAAATCATTCTTGTTGCTTTATGCTACTTTTTTGTGTCTGTGTGCAGAAATAAGGCATTCAAAGAATGTGGCGTGTGACATTGTTGAGATCTCTTTTGAAAGAGACACGTGTGAGTGTATTTTTTTTTCTCAGAAGAAGAAAAATGTGAGAATGAGAAATATGAAGTGTGTCATTTCTTCACCAAACACAATTGTAAAACAACGTTTTCAAATAACTTTTCCAAGCGTTCCCTTTGAATGGCATTGGTCAAACAAAAAGGAAGTCACATTATTCAAACTCACGCCACTGGATGAATCAGTATTGCTGTGCTCATCCTTTCTTCATTTTTTATTTTATATTTTATGTTATTTCTACAAATATCATGAAGTTTCAAAAAGTCACAAACATTACTTTGATTTGGTCTATAAAGTAAAAATAAATAAATAAATCAACCAATCAGTCAGTCATTGTACATGTGAATTGCATCTGAAAGGGATAGTTCACCCAAAAATGCAAATTACCTATCTTCTGTTGAACACAAATGAAGATATTTTGAGGAATGCTGGTTGCTGGCACTTATTGACTTCCATAGTAGGAAAGAAAATCTTTGAAAGTCAGTGTTTGGCAGCTACACACTCAGAAATAAAGGTACAAAATCTGTCACTGAGGTGGTACCTTTTCAAAAGATACACTTTCCATATCATAGAGGTGGACATTAGTACCTTTATGGCCCGTTTTTTCACTGAGTGGTATGGTACGGCACGGTTCTGTATGCTTTTGTGTCCTTTTCCACTGTCAAAAGGTACCAAAAAGCAAACCGGACCGTACCACTTTTTGGGTACCAAAAGGCGGAGCCACACGCGCAGCTGAATGCTATTGGTTTACAGAGAACTGTCACTAGCATGTGCACAAGCCAGGAGAACGAAAACAAAGGAAGCGCCATTTTTAAATACACAGCCGAGACATTACACCGTAATAAGGCTCAAACAAACCTTGTCGTTGTCTTGATGAACAGCCACAAAGACAAGAAGAAGAACAGAATCTGCCGTGTGTCCTGTTGTTGTTTACAAGGCCGCCTAAAAGTGCGAGTGGTTTCGCTTTCTCTAAAGAGCTCGCGATCGCTCACCGCATGTCTATATTTTAAATAACGAACTTGAACTGATGATAGTAACATGCGCGTGATTATTGAAGTGCTTCTGACATTCTTTCAGAAATGGACAAACGCAAGAGTGACACACGAAAAAACTAAGGAGAAGCCTGAAAAAACAAAGGAGCAAATGATTCTTTCAGCAACCTAAACCATGAACAAACTGCCATGTTTAATTACTATCATCACCTTTTGGACTATTACGAACTCAGAATGACCGAATTACTTTTTAACAAGATGTTAACGTAACATGTGCTGGTGAAGATTAAAGATGAGAGGTTTGTACTGACTGCATATGTTTCGTACCGTTTATGAACCCAAGTAAGGCCTAAATGTATGTTTTGGGTATTTTTTTGTAATTGGTAACATTTCAGAGAATGACGTCGACTGCAGCTTTCGGTCATACACCACGGCTACCAAAAGGGTGCCATCTGTACCATTTGTCAGTGAAGACACAAGCCTGATAAAGGTGACCCATTCCGAACCATACCATATCGTACTGTACCACTCAGTGGAAACGAGGCATCATTAACTTTAAGGTTCGCTTTTGCGTCTTTAAGGTACTATAAGGTCCACATTTGTACTTTTTTGGGCATTAATATGTACCTTTTAATGACCTGTTCGGAACAAAAATGTGTGTGTACCAGCATTATACACATATATGTGTACCAGCATTCTTTAATATATCTTCTTTTGTGTTCAAAAGAAGAAAGAAACTCAACTAGGTTTTAAACAAGCGAAGGGTTTGTAAATGATGACAGAATTTTCATTTTTGGGTGAACTATCCCTTTAATTTATGGTTAAATCACGTAATAAATAAGCAAAAGTATAAGAAGAACAAAAGTTTAAAAAGTATAGTTGCTTATTAAGCTTGGGACATAAAAGGAATCCCCCCCAAAAATCTATAACTTTACCAAAAAGTCACTATTTGTGCTCAGGAGAGATAACTGACATATTAAATACATCTTATTCTCTGTATAAAGCGATTTCACAAAGCTCACAGCAGCTTACGCTCAACAATATGGCCTCTCTTCTCTGCGGTCGCTCGACTGACAGGATGAGTATTTGTAGATTTGGGCCAGTGGTCAAGCAAAGCTTATTTTAAATACATGGAGGGCACAGAGGAACATCTGTTTCTATCAGCGGCGTCTAACTGCATTCTAGGACCTGTCTGTGTTATTCATACAATATTTAGATGACATGCCCAAGCGTAGAGCTGCCGCGGAGGCCTGTGTGCATGTGGGTCTGTGAGCTATGGTGGGGCTGTATATCTAGTATCTGATTTCTTGTGCGTCAGAGTGATGGACGTAGGGCATCTCACTCGCTCAGACTGATGGTGGCACAGTGAGTGTATTCAAAGGCAGTCCGTCTCTATTGCAGCCTTGTCATATAGAGTGGAAGAGATATTTTTTGCTCCTAAGTGCTTTCTTGCATGAGAAATGCTGCCGGTTCATCAGCGATAATGTTTTATTAAGGATTCCCGGAAAGGTGCTTTATTGATTGTACACAATGTCTTGCATGTAGACGATTACCTGAAATATGATGAACACACAACAAATCCTGAGTGTTAAATTAACACTGCTCAGAGCATTTATGATTCCAATTTACAAAGTAACACTAAAGCAAAGTTAAAAATGTATAGATAATTAAGTGCTGAATGAGCATTAATAATCAGTCACAACCTTAGATTAAATAAACTGAATTAAAAGACATAAAATCTCCCAAAAACTCACCATTGTAGAGATACACATGCTGATTTTAACATTATTTCTGTCATACAATAGTTCTTATAGAAAATGATCAAGGCTTAGAATAGGATGCTTTATTTTGATTGAACTTACTACTTTGGTGGTCAGTGTTTGCTGCTGTATAGTTGGACTTATTATTATTATATTTTTTTTTTTTGCTGTAGATATGTTTATAAATGACATTTGTTATGGTTCAAAAAACCAGGAAAAACATAATCAAATTATATTGACTAACTATTAGCCCATCTGATTTCACCAAGTAGGACATGTTCCTAGATTAACATCTATGTTGATCCTGGAACAACATTCCAATCAGCCAATCAGAATTAAGGGATACGTTTTGTTTTGTAGTTTATGTTAAGTTTAGGTTTACGGTTAGGTTTATGCACTTCTACATGATTGTTATCTAACTATTATTGCCCTCTGATTTAATAATGGGAATTATTTACAGTTATGGTTGGGTTTAGGGGTAGGGAATAGGTATGGATTACATTTTCCAACAAAAATGATGTTCCAGGATCAGCATAGATGTTAATCCAGGATTGCAATGTACTTGGTAAAATCCTGACATGTAATTATTAGCAGTGTTGTGGGTAACGCATTACAAGTAAAGGCTCATTTATACTTCTGCATCGAGTGATCGCTGTGACCCACGGTGCCTGCCTTGCGTGTAGTCGTGCATTTATAGTTCTGCGTGCAGTTTGTGTTGCTCTGCAATAACACTTCTGAAATGTTAGCTGGCAGTAGGTTTTTATGTTCCTCTGTGTCGAGTTTCTTTGCGGGTGTTTTGTTTTTTCTGAACGCTACAAGTAGCTAAAACCCGCTCATTCAGAGGTGAGAACTGGCGGACGTGCAACAACTTTAATCATAAGGTGAACACAAAACAAACGTTTCCATCTGGAGCTCCTTCATGGGACTCGACACTTTTAAGCAATTGCTCCATTGGGCTTGCGGCTCTCAGCACTGCCCACACTCGCCACTGCTACCAAACTGACCAATCACAGAGCTTGCGCTATGCGTCGTTGCGATGTGTAGTTACATTTGTTAAGAGGTACGTGTCAGCGTCAGCCGTGCGAAGGCTGCGCTGGACCATACACGTGTATAAATCAGCCTTAACGCAAGTTACCTAATAATATTACTTTTCTTAGTAACAAGTAAAGTAATGCATTACTTTTAAAAATTAGGTAATACTATTTGAGTTACTTTTAAAAAAATGTAATGCAAGTTACTTTTTAGGTTAATGAATTAGCTTATAAAAAAATAAATTGCTGAATTAAAGTGAACATAGTCACGTTGAGTCCCACACTCAATGAGAGAATGCAGGAACAGACAGTAACCAAGATTGCACAGCCTTACATTTCTGTGATAGAAATATTCTCATTATTCTGAACGGATCAAAGAAAGGGAAAAGGGGATTGTCTCAATGGACATTGATTTTACTTAACTAATATTTAGTTCAGTCGGGGTCAGTCCTGGTCTGGTGGTTAGAGAGTTGGACTTGTAAGCAGAAGGTTGTGGGTTTGAATCTCAGTGCCAGCAGACAATAATAATAATAATAATAATTCCTTACATTTATATAGCGCTTTTCTATACACTCAAAGCGCTTTACACATTGGGGGAATCTCCTCATCCACCACCAGTGTGCAGCATCCACCTGGATGACGCGACGGCAGCCATATTGCGCCAGACCGCACACCACACACCAGCTGATTGGTGAAGAGGAGACAGAGTGATGAAGCCAATTATGATATGGGGATGGTTAGGAGGCCATGATGGACAGAGGCCAGTGGGCACATTTGGCCAGGATGCCGGGGTTAAACCCCTACTCTTTTTCGAAGGACATCCTGGGATTTTTAATGACCACAGAGAGTCAGGACCTCGGTTTAACGTCTCATCCGAAAGACATGATACAAATATATAACGTGAAACAGCTTTCATATCACACATGAGCAGATTTAGTATCTATCAATGACTGAAGTGTCCTTGAGCAAGATACCTTACCCCCGTTTGCTCTGCAGTGATAATTGGCCTCTGCATAATACTTGTAAGTTGCTTTGGATAAAAGCGTCAGCCAAATGACTAAATGTAATGTAAATGTAATAAGACAAAAAGTACAAAAGTAGCAAACACATTGCTTTAAACTGTCATTAATCTGTATAAATGGCATGTATAGCTCGAGGGTCAGGAAGTTCTCAGCAGATAAGATTATCCTACATTATTATTTTCTTATGTGTTTTTTAATGAAGGTAATTGAAGGTGTAGGCTGTACAGTGCATTGTTAATTGCAGAGCGCCTTTATTAAAATAAAAAAAAAGAAGAAAAAAATCCTGCAAGTTATGAAACAGATCAAGCCAGGTCAGAAAAAGTAACTCAAAAGTAACGTAACGCATTACTTACCATAAAAAGTAACTAAGTAGACCTAGTTACTTTTTTGGGGATTAACTCAATATTGTAATGCATTACTTTCAAAAGTAACTTTCCCCAACACTGATTATTAGTCATTACTTGGTTTTCATAATGTAATGGTCTGTTTCACAGTTATTATCTAGATACTAAATCTGCTCATGTGTGATATGAAAGCTGTTTCACGTTATATATTTGTATTATGTGTTTGTATTATAATCAATAAGTTGGAGGAACAGGGCAACACTTCATACTCAATAAATATTTACATCATCTGCTCTGCAGAATGAGCACACGTTCATCTAGAATCATTATATGTATCTCAACAATGGTGAGTTTTTGAGAGATTTATTGAGTTTTATGTCAGTTTATTTTATCTAAAGCTGCGGTCGCACTGCACTTTTCTCCCCATAGACTTTCATTCATATGCACACGAATGCAGCAGACTGGAAACGCAAGCTCGTGCGACAAGTTTTGCAGTTCGCTGCGTTGCAAAGTTAAAGCTTGGTGAAGCTGCGTGAGACCAATCGAAGATCAAAACATGACCTCTCTGTACAGAAATGTCAAATATGGACCAATCGCTTGCTTTTTTTAATGTCTAATCGTCTTGTTTAATTCCGCCCCTTTTCGCAGCGCCATACGACAGAATTTTGCATTGTCAAACTCTAGTGTGACTGCGGCATAAGGTTGTGACTGGTCATCTATTCGTCTTTAACGCTCAGTCAACACTTTGTACATCGTCTTATTTATCTTCTTAAATTTTAACACTGTTTTAGTGTTACTTTAACACTTTGTAGAGCGGCATCACATGCAGGATTTTACCGTGTGTCTAAGCGTAGTCTGGTGGATATTTTAGAGTTTATGGAAGCATGGTTGTTTTTATAACAACTGTTGATTATTTTACAATGATTAGTTGGGAATTGCACCTATCATCCTGTTGATTTATGCCAAAATGTCACAAGCAGCAAGCAAATATTCACCGATCTGATCCATCTCAGCTAGCTATTCTGAGGTTCAGTGACACCTCTTCCTCTTTCAGAGCTAATCTGAATAACATCAGGCCTAGTGTGGGCTCAACACTCAAAATAACCCACTTTCCCCAAACACAGTTTCATATTCAGTAATTTTGTTCCTTTTTGTTTGTACTGGATGTTGTGGGAACACATACTATGCGTGTCTATTCCGGGTCTGTATGCGTGTGTGTTTTTTTTCTCATTGGTTTTCTATTTCGCTTGCTTACTCGACTATTGTTTTTAAAGACCCCCACCCTTCATTCATTCAAAGCTGTCGCTTGTTTTTGACAGACTTCTGTCTTCCATCATCCCTGTTGCTGTAGCTCTGCTCCCTAAAAACAAAGCTGCTGCTTGCTAAACAAACCCCTGTATGTCTGCTCATGTGCTTGCGGAACGCGGCGCATGTAGAGGCCTGCTTGATATCATCCCAGTAGTCCACGTTCACTGCTGTTGGGCTGCCGAGCTACAAAGATGAGAGACGGAGAAAGCATGCACCTGCTGGCAAAACACTTGCATGTGTTTTTGTGTTTTTGTCCGCTGCATCTTATAACACCATACCTGTTGTAAACCATTAGGGGATGCTGCGGTCTCTTCCAGAATGTCATATTAGCTTGTCTAAAGTGAGAGACGAAGCCGCTGATGACCCTGCTCATTTGCTCTAAATGCCTGGATTGCAGGGACATTAGGAATTGTTCACATGCGAAGGCTGTTGTCTATTGCGGGCAGGCTATTATGATAAGCAGACGTAATGGGTGTTGTAATTTTTCATCAAACTGTTCCAATACGGGCGGTCACGCAAAAAGCAGATGCACCATAATGATGCTTCTATAATAACTTAAGAGAATGGGCTCATTTTCCTGTGCGTTTTTCTTTTCTAAGTGATATGGCACCATCGCTGAATCTCTCTCTCTCTCTCCTCCCAAACATAACTTATTTAGAAATAAAACCAAGTGGCATTAATAACGCGTTAAGAGGGATGGAAATTTGTCTTGGAAATGTTTGAAGGATTGCTGCCAGGAGGGCTGGGAATTAAAATGGCCTCTGGTGCGGCACCATCGGACAGAGAGAGAGAGAGGCGAGAGGAATATTTCAAATAAGAATAATGTCATCATGGAACAATTTTCAACCCTATGAGGCCATAACACACGCACACACACAGATCTCATAGGCCTTCAAATGACACAATATAAATGCTCTGTCCCTCACGCCCGGCAGATGATGTCTGATATTCCATCCTTGTCATTTTATTAAAGATTTAAACAGTTTTGCATCTCAAACAAATACTCGCCGGCCGATTTCCCTGACACCGGCAGCCTCTTTTCGTCACCGCACAACCTGGGAACGGAAACGGGGAGGGGGAGGAGAGTGGGGGCGCTGCGCTATATTATATTTCCAAGTGTGTATTTAATAAATGTAAAGAATACATTATTTTATATTATCAGTGCTAAAGGGCCCCAGTGTTAGATTTAGAGGAATATGACTCCTGTCAGATGAATGGGAAGATGGGAATGAAACGGATGCGGTGATGAGCGGGAGAAGCCGAATCTCATGACATTACCATTATGAGTCCTGCGACTATTAGCATGCGCCGAGGTTGTTCCTCACAATGTGATCTCTTCTTATTAGTATTAATAATAATGAGAATATTCCGCTTTAATATATCTGTATGTTCAAGCTCATATTAACTGCTTTTGTGAGGGAATGAAAAGATGACTTTTAATGACATCCATGCTTTTATTTCTCTGCCTTTCATCTGCAGTTTTTCGGCGACGACTTTATCGCTCTTGTCATTGTTTTATCAGGCGCCTTCGCCTCATTTCATCTATCCGTCTGCTACTTTCTTTCTCGGCTCTCGGTTCACCCTAAATCGCTTACATTTACGACACGAGTCTCTGTGTTTGTATGAAATATTTGTAGTTATGTGTTATTCCCAGTTGTCGTGCCTCTTTTGTTCCCCCCTCCCTGCGCTCAGATGGCGTTATCAATATCCATGTCACCGGTCTGACACCGCCCATGCCGTATCAATAAACATTTTACAAAGTCCGATTTTGCTGGATCTGAATTATTTATCACCTGTGATAAGGCTCTATATTTTGTCGAAACCCAACCCTAAGTGGCGGATCTGGTTGCTTGTATGTTTGCCTTGGATCTTTAAAAGCAGTATCAAGACGGGGCTGAGATCGACCAATTTGGCCTGCTCTGGGAAGAGGCAGCACTGAGATGATGGTGGAGGGCTGTCAGACCCAGCGACTCCCCCAAAACTGGCAGTGACGTTCTGGGTTTGTCTCAAACTCAAAGGCCTGTCGCCCTATTGGAGGCGTCAGGCTGCAGTTCCACGCGGCCCGCTGCTGCACCGAGGAATGTGCTATCCGCAATGACTGATCCTGTCAACCCATCCGCGATCCCTTTCTGCAGCCTGACAAACATGGAGGTCACAGCCCACAAACAGATCCTGAATTTTTAATATCTAGACAGCTACACCTTTAAGGGATTGCCTCGCTCAGGTGCAATGGCCGGTGACTATTCTAATGGTGATGATCATTATAAAGAACAGTGCGTGAGTGACTGTTGGTCCAATTTTCCAATCGGCAATAAACAATAAACATCTCGAGACTCTAGTATAAATACGATTAAAGACTCCAGCTTGTCCCAGATTGTGGAGAGAACACTTAGCAGATAGGGCATGATTGCAGAAGCTGGGCTTTTGTTCGAAGAAATCGAGGACGATCTTAGCATGACGAAAAAAACTGTTGAATACATTAGCGCTGAATGCTGGAGGGGGCCGCTCTTCAGCGCTACAGCTTAAGTGCTACTGTTGCAAACCCAATCACTTTGGCACACAGTTGGAGGGCCACTGTGGCGGTTTTTGAGACTAGCATTCAGTCAACACTTTTCAAATATTCCCCATTCTTTTAAACACTGCACATAATACTTTTTTTGATGCTTGTTCCGATTTAGGTCTGAAACTTTTTTTGGCCACTTAAAAGCAAAGTTTGCTCAGTCTTAGTGGATTTTTTTTTGCTTTATTTTGCGTTTTATTTTATATGAGTTTAATTTATTTGATCTTTATTAAGGGAGGTGTCACAATCACCAGCGATTCAGCCTGTGCAGATCGCTAAAGAACTGCAAATCTGCCACTTTAATGAACTACAAATACCATCATGCACCTCACTCACACACCTGGCCCAGATCCCCCTTGATTGCAAACACACACAGCTGAAACAGTTCAGGATTAATCAGATGGACTTTAAACACAGCGCACACACACATCATGGCTGAGTCTTGTTTCTGTTTTAGAGCATCACATAAGCATTTTCCTTTCCTTTCCTTTCCTTTCCTTTCCTTTCCTTTCCTTGCCTTGTTTAGCCGTGTTTTTGATAGTGGTGGGCAAAGCGAGGCTTTATGAAGCACTAAAACAGTCGAAGCAAATTTGTCGAAGCTTCGAAACGTTTCGAAACCCGTCTCTACAGTGACAATGTGTTTTGTTTTAACATTGTTTTTCTAAACACTTTAGTCACGTGACCTGGGTATTTCGAATTTCCCTAGTCACATGACCTGGGTGTTTCGGATCATGCTTCAGTGCAGTGTTTCGAAACACTTGCACTTCAGGATCTCGATACTATGTTGAAACATCAGTTTCACATCAGCCATCCCTAGTTCTTGACCCTTGCCTTGTTTTGTTGTTTACGTTGTTTTGCCACCTGACCTTTTGCCTGTATTTTGACTACGTTCTTGGATTACGTTTATGCTCCTGTTTGCTACCTGTTTGACCGTTGCCTGCTTGATTACTCTTTTTAATAACCTGCATGTGGATCCTCACCTCAGTTGCCCCCGACTGTACGTGACAGGAGTAGGTCATGGAACAACAACATGTTTTTACTAAAAGCAACCGTTTTGAAAGGGGATGTTATCTTATTAAGGGAAAAATAAATTTGTAGTGCATTTTCTTACTGAAGTATTACTTATAAACTACGATAAATCTAAACTGAATTCCAAACCTAAAAAAAGTTTAGTTAAATTCACACTTAGGTATATTCTTTTAATGATTTTACTCTTTTTGGACTATTTACATATTTCACAAGGACAATTATGTCCAGCTGAAAGAAATATGGCAAAATATTAAAGGTAAACAAATTAATTCTGGTTAATTGTAAAATTAGAACTTAGTGCTAAATGAATATGTCAAGAATGAACAGGGTACTAATTGTTCCATAAATCATATTCATTAGGGAATCAACATCAAGATCTCTAATACTCTAACTACGTTTACATGGACATCAGTAATCAAATTATTTGTCTTAATCTAAATAAGACAATAATATGATTAAGGTGTTTACATGAGTTGCTTTTTGAATGTTCCTTTCATGATCCCGTTTTACATGTTATAGCACATAATTCGATTAACATCATTGCGTCACCACACTATCCACATTTCCTTCAGAGTTTCATGTAATTTCGGGTGTTTCATTTTTGATTTGTCGATTTTAACTTCAGTTTGGCACTTTCACTTTCATTCAGGAACATTTCATGCATGCCCCCCATGACAAATGAGATATTGGATGCGAGTTTGAACTGCTGGAAGAGTGTAGTTTTAATAGAATTTGATACCGCATGTCAGATGGGGAAAAAAGCCTCCGCATTTCACAATGCAGGTGTCTGTGGTCCTTCTCTGACTCGGAAGGTGCAGAGAATAGTGTCAAACAGCCGTGTGTATAGACTATCCTGTGTATAGAAAATCCTACACAACGGTAATAGTTTGATTAGGGTGTTTACATGTCTGTACTGCACTTCAATAATGTGACTAAAATATTAATACTCCACATGTCTTAATTTGATTTCTGTTTAGTTCGATTATGACCTTAATCGGATTAAATTAATCAAAAATCGCTGTTTACATGGTAGACTCAATCAGAGTATTGTCTTAATCGTATTAAAATCGGATTATTGGTGTCCATGTAAACATACTCACTATTTTCTTCACAAAAACAATCATATATTGAAACTTAAAATATTAAAACCCTCTATTCCCTCCTCAATTTGTGTATGAAAGAATCCTTTCATTTGCCTTATTACTCATATAATATCAGTTTCAACCATTTTACATGGAGTTTAAAATAAAAGCGCAATTTTGCCACCTAGCTGGTGCTACGTAGAAAAAAATATTTTCCTAAACAATGACAATGATTACACTAGTTGCGCGAGACCGCTGCAGCCTTTAGAACGCAAAATAAATAGCTTCTTCTCAAAAGCAGTTGATTTGATGTCGATTTGAAGGCGAAGTGATTGTCTGAAAAACATACAATTTTCACAAGCTCTGCGGTTTTTTTACAGGCAAGAAAAGGGGACAAAGGGGCCCGACGCCCAGCCGGCAATTGGGCAATAAAGAGTCAAGTAGTTGTTGTCAAGGCTCGCTCATCCTCTTTGTGTTCGAAACACAAGTGGAGAGCGCATCATGAACTTCTCGTCGGAGTTAGGAGTGTGTGTGTGTGTGTGTGTGTGTGTGTGTGTGTGTGTGTGTGTGTGTGTGTGTGTGTGTGTGTGTGTGTGTGT
>CAIGQV010019101.1:5714459-5729934 GCA_903798115.1 Danio jaintianensis
TTATTATTATTATTATTATTATTATTATTATTATTATTATTATTATTATTATTATTATAAAAAGCAATGATAAAAGGAATAATGACTGGAGTAATAATTTCATTTGAAACTACATACAATAAGAAAGCAGTTATTTAAAATTTTATTAAATATTTAACAATTTAAAAAATAATAATACATAATAAATGCTGCCTTGATGAACAGAATAATAAAAAAAACCATGAAAAAAAAAACTGACCCCAAACTTTTGACCAATAGTGTCTGTGTGTGTATATATATATATATTATGACAAAATGTAAAAGTTTTACGAGAAACTGCAAAAGCTAATTTTTTCCCTCATATTTTAAGACAAAAATCATAAAATCACTCGACTGCAAATCCCTGTTTATCATACCAGGAGAGCTTTTCTTAGTTCTTTATGCATTATAGGCTTAAACACACACAGGCATATCTACAATCTAAAAAAATCATCCTGCTACATTTTATACTTTCAAAATAAAGGCCTGTTATTTCAGACTCGCTGAAAAAGTGGCTGAAATATGTAGCCTCGCCTGCTGTTGAAACGTCTCCAGGATGAGGAATTTCCTAATGCATGCGTGTGTGTGCTGAAAATCCAAGCAACCTGCCTACTGAAGGTGCACCATAGGTGGTGCTGCCCGGTCGGTCGGTCCTGTCTGGTCAGGGGCCTCTCACTCTTTGCTATTGGCCATCAGGGGCCTGGCTTTGGCCCAGTTAGGAGTGGGTGAATGGAAATATAGTTTTTTGGGGTCCATGCTGATGAAAGCTTGATTGATGTGGTGTCAGGCGCTCTGTGATGGATTAAATTGTGTGTGCAGACGGCTGTGGCCCCGGCCAGTCATGGCTGTTGCTGCTTTTTCCGCGAGCCACTGCCGCGGCAGCTTTAAGAAAATTTGATTTTCGCAGCTCAGAAACAAACCGCAGCCCCTTTCTCTCCGCTGCCTGACTTCCATTTAGTTTGAGAGTGCACAAGTGATTCTTTATTGGATGAAATCTGCACTGAATTGGATAAAGTGTTAGAGCGCTGAGCCATCTATCACTATCAGCACCCGGCTCCCGTTTCGTCTTAAAAGAAAAGAATGAAAGCAAAAAAAAAAGTGAAAAGAGAAGGCTCCAGAAAAAAAAAAAATAGACAGCCATAGGATGTTAGAGATTTGAAAATTAACTGTGGAGTAAAGGAATATATATCTTTGTATCCTCTATTTCTTCTCTGCTAAGCCTGTTGCCTCGGTCAAAAGATGTCAAGTCCTTTCTCTATACAGCTCAAACCCTGAACCGCCTGCACACACAAGAGGGAATGTTGCTGTCTTCAGAAGAGCGTTTGGTTAACCCTTTGACACGTATCATCGAACCAGTGAGATCACTCCAGGTTGGACCCTAAGGTCTGCGATTGAGCTGGAACTTCCTAAAGAACTTAAACCAGAATTCGTACCACAGAATTTATCATTATATAATTTTACATGTAATTTGAGGATTTCTATGGTATTTTTATGTTTTGATTATTTCATCAATCAAACATTTCTTCATTTTCCAACTGTATACAGATGTTCCATGTTACAAATAAGAAATAAATTGTGTTAGAATGTTACATAAAATGATTATGCTGGTAATATGTATCTAAATATTCTGTATTCTCAGTAAAATTAGATAAATAATATGACAGTGGTGTATTTTAGCAGTGTAAACGTAAAGGCCCTTGCACAGACGCTTTCACTCATGCTTTTCATCAACATTTAATGCCTCGTGACTAAACAAAGAGTGTCAATGTGATTGTGCAAACCAACGTGCAAAATCCCAGGTGTAAATGCATCATTTACAAAAATAATAAATGCCTCAGGTTCATTTTTTTGGTTTGACTTATTGTGTCAAGACCTGGTCCACCAATGAGTTTGGCACTTTTGATCACATGCCTGTGATGTAGCCAGTAAAAGCCAATAAGTTTACACGACGATGATTTTAAAAATGATCTGTTTACTTATCTGCAAGAACGCTGTATTTCTTGCCTTTAATCTTCACCTGCCTAAAACATACTATGCATGTGCATAACATCCTCATTTTAAAAGATTTTTGTTTTCAGGTGTTTATACGGATAGGCAGCGGTGGCATTTTTAGATTTTCCTTCTATTTTTCAGGTTTACCATTTTTGGTTGAAAACATTGTGTAAACAGCACCTGGGAAACACTGCCTGCTACATGTCACATAAGCTCTGATATGCAGTTTTAAAGTCTGCATGAACCGGAAGCTGCGACCATTTCTTTATTTTTTTTCCGTATTGTGACGCAGTTTCTAGAGAAATGGAATATTAAATGAGAAAACTGTGGGTGTGGCTTGTTTTTTATCTACTGCGAGCTGATTGGATGTAGTAAAGTAGGCATTTAATTCAGAAAGATCTGGAAAAGGGTTTGGGGAGAGTTATTACAACCTAACGGACTCCTCCTCCTCACCATTTCTGTTTGTTGTCAAAACTGACAGTTGGAGGGGCGTGGTTAAGTATGTTAGCCACGCCCAATACCTCAGACAGATGTAATCTGAGAATTGAACTGAAAACAAACAGGAAGTGCATTTTCAGATATCAATGAAAGATTACAAGGACAAACTATTATTTTTGTCTTAATGACACGCACAGATTAATTGTTCACCACAAAACTAGCAATGTGAGCAAACAAAATCATATGGTTAGTTGATTTCATTTGTACTTTAAATGCATCACAGTGGGGAATGAAGACTTTAAGACTGCATGTGAAAGGTGCTTTACGTCACCATTGTTTTGTCGAGAGCTGGACCAGAACGCTTGCAGCCGTTTCCTGAGTCTTGACTGGTATAAACATCCCCTTAGGTGTGGGTGGGGAGAACCACACGAGCAGCCCTGCCTCTTGTCCTTCAAACAAACCAATTAGCCTCTGATGTTTGTTTGCTCAGATCTGGCCATATCACAGCCATCCATTTTTAAACAGAAGGCCTGTCTGTCCCTCCCCTCTCCCATTAGCGCTGTGCTCTGAAGAGCAAATGGCCTTGAATTTAGCTCAGGGCAAAGCTGCTGATGCACAGGGCACATCCATAAACACACTCACTTGCACATATATATATATATATAAATATACACCGGCCGAGTGAAAGTTACAAAGGACGGAAGGCACCCCGAAAGAAGGGAGAATTATTTAAAAGCAGCTCACTCCTATGTATTTCATTTGGGCATTCATAATTCATTTTAAAATGAACCGCAGATGATGTAAACCTGTCTGGCATGGCCACTTTGCTGAACCTTAGCCCCTAAAACATCCCTTTGGCTTGAGTGTCTTGCGGTGGAGGAAACCCAGCAGGCTTCCTCTCCTTTATCCAGCCTTAATAAATCATAGTGGGACCTGAGCAGCACTCATCGGCCCGCACGGAGATCTATAATGAGCCAGAGGAGCCAGGGGTCCACCTAACCTCTGCAGAAATATTTTATTAAGATTGTTTAAGCTACACTACAAGCAGTCAGACGTGTTCAGACACATTTCAGAGACATCCAGTGTCATGGATAGCAGTGGGAATGTTTGTCAGGAAGCGAGGATGGAGGCTGATGCTGTGGGTTTTTTGTTTATGTTGTAGAAACAGATCGTCAACATCAAATAAAATAAGTTGATTGTATTTTTCAAAAGTACAAAGTTCATTTTTGTCTAATTGTAATAATTGTCCATGTAATAGAAGGAGTGGTTTCAAAAAATGAAGCACATTTTAGGAATAAAGTGTTGAGTTCCTAAATATAACTCAATATAATATCAAGTTCACTTTGGCATTCTTGTTGTGTTTATGATTGCTCTTTTGCAAAGTATTCTAACACAAACATTTTAACCTGTACAGGTAAATTTGGAAGAAATGAGTGATAAAAAAAATACTTAACTTGCGGAAATGTTTTTACACTGTGATTTTAGACTTCTGTGAAAAATAGTTAATGTGAATAATGAGATGGAAACGTATTTACCTAATAAACTCTGACGTGACGAACATTACACCCACGTGACCAATCAGCAGTCTCCATTATGCTTGCCTTATTTATTGTTGGTTACTAGGTTACCAATACTACTCAGCAGGCACCGAACGTCACACAGATGTAAAATTGACGTTGGACTCCAACGTCAGACTAACTTTGAATTTTGGTTGTATGTGAAAATCGGGTTGACATCAGAACCCAATGTCAGTTTGAGGTCAGACTTCAACGTCAGAATGAATTTTAGTTAGTTCATGACACAACATAAAATCAACCAAAGATCAATGGCTAATAATGTTAGCTTTTGACATTGTATGGACATCACATTATGACATTAAAGTGACGTTAAATTTTAGTTAGGTAATTACACAACATAAATACAACCAAAGATAAATGTCTACTGATGTTAGACTTAGACATTGGATGGATGTCATATCATGATGTTAAAATGATGTTGGATTTTAGTTAGTTAATGCCACCACCTAAAACCAAACAAATATCAATGCCAGATGACTTCGGTATTAGATGTCAGCTGACGTCAGTATTAGACAACATATTGACAAAAAATATTTGGTCACCTGACGTTGCAACCAAAATAGAACTAAAGATCAACGTCATATGACGTTGTGTGCCTGCTGGGTACAGTCAGCCACTCTAATAACTTGATGGAAACCACCTAATTCACATTTTTCTTTCTATTTTTGCTAATTTGAAAAGATTTGCTTTACGTTACGATGGAAACCTGGCTAATGTTATGCTAGTAGATAGTGACTAGGGATGAGCCAATGCTATCTCACTGCAGTTTTTGATTTAGTGGCTAATTCGTGTGAATTTGTATGATCTCATTTATACATTTTAGTACGATTTGCTTGGGTTTAGGGATAGGGTTTGGTGCCTAAAGATTGTACATTTTTGTATGACTGAACTCTTACGAATTAATTCTTACGAATTAGCCACTAAAATGAAAAACCATAAAATAGTTACATTTATTTGTGAGATCAGGCTTGATGTTCAAGACTTGTTGATTAAACAATACTGCAAGTCAACAGTAAAGATTGTAGTCATTAAATAGTTTTTTTGTTGTTGTTCCCTTCTGAAAAAAAAACAGCCTGGTTTTAGCTGATCGACCAGCCTGGTTTTAGAGGGGTTTTGGCCCTTTCCAGGCTGGTTTCCAGCCATTTCCAGCCCGGTCTTAGCTAGTCAGGCTGGAAAATGACCAGTTAAAGCCAGCTTGACCAGCCTGGTTTAAGCTGGACTCCCTGGTTTTGACTGGATTCCCAGCCTGGCTAGGCTGGTCAAGCTGGTTTTAGCTGGTCATCTCCCAGCCTGACCAGCTAAGACCGGGCTGGAAATGGCTGGAAATGACCAAAACCCCTCTAAAACCAGGCTGGTTGACCAGCTAAAATCAGCGAACCAGCCTATGCTGGTTTAAGCTGTTTTTTCAGCAGGGTTGTTGTTGCTATTTGGCTTTACAAAGGCATTAACTTAAACAAATTTATTAGATACAATTCACCGTTTGTATTATAGGTTTGCTCATATATTGGAGCAGATTTTTTTTTATTTTACCTCAGAGTGTTTGCTTTCTCTGTCACTTGCGACAGGTTTAGATAATCATACACTCAGAAGATGAGCAGGGTGATAGAGTATTTTGATTTAAAATGCAAAAGTTTTGTGCAGTTTATGTCAAACAGGCATTTTACAATTAAGCTTTGCTTATAGGCTTGTTGTAATAACAGTATTTTATACAGATTAAAACAGAAAACCATGAAATAAATGTACATGGCAACAGCAATCACTTTATCAAAATACATTCATTCATTCATTCATTCATTCATTCATTCATTTATTAATTTTACTTCGGCTTAGTCTTTATTTAAGAGGTCGCCACAGCGGAATGAACCGGCAACTATTCTGGCATATGTTTTATGCAGGAAACCGCAGCACCTGGAGGAAACCCATGCCAACACGGGGAGAACATGCAAACTCCACACAGAAATGCCAACTGGCCCAGCCGGGACTCGAACCAGCGACCTTCTTGCTGTGAGGCGGCAGTGCTAACCACTGAGCCACCGTGTCGCCCTAATAAATACAATACTCCCTAAATGTATAGTTGCATTTACTGTAGATGTCCACTTTTTTATGATGTTGCAGTCTGTAATGTTACTGTACTTTTCACTGTACCGTGACTGATAAGAGTTTAGTCATATCAGCTTCATAGACTCTTATAGAATTTTATATTTACTTCAGTAACACTTTACTCTTGTGCTTGTTGTATGATCAGTCTAATGAACATTCTAAAAGAAGTCATTATTCATTTTCAAGTCATTATTCTTTATCCTTTACAACAAGGGCTTTGTGTACACCAAATATAGGTGTACACTAGGGCTACACAACACTGGAAAAATCGGATATTGCGATATTTTGTTATTCTGCGATATATATTGCGATATAAATATAATTTCACCAGATTAATTGAATAGCTCTTTTTCGGAATGTCTTTTTCTATGCAATCTGTTTGCATAAATCATAATAAGTTACAAGCATATATAAATACAGAGATAAAAGTGAAATAAACAGTGCTTTATGGTTTTCTTGGGACAGTATTCAGGTACAGAAATTGAACAATCAAACGTAAAATGACATGGTCATCATTGTATTAATAATTTAAAAATAATAATATCTTTATCTTTTAATATTTAGTAAATAATCTAATCCTGCGATGTGACTATTGTGGATACACACATCGCAATATCGATGTTCAAACAATATATTGTGCAGCCCTAGTGTAGGTGCCTTAAAAGAGCATTATTATTAGCCTATAAGCTCTTTTTCTTTCAAAAAGAAATATACATGTACATTTGAAAAGGCTAAACGGTGTTAAAAATGAATCTACAGGGACCACATTATTCTCTTTGACTGTTGATTTTTTTTCTTTACTATAATGCATAAGTTGTGCGCTCCTTATCAGCTCTGTTTGAACTTTCTAAATCATCCGATTCTGCTACTTTTTCTGATTTTAAATGAGCGAGAAAGAGACCTGGGCTTGTTCTCTCGTGCTTAACCAAAGACACAGATGATATTTCTGCGATTAGGGCCAAACTTTCTTTGATACAGCAAAGACATTCATTAAAGTGTTGCTGAGGCCGTCAGCTAAAAAAATCCCTCCGTCCTCCTCCACCACACTCCTGAGCGAGGATAATAGCACTTACATCCTTAATGCATCATTTTTTTAATAAGTTGGAAAATTGATAAGACCTTCCAACAAAGGGAAGTAGCGAGCGGCTGCCCTGACAGTAATAATAAAAGGTAAAGAAAAGTCTTTTCTCTTTGGATCCTTTTAAGTTGCCAGCATCCAAAGACTGCAGCAAACTAGTAGAAGAAGAAAATCATTACGCACCTGTTTCATCTGCCTCTTTTTCCATGAGTACAGAAACAGTAGGGCTGATTAAAGGTGACTAAAATCTAAAACCTACCGAGGCACGGGCTGCCTTTCTCTCCCCGTCTCTGCTAACTTTTTATTTTTAATGGAATATCTGCCCTGAGCTCCTTTACTCAGGAACAGAGGGATATAAATGTTTTAAAATTCTCCCCCGAAAAAAGAAAGAGAAGAAAAGGGAATGGAAGTAGGAAAGAATGGGTAATCGGAGAAAGATTTTAATCGTAATAATTCATAAACCCTTCCCTCAAATCCTTTTTTCTTTGTTCTGCCCACTGTTTGATGAAGACGCAAGGTTTATGTTTTCATTGTTTTCCTGCCTGACAGTTAGTTTTGTCTGAGATAAGGCCGACGGTCACCTGGACGCACATAAACCAGGTTATTATAGGCCCGTGGGAATGTGACAGATCAGACTGAGGCTTGGGATTTAAAGGAGCAGAGATTTATACTGCCAAAAAATAACCGTCTAAATTCGAGAAATAAGTGAAAGATTTAAGAAGATACAGACTAGAAACAAGTCAAATGATCTGGCAGTTCAGTAAGATGATTATACTTGGTAAGATTTCTTGAAATCAGAAAACTTACATAGGCTTTAGTAGAGCAAAAAGAGGTATTAAAATAAGTATTATAACACCTATTACTATAGTAGTGTATTTGATTTAGTGGAATTATCTTAAAACTAGTTGTCAATTCCTTTTTAAACAGTTTGCGTTTTGTATTTTGTGTGAAAAGTTTGAGTTACTACTCAAAATGAATTCCTCTTCATTTAAAAATGGTCATTTCTCTCTTTTAAACAAAGCATTTCAACTTAAAACAAGATTATTGTATGAATTAAAACAGGAACACACATACATGCATTTTGTACTTATTTGTTCAATCAAATTAAGACTTGACAGTAGTTAGAATGCTAAATTATTTCTAGTTGTTTCTCAAAATATACTGAAGCTTATTACAACAACAAAAATTGTCACTAAAAAGCATTATATTTATATGGGCAAACTTAAAACAAGATATTGCAGCTGAAATGAGAATAAATGTGATTATTGAGATTTTTTATTAGGCAAAGTTAAAATAAGTTATAAAGTTTTAAAGATACAAGGCTGCTCTTAAATTATGCACTGTAAAAACACTGTAAAGTTTACAGTAACTTACTGGCAATTTTGGCTTGCCAGTAATACTGTAAATTTACCAGCACACTGTAAATTAACAATTAGAATTCGCTGTAAAATTTACAGAAATTTACAGAAAATTTGCCAGTAAGACTGTAAATTTAAAAGTACACTGTAAATGAATAATTACAATTGTAGTGTAAAAAATATTGTAATAATTATTAATTGTAATAATTCATTTACAGTGTGCTTGTAAATCTTACAGTCTTACTGGCAACCAAAGTTACTGTAAATTTGACAGCAAATTCTAACTGTTAATTTACAGTCTGCTTGTAAATTTACAGTCTTACCGGCAGCCAAAATTGCCAGTAAGTTACTGTAAACTTTACAGTATTTTTTTTTTTACAGTGCGTCATTGAAGAGTAGTCTTCTATTTTTAAAATTTTATTTCTAACTTATTTTGAGTTTGCCTAATAAAAAGGCTCAATAATCACCTTTATTCTCATTTCAGCTGAAATATCTTGTTTTATGTTTAAATATAATGCTCAATCACATTAATACTTGTTCTTTGGTGACAAAATACATTCAGTTATGTTTTGTTGTAAAATTTTACAGTATTTTTTTTACAGTGTGTCTCTGATTGTAATAAAGCTGAATTTGCAGGTAAGCTTTACTAAGACAAAAAAGATAAATAATCTTAAAACAATCATAATAAGTAGATTTACAGTAATTAAGTAATTGTAATTAAGCTAGTTTTGCAGGTAAAATATCTACCCTGTTAACAATTTCCTGTAGAATCTACAGTGCAGTCGCCAGTAACTTACTGTAAATCAATTACAGCAAAAATACTGTATTGACATTCACCATTTATCTCGCTGTATATTTATTTACAGTATTGTATGCATATCTTTACTGTAAAATATACAGCAATTTTCACAATACAACTTTAAAATACAGTAACATACTGCATAACTATCCTACAGTAAAATACAGTTCATATTACAGTTAAATACTGTGACATTTACAAAAATTGTTAACAGTGTACTCTTTACTAAGCAAGACAAAAAAGATAAATAATCTTACACAATCTGATCCTGCATAGTATTGCATTCCTAAAACAAGATCTAAAAAAGTTTTTGGGGTGGCTAGAAATAAGATTGTAGCTCTTGACAAGAAGTTTTTGCGGTTTATTCTCACACAGGCTATTGCACACTCAGCATGTGCTCCGGCTAAGCTTTGTGTGTGTTAGTGTAACAGTGGTTGGCATGTTATCATGGAGCTTCCCCGTCGCTTCACGTGGATAACATTTGCTCACCGCTGAAACAGGCATATGTGATTACTGTAATTGGCAGGAGGTATCACTCACATTCTCACAGAGATCGATGCGGACCCTCCGCCTGCTCAATCTGACCCATCTCTCTGAGCCGGGAACCCCCCACACTGAGCGCTAAATGTCAAAGTTAAGTAGAGCGCCATGCCTTTCCTTTTTTTGTATTTAATTGGAATATTTTACCTGCTGTTGCACTCAGAAGCATTTTTTTGCAGGGTGAGATAAAGATAGAGGAGGAGAGGAGGAGATAGGCTGAAGGAGGACGATTAAGGAGGAAAGGGCTGAATATGAGGGCTCAGGGCAGGACGTAATGTCAGACGGGATTTGATTTTATGCAGAACAACACAGACACTGTGCGTGCGTTTGACGTGGATAATAAGTGGGAGGGGAAGGATTCCTTTTAAAACAATTAACATGAGACATGCTCAGTATGTACTGTAAAATTGACATGATCAGAAAGTCATGACAACAAGTGTTTTTTTAAAGGGGACCTATTATGAAAAATTACTTTTATAAGGGGTTTAAACACAGTTGTGTGGCAATAGTGTGTGAATATAACCAGCATCTAATGGTAAAAATTAATTAAGTGTATTTTTTATTATCACACTTGATAAAAATAGTCTGCAGGAACACTTTGGGCCCTATCATACACCTGGCGCAATAAGGCGCAAGATGTGTTTTGCGTGATTTGTTGCTATTTTCAGACCAGTGCAACAGTAATTTTCACGTTTTGCACCACGTTCCTTAAATAGTAAATCCATTTGCACCACTTTGTGGACTCATAGGTGTGCCGGTCTAAAATAGAGGTGTGTTAAGGCGCATCGTTGGCGCGTTGCTATTTTGAGGAACTGAAATAGGCAGCGTCATTGACCAACTGAAAGCCGGTCTAAAGTCTAGCACAGAGTGAGTTAGTTATGTGCCCCCTGTGTTCAAACTTACACATTGCTTAATATACACAGGATGTACAGCAAATAACACGAATATCTTTACATATGAAAAAAATTGAAGGATTAAAATGTTTAAAAAAATATTATTTTCTACATAAATATAAAGACCACTGCCTCATCTCGGGGGGCTTTTTTCAGTTTATTGCATTTGTATGTTATTATTATTATTATTATTATGAGTATTATTTATTATATGCATAATTATATTTGTTTGAATAAAAACAAGTTTAGATTTGTCTGCCTGTTGGGTCTTTGAGACGCCTGCATCACCTTATGGGGCATAAGATTAGGACGTGTGTTTGGATATAACTCAGTTTTTTGACCACACTTAGTTTTTATTGTTCATTTATTCGTTTGCTGGAAATTAGAACTGAATTTAGAAATAGTTTTAAAACAAATATTTGTGCTTAACAAATGAAATTAAAGATGTAGGTTAATGGATGTCTTCAGTGGAGTGCGTGCAACACCGTTTCCTTATCCACGAAAGTAAAGGAGTAAAGAGTACAAGTAAAGAGAAAGTAAAGAGGCCGAATGGAGGAGGCTCGTTCTTTATCCTCACGCTGCAGAATGTCTGTTTAACTGTTTTCTCGCTAGTGAAGCGTTCAGTTTTTCCACTTACAAAGTCCACCATGTAAATAGCAAATGCGCCATGGCGCTGACTCTTAAAGGGAATGGGAGATGAGACTCTGATTGGTTGAATGCACGTTATGCTCAAAACACACCCACAACTCATTAAGAGAATAAGTACAACCCTGTTAGACCATGCACCGGGGCGTAGAGGGTATTTGTCCATCCTTTAAATAACAAAAGTAGATTCGGACATGCCCTTAATGCTTTTGCGCCATGCGCTTTAGACTTTGCACCTTTATCATTAAAATAGAGCCCTTAGATTTACATTCTCCCTTTGTACGTGTCATCAGAGGGGGGAAGCCATTAGTGACACCTCTCTCATTAGCATATCGGACACTTTTTTTTATCTGCCACTATGCTGACACACAGGTGTTTGTAGCTTCGCCCTCTTTTGAAAAGAGCACAATCTCATTTGAATTTAAAGCAACAGTCACCAAAACTGCATAATTTGAATCAAAGCCTAAAAGGGTCAGTTTCAAAGAGTTATAAAACATTATTTGTGGGGTATTTTGAGCTGGAACTTCACATACGCACTCTAGGGACATCAGAGACTTATTTTACATCTTGTAAAAAGAGGCTTAATAGGTCGCCTTTAATGTTACTTCAAAAATTATTTTAATAAGTTAGTCAGGTTTCAGCTTTAGTAAGTTGTACAAATTTAAACTCGAAGGAATAGTTCGCGCAAAACTGGGTATTTTGGCATCATTTACTCACACTCACAAGTAGTTCCAATTCTGTCTTCACAAAGGAAGATATTTTGTAAAATGTTGGAAATCTGTAGTCTTTGACTTCATTAATAGTTGTTTTTCATTCTTCAAAATATCATATTGTTCAACAGAAAAAAAGAAAGTCATCAAGTTTGTAACCACTTGAGGGTGAGTAAATATTGAGTGAATTTTCATTTTTGGGTCAACTATCCCTCAAAATGTTGTTATCATTTACTCTCACACTACTTGTTCCAAAACGGTTGAACTTTCTTTTGTTGTTGTTGTTGTTGTTGTTGTTGATGTTGTTAAACATAAAATAAGATATTTGGAAGAAAGCTTGAAACTATCCCTTAAGTGTGTTTAATTGGTGTAAGTTGAACTTTCTTTTAAGGTTATTATACTTATTTCTGTTGTGGTTCTTGATGCATTTCTTGTAATAAAACAAGTCTAATAGACATCTAATAGACATCTAAACAATGACCGCCTTGGCTAAAGCAAAGCTAAATCTGGGCTATCAGTGAAAATCTGTAATAGATTTCTAACAATAGTCCAAACCTATTTATCAAAAAGACAGGAATGAATGAGTAGACAAGTCTGTCTAATCTGTCTATGTCATGAGTAGTCTATTTTTGGACTATTTTTACACGTAGATGTAATCTTGTTTTGGCCAAGATGCCTATTTTGACGTCTATTAGAAGTCTTTTAAACACAAAATAGATAGCAAAGTACAGATTGCACTAAGGGTAACAGGTACACTGAGACTGCATTATAAATACAACAAAAAATATAATCTACTGTACATTAAAACTTTTAAATGGTTCCCAAGAAATATTTGCAATTTTCATTTGGTTTAATTTAAAGGGATAGTTCACCCAAAAATGAATATTTACTCACTATTTACTCACCCTTATGTGGTTCTGAACCTTTATGAGTTTCTTTCTCCTGTTAAACACAAATGAAGATATTTTGAAGAAAGCTGAAAACCTGTAACTATTGATTTCCATAGTAGAAAAAAAATAAATACTATGGAAGTCAATGGTTACAGGTTTTCAGCTTTCTTCAAAATATCTTCATTTGTGTTTAACAGAAGAAAGAAACTCAAACTGGTTTGCAACAAGTAAAGGATGAGTAAACAATGACAAAATATAATTTTGTTGTGTGTGTGAACCTTTTCTTTAAGTTTAATACAACACCAATACCATCATCGCTTTTTTGCCATGTTTGGAAGTTGTCTAGATAAGAGATTATTTGCTTTCATTGGTTAACATCAAAGATGTGAAAGAACCTGTTAAATTACTTAATGCATAACAGTCATTCAGTCTAAGCATTATGAAGCATCCCAGCAATCCCAACTATTGATTCTTATGTCTTGATGTTCGTTGTCTTTTACAAGTCACCAAAATTAATCCAAGTCTGACCCTCTGGCATAAGTGTGGCTTGATTTTTAACTTCAGTCCTGGTCCAGAGACCGTTTCATCAGGTCATCTGTACCACCGGGCGACCTCTCTGGGTGTTTGTTTAGCGATTAGGGTTCAACAAAGGTGATGGAGACCTCCCCCACCTCCGTCCCCCTTCCATCTGCACTGCTGGGAGTCAAGTTCAGCCACGAGGTCTGTCCTGTCTGGGTGCCACGGCCATATGGGTGCATTTGCATACAGAGGTCAACAGACCCGGGCTAACTCAACTTGGCCTATAGTCTGAGGAGGGGCGGTGAGAGTAGCAGGCATGATTTATATAAAAATGTGATTTCTCCAGCAGGGCCGAGCAGGACGGCCGATCCCTTTATGTGTGTTTCATGCAATGCAAATCAATTTTCACATCAACGTGGCAGCAGAAAACCCCAAATGTTTGGTGTTTATTTTGCAAACTGTATTTTGTACGCTATGCATAATGTGCGTGCTCTGGAGAAATGAGTGACACTTATATCAAGGAAAGCAGTTTTCTTTTTTTTAAATAAATAAATAAAAAAAGTGATTCACAATTCACTCCAAGCACTTTCCAAAAGTACCTTTCATATGCTGCTGTCAACTCAAATCGTTTTATTTAAATATCAAACAACAAACTTTGTTTGCTGTTTCTTCGATTCTGCTTTAGCTAACAGTCTTTAGCCTTTAGCAGTTGAAACTTACCGTTTTGATGTTTTTCGCTCACTTGCGTGATCAGGCTAGCGGCGTCCGCTCGCGTCCCAGCCTCTCCTTTATTGTCTTTTGTTTGGGTGGCTGGCCTGACTCTGCTCTGTGCAAGACTTTTGACCCTTTTTTTATTTGCCCGTCCAATTCCAGCTGCCCCTCTGCGTCCAGCCGGCATTAAAATACGGGGCAGATGCTGTGGGGAGACTGTGAATGAATGCTAATGGCATTCTGCTGGGCTCCCAAATCATTTTCACAGTCCCACAAATATATTTTGGAATGATGTGTGCCTGCAAAACCAAAGAGATGAAAGAATCTATCAATATATATTTATATATATATATATATATATATTTATTTTTTATTTTTTTATTTTATTTTTTTTTTTTTGATCTCCAAATGAACCACATGGGGTTTGCGCTTATCAAATACACTGACCTATTTTTAAATGTCTGTTATGATTGTTAAATTGTAATATTTTTCTGATTGAGAGTGTGCGTGTGCATGCCTGACCTTGTGAAAAAGAAGTACACTGTGTGTGTCCTAATTTAAGTCGCACTTGTAGTGTAAACTACAATAATATTCATAAAATAAATACAATGAATACTTATAAAATAAATGCTTTAAATTTGTACATTTTTATGTATTCATCATGCTTTAAAGTGAGTTTGTTATGATGTATTGACTACCATACTAAAGTATGTACCTGGATTTAATATTATATTGTAATATTTTGTGAATTAATACATTTTAACTGTACCAAATAGCAAATTTCACATTGCAAGTGTACAATTAAGTAAAGCATAAAATAATGAACAGAAACATTATAGCATATTTTAGTTGATCATAAATAATTTTCAGTAAATTCGACTGTACAGTTAATTTAACCAAGTTGCAAAATGATTTGAAATAATATACTCTTATTTAAGTAGTTCAGGAAACACTCATAAGTTCCAAAATATGCATTTAATATCATTTTTTTTTTATTGTCTTGATTTGTACGTAACATCAATTAATGCGTGTGCGTGTACTTTGTATTCGTTACATTGTTCATTTGTACGTAACATTAATTAATATGAAAAAAAAACACTTATTAAAAGTGTGCATAAGTTTACTAAGGGTAAACAAGCAAAATATCTTAACGTGTGTGTGTGTGTGTGTGTGTGTGTGTGTGTGTGTGTGTGTGTGTGTGTGTGTG
>CAIGQV010019101.1:5737116-5766160 GCA_903798115.1 Danio jaintianensis
AATAATAATAATAATAATAATAATAATAATAATAATAATAATAATAATAATAATAATAATAATAATAATATGGATTTTAAGCAGGTGATTTCTATAATTCCAGACAGTCTCTTTCGAGAATCAGTTGATCAGCAACTGAGATGCTGGCCATGCAGGTGAAGGACATCAAAAAATAGCCAATGAATAAATTTAGATCCCTTACGGAAAAGCGGTATATAATTTCACAGAGATGAACAGCAGTGGGAATTGGCCATCTCTACTGAACACACATGGATCACCTTCACTTCAGTGTCATGTGGAAATGGACAGGTTCAGGGTTCACATCTCATGACACGTGCAATCTGGACATGAGCATCAGCCCACAAATCTCGGAATAATTCGGCTGGGTTTTGCATGCAATTTCAATGCGACTTGTCAGACGAACTGTGGCTGAGTTCAAGTTTTGTTCAAGTTTTGTTTTTTTTTGTTTTTCCTTCGAGTTGAACAGTTGCATGATATGCATCAACTCAAAATCGTAATTATTAAATGTATTTTACATAATTGAATTGAAAAAAAATAATTGCAATTAATGCTTCGTTTAGTAAAAAGTCCTTTCGGTATTTTTTGTTGGAAATCCAGTTGTAGGTTCATGTGAAAATAAAATGAATTGATCACGTTTTAATGCAATAAAATAAGGCACACATATCAATTTAATTATATATATTTGTGTATTTACGCTATTAATATGTGATTAATTCAAATAGATAATTTAACTATGTATTTTTTAATATTTTGTTCGTTCTGTTTTTTTTTTAGCATTAACCTAAAGACTGTCAATAATGCGGATAGGCTTTTGATTAGAAGTCAAAAATGCGTGTGTATTGTTTCTAAATAGGTCTACTCAAATTATATGATGTGCTTAAACTATTTTTTAGAATATATTTAGCATATATTTCTTTTAATATGTACAAAGATTGTTTATAGCTTTATGTTCATGCAAATTTATATCCTAAACGGCTATTTCGATTAGCTTTCCATTCGTTTAGTTTTAAATGTGAATTTCGTCGATATATTATCAAGAGTTTGACAGTTTCTCACGCACGAAAATCTTAATTAAAACATGTATGCTTTATTAGACTGTTTTAATTAATTGTTTCAGTGTCCACAGTTGTACCTATGTGTATTGTAGCTAAAATAGACGTCATTTGTTTTGAAATAGTGTACACAAAATGTAAATAGTGTACACAGAATGTAAATGTCGATTTAATGTGTCGATCAAGCATATTTAACAAAACGAATCATTCTTAAATGGGACAAGCTTAGTTAATGGACTAAAAGTAATATGCATTTTATTGATCTAATATTATTCATTATTTGTGTTGTTTGGAATGATTCCGAAATAGGCTGTTAATTATTTAGTCTCCACTATAGTAATAAATCAGTTGATTTAATGCAAGTTTAAGTTTGGCAAATTATATATCTATTTAAATATATATTTTGTTTCGAGTAAAATGCTAAATGCAAAGGCATTTTCTGGATTGGTGAATTTTAGTGCATGTTTGTGTGTGTGTGTGTGTGTGTGTGTGTGTGTGTGTGTGTGTGTGTGTGTGTGTGTGTGTGTGTGTGAGTGTGAAGCGCGTGATGATGCGCGTCTCCTGTGATGCCGGGCCTGATCATCGACCCCCGGGACCTTGAACTTAACAGAAGCTTTCTGGAGAAATCAGCTGTTCAGTGTGCTGAGATGAAAGCCATATGCCTCTGAGTCATTCACCTCACTCAATGCATTGTGACAAATGGACACTGCTGAGGTCCAGTCTGACCTATTTTCTTCCACAATAATTACACTGCTGCCCCTTCACATGAGGTTTGGCTAAATTAAAATCACAGGACGGTCCTCTTTGTAATTGCGTCACGGATTATTAATATTTGTTTGATATATACATTTTTCTTTGCCTTTAAAAAACACGTTCTTGGCAAAAATCAGTGCAGTTAGCTTCTCCACACAATACGAGTTTCACACAATGTCAGTCGTGCACAGCAGTAGATTTATTGTCACCTTCAGTAGATAACCCACTGTAATACTATTACCTGCTGTATATAAATCGAAACATATATTTATTATTTTTTTAGTTTGTCCTCTGTGTCCTTGTAGTATTACATAGCTCGCTTGGATCACATGACGCATTATGTTTTTTACGCATTTCCAGTTTATTTTGTTTGACAAATGTAAAGCGATTCGAAGGAGTATTTTTCACCAACACTGTAAAAACTGTTGGGTTCCAGACAATTGCTTCATGTTGTCCCAACACAAACTGATTAAGTTAACTTATTTGCTTTTTTACAAATTCAAGTGGATTGAACATAAAACAATTAAGTTGTGCTAAAATAACTCAATAATTGTGTTGATTGAGCTAATTTTAATTACGTAGTCATTTTTAGGTGTAGAAAAATGTATCATAGACTTGCTGTTAAATCTTCACCAATTAAGCTTGCTGTTTGTTCAAGCTACTTATTTACAATGAGCTGAAACAACACCATTGGGGGGGTTTTGGGGGGGACAACTTCATTTTTTTATGTTCAATCCACTTAAATTAGTAAAGACTAATAAGTCAGCTTAATTCCTTCATGTTGTCCCTATAATGTTTTACGTATTTGTATTTATACCTGTTATAAAAAAGCATAACATAAAATAAGCTTAAATAAAATAAATACCTTTAAATAAAACTATTACATAGTTCGTATTAAAATATTTATCCTAACAAAAAACCAAGTCAACAAACCCACCCTCTATGCTTCCCATTCCCATTATTATTTAATTACATTGTTCTCTTTTGCCCCTTCTCTTCATGAATAATATGCAAACTAGTGGTTTTCTGTTGCGTGCCTCTCGTCGCATTCCTGAACAGGCTGCCTGTTGGGGTAATTAATCCGCCCAATTAAGCAACGATGAAGGCTAATTGCCCCCTAATTGCTTTGGAGTGAATGTGGCTAATTATTACAGGCTAATTGAAAGCCTTTATGTGGCAGGTTGTTGTGTATTCAAAAGCAGCCGGCCCTCACAAGCTGCTCTCAGTGGTAAACACTATTCACATTCAAATGAGACTGAAACAAGCAGCCCTGCTATTAGTGTTAGTCACTGCTGTATTAACCTGACGTGTGCTGAGCTGATTTGGTTAATTCTGTTGATGGCACAGTGCCCAGAAGAGGGGAAAAGAGCCCATCCACTATCGAGGACAATATACACGCGCGCGCGCGCACACACACACATATGCACACATATGCGCAAGCACAGTGTTCCTGTCAAATCTCTCTTTATATTTATATAATAAACAAATTAAAGCGTCGAAATTAGACAAAATGTGTCACTCTTGAATAAACACACACTAAACATTTCTGTAATGCTATTCTTTCTAAACATTTTCAATTAATGATTGTTCATATACAGTTGAAGTCAAAATAATAATATATCTTTTTTTCTTTTTCGAGTATTTCCCAAATTATGAAATTTTTCACAGTATTTCCTATAATATTTTTTCTTCTGGAGAAAGAATATTGTTAACCCCCTTAAGCAATATTTTTTCGATTGTCTCCAGAACAAACCGTCGTTACACAATCACTTGCCTAATCGCCATAAATTCCCTAGTTAACCTAATTAACCTAGTTAAATTGTACTTTAAGCTGAGCGTCTTGAAAAGGGACTAGTAAAATAGTATGTACTGCCTCATGGCAAAGATAAAAGAAATCAGTTACTATTAAAACTATTATGTTTAGAAATGTGTTGAAAAAATTATCTTTCCATTAAACAGAAATTGAAAAAAAAAAATATATATATATATACAGGGGGGCTAGTAATTCAGGAGGGCTAATAATTCTGACTTCAACTGTATATAGTCTAATGTTGTTGTTATTATTATTAATATTTTTAGCTCGCTCGTGAACGTCCACGCGCGTGCCGCACCTGTCTGTGAGATTTGGCCCCTCGCTCGTGTCAGATCTGCTGGTCATGATTAGCGATGCGTGGCATATCTGTGGCCCCCCACGCCTTTCCCGCGGCTCTCATCTGCGCCGTGCAATATTTGACCTAAAAAAGCATTGTATTGTCTTGACAGGCGGACGTACGTAATTCAGAAAACGACACAATAAGAGACAAGAAGCGTTGTTTAAATGTATAAAACGGGCAAAGCACGTGTAAGCAGCCTCTCTCTCTCTCTCTCTCTCTCTCTCTCTCTCTCTCTCTCTCTCTCTCATGAAGTGACGCTCCTCTTTATTCCTTTAAAACCTGTTTCAACACGTTTTAACCTGTTTTTAATCATTTTTATTCTTTGTTGTTTTTATTTTTTATACTAGTTTGTTTTATTCTTGTTTATGTGAAGCACTTTGCATTGCCATTGCGTATGAAATGTACTATATAAATACACTTGCATTGCCTTTTTGATATTCAAACATACATTCGCTTTAAATAACGTCATTGGACTATTTTTAATATGGGTTTTAAATGTGTGATGCTTAAAATGGTGTGTGACGATTGGAATAAAGAACGTCACATTGAAATGTCTGCTTTAATTTTGCATTAAACATTGTTATCGTTGTTTAGTTAGAACGATTGAGTACTAATATAAAATCATCAGGTTTTGAAAAACCTTTTATTAATCATAATCAAAGTCAGTGCGTGGTAACCAACGTGCTCGAAGCCATTTTGACGTCATGTGGCAATGAAATCATAACACAGAACCATAACCCCTTTTAGACCGTCACTGTCAAGGTCATTACATTTATTTTTCTGAAAAGACACTTTTTGTTAAAATATTATAATTTTTTTGTTTGTTTTAATCACAATGTGATTAAAATAAACTACTGATTATTCAAAAATAATAAGTAATGATACAATAAAGATTATATTTGATGTGTATATGCAGTGTTTGATATGTAGTCAGTGTACAAATGTATATATAATGTATATAAATATTTTTATTCCATTTAATTTCCTATATTTAAATAAAAAGCACATTCTGATGAAGTCATAATGAATGTATTCATAATAATAAAACGAAATGATGTTTGGAAAAATACATGCAAATGTATATATCTTTTATTAGCTTTCATGTTTTTATTTTAAGTTATTTTAGTATTTTTAGAGACACCAAACAAACAAATAAATGCTATAATGATTATAAAAAAAAAGAAAGAAAGAGTGATTATTATCCATCAAACAGCTGAACATCATAGAAACACAGACATTGGTGTCAGAGGAAGGTTTCAATCGTATGTCAAATAAATCTATTTAAATGGACAATTATGTCAGTATAAAATATTGATTTGGGGCTGTTTTTGGGCCACTGATGGCTGTGGTCTGGCGGTGGGGGTAATGAAGGGTGATGCCGAGAGAAGCGCGGGCCTCCCGTTGAATAATCCCAAATAATAAAGAACTGAGTGAACATTATCCTAGGGGCTCCAAGGTCAAGTCCACGACCCCTGACCCCTGAGAGCACAGTGTCTGGAGAGGGTGTCTGTCTGCCTCACTGTCCTGCACACACACCTCTCAGCCATGGCTTTAGCGTATATATACTTCCATTTATTATTTATCAGACTTATTAAAAGTTATTTCTGAGCCGTCAGGTCTAGCCAGATGACCTGTGAAAGGAGGCCTCTAGAGTGTCCAAATTTGGTGATGGAGAGCTGTGGGATGGAGAAAAAAAATCAAAATGGACTTGCTAAAACACACAGGTTTTTAAAACAAACAGAAAATACGCCTTCAATTATTCAGTGCAGCATGTGCTATAGGAGGCATAAGAACTGCTCAATATTTCACAAGAACAATGCCAAAACCGGATGAATGTTTAATTACAGCCAGGTGCCGCGGCTGGATGGGAAATCTGCAGAGGAGGAAGCTGGAGTGTCGATTCGGGATGGAGGAAATAAAGATGTGGTTTCTGAGAACAGGAGCTGAGAAGGAAAGGGAAGGCTTTATGCACTTTCCAGACATGATCGTTGAGAATGTTTGTTCTGGTAAAAACCGTGCATTTTCAATTTGAACGTAAAGATGAACGGTGCATAAATAATAAAATGCTGAATTAAATATATATACGTTTTTATATTTATATTATTATGATTTTATTATTTTTTAGATAACGACCCTGAAGCTTTAATCTGATTTGAATTTTCACTCAAAAACTGCTGGTTTCACAAATAATTGCAAAGAAATTGCAAGTAAAACATTTAATAAAAAGTAAAAATATGAAGAAGTAGAAAACAAACTGTTTTTTTGTAGAATGTACAGAATGTTTTGTTTTATTTGCTTAACCCTTTAACAGGGATCATAACCACCTGGTTGACCTTTTATCCATAGGTTATCATTATTATTTTAATTGCTTATTACTATTTATCAGAGTTGTGTCAGTTCAATCCAAGATGTGGGCCAATATATATATATATTTTTAAAAGGGAGTGCACCTTAAAGGGTTAAATACATATGCATGTAAATATTTTACCTTATAGTCACTGCAATTATAACAATGAACACAATAAGATTTCATTTAAATTGAATTAAAAATAAACAGTTTTTAACAACATCTTTATTCATTTAAAAAATCAAACACTACATGCTGAAATCATTGCTATATTTTTGATCACACTTTACAATACGGTTCCATACTAATGTATTTACGAACATGATCTAAGGATGAACAATACTTGTACAGAACATTTAATCATAGTTCAACATTTACTAATGCATTATTACAATTATTTAAAAAGTGAATGCACTTTGAGTTAACAGCAATTAACATTGATTGGCTTTATTTTATTAACTAATGTTAATAAATATGAATATATACTTTAATACATGTATCATTCATTGCTTGTTGATGTTAGTAAATGCTTTAACTACTGTAACATAACTACTGGAACCTTATCATGAAGTGAATATTAACAAAGTTTTAGTATTAAAATTACTGAAATGGATATTGCTCATTATTAGTTGATGTTGCCTAATGCATTAATCAATTAAATAAATTGATTTATTAATGCTTTTTCAATTAAAACTGACCCATATTACACTGTACAAAATGCTGGGTTCCACACAATTTCTTTATGTTGCCCCAACACAAATCTATTAAGTTAACTTAATTGTTTTTACAAATTTAAGTAGATTGAACATAAAACATTTAAGTTGAAATTCCAAAAAACTGAATAATTGTGCTGATTCAGCTCATTTTAAATAAGTAGTTTCAACAAGTAGCAAAAATCTTTGTGTGTGTGTGAACGTCTGTAAATTAACATTAAGACATGAGTTTTGTTCCCTAATGATTCCTTCCTTATTCATTCATGATCTTCCAAACATACTAATGTTAAAATATACAACTACACTGTAAAAAATGCTGAGTTTCAGACATTATTTTTTCATGTTGTCCCAACAAACATCCTTTAAGTTAACATAATCGTTTTTACAAATTTAAATGGATTGAACATAAAGCAATTAAGTTGTCCCCCCAAAAACGTAAACGTAAGAATTGTGTTGTTTCAGCTCATTTTAAATAAGTAGTTTAAACAAGCAGCGAAAGTAATTTTTTTGAGTGTACATCGGTAAATTAGCATTAAGACATGAATTGTGTTCCCTAATGATTCCTTATTATTCATTTATGATCTCCCAAACGGGCTAATGTTAAAATATACAACTAGATCTTAATTTTACAAGCTGCACTCCCTTCGAATCTGTGCTGAATTCTTTCCTACACTCAAAAATAGATATATTTTTGGTGCTTGTTCAAACTACTTATTTAAAATGAGCTGAAACAACACAATTCTGGAGGGTTTTTTTGGAGACAAGTTAATTGTTTTATGTTCAATCCACTTAAATTAGCAAAGAACAGGTTAATTTAATCGATTTGCATTGCAAGGAATTGTGTGGAACCCAGTGTATGCCTGGAAATGAAGCAGCGTTTAAATATGTTCACCTCCCACACTGTTTCAGTGCCGAACGATCTGCTCTCCTATGCAAAAAAGTGTGAAAAACAGTCAATCTGGCTAACCTTTCCTGGCGTGATGTGATGTGATGTGTGCACACGGACCTCCCAGCTGTGTCCGGAGTAAAACGGGAGGGTGGAGGGTGTTGGAGTCAGGAGGGAGGGTCGCGGGGCCGGGCCTGAAAGGTCAGGAGGAGGCAGGAGACAGGCGGACCGGCTGGCTGCCGGGGCTTTGAACCTAACAGATGGTGAAGGTTAGGTGACGTCCCCTCGCCTGGCCTTTCCGCAGTAATTGAGTATAATTTGAGCACCCAAAGAGAGCAGGCCTGTCCACTGTCAGGCCGAGGGAACGGAGGTGAGGTTAATATGAAAAAGATTTTTGCATTACCATCGGCTTTTGTGTGGCGAGCCACGCTCTCTCCCAAGTCCCAGACCTAATCCTGGCCTCGGGCTGCGAGGATGAAGACTTGTCACCCTGGGTTGGAGTGTAACGCCACGCGCATGAATACATCTTCAGCTCCACGCTCTCTTCTGCTGCCCTATTAACCAGTGCTCTGCCAGAACTCATTACGCGCTGGCACCTGGGCAGGTCTACGGGCATTTGGGAAGATTTTTTTGGGGGAAATCTGACATTACCGTTTTTTAGGACAAAAGAGTGAAAGCAAATGTCTTGTGTTTCCCACTGTGAACATGCAGCTCTCGGTGTGCCACAAACTGACTGAGACACATCCAAGGCTTATGCTGAATAATGTGCATAATCTCGCGCTAATGAAATGTAGTGCGTTTAATGCAGTTCCTATTTTGCATGCTGATAGATTTAAATAAATCCTACCGGATGCTATTTGATATGCACATTTTTTAAAAACCTTTATAATAGCATACTTTGCTTGATGTCATTTGATTAATAGTTTGTCTTAGCAAGAAAAAGAGCTTTTGGTATCATTTTTAAAATCAGGTTGTGGTTTCTTGTGTCCTTCTTGCTAAAAATATGTTGAGGTGAACATTGGAATGGACTGAGCTTTAAATTTTATAAATATCATTTAAAATTGATCGTTTAAAAATGTGACCTTGGACCGCCACACCAGTCATGAGTGTACTTTTTTAAAGCTGAATAAATAATCTTTCTATCGATGCATACTTTGTTAGATTAAGACAGAGATGCCCAAACTAGGGCCCTTTGTATCCTTTGATTTGGCCCGCCAGAGGGAAAATGATTGAGATGGGATGGGGAATGCCTTTAACAGCGATTCTCATTTCTATTTTAATGAAACCTTTTGTTTGTTTTATTGTTGAGCTACAAAAAAGCTCAATGTTTCAATTAAATGTTGTAAATTAATCAGATTAAAAAAATTTTTTACATACTGTCACTTAACGAATAGGGGACAAAGCAGAAGACAGCATGCAAATCAAGGCAAAGGCAGGTTCAGCATGACTAGTGTACAGTAATCGGGATTGAACTCCATTGTTTGGATTTTTAAAATGTTTTTTTTTTTTTATGGTTTTGTAATAAGTTCATTAAAATAATATACATTTTCAAAAAATAAGAATGCATTAGTAAATTCGGTTGAAGTAATTTTTTCTATGTATTTATAAATGTTATGAAATGGGTTCATGTTATAAATGAAACTACCCATGGCAACTTTAATATTTACTTTCAGCCCACAGCTCTCAATCAAGCTTGGATTTTGGCCCTTCATAAGAAAAGGTTTGGGCACCCCTGGATTAAGACAATATTTAGCTAATATATGAAAATCATGAATCTGAGGGTTCAAATAAATCTAAATACTGAGAAAATAATCTTTAAAGATGTTCAGATTAAGTTCTATTACTAATCAAAAAGGAGTTTTAATATATTTATGGTTGGCCATTTACACAATATCTCCATGGACTATGATGTTTACTTAATGTTCTAATGATTTTTAGCATAAAAGAAAAACATATATAATGTTGACCCACACAATTAAAAACTATTGTCAAAAATATAAAAGTTCCACATAAGAGATAAGGTTTTGTGGTCCAGGGTCACGAATAATCTCACTAAGAACATGTTATTGGAGATATAGAGTAGCAAATGATATTTAAATGCATTTTATGTAAGTCTGTTTGTAAGCTTATACTGCTACAAAATCTCATTTATTTTTATTAGAAGCTATCAGAAATTCATCTCACGTTTTAGCATATAAATATCGGCATCTACACCAAATTAAATTTTTGCTTATTTTTATTAGTACCTAGGTGTTTTATTTCCTTGAATCTGAACTATAAAAGAATATCAAATATAACTTGTAATAAGGTTTCATTTGCTAACATTATAATAATGTTGAACGTTGTTGACATGTTAAAGAAGGTTGCAAGTTGGTGTTTAATATTCCTAACGTGAACTAACAATGTATTTTTATTTGCTATTTCAATTTTATGTTAACAAAGATGAACAAATACACCAACAAAAATATATTGTACGTTAAAGAAATAGTTCACCCACAAATTAAAAATTGTGTTTACTCACGCTTAAGGGGTTTTAAACTTTTATTAATTTCTTATGAACACAAAATAAGATATTCTGAAGAATGTTGGATAAATGCAGTCAATGGCATCTATAGTTGGAACAACAAAATACTATGAAAGTCAATAGCGGTTATTTTCCCAACATTCTTCAGAATAGCTACTGTAAAGAAGAAAGAAACTTAAACTAAAAACAATTGCTGTAAAGTTTACAGTATTGCAATTTTGGTTGCCGGTAATACTGTTTGCAAGTGCACTGTAAATTAACAATATATTAAAATATAATAATTATTACATGCATTATTACAATATATTAATTATAATAATAATTAATTTACAGTGTGCTTGTAAATTTTACAGTATTACTGGCAAAATTGACAAGCGCACTGTAAATTAACAATTACAACTGTGCTGTATTTTTACGGTAATTAGTTTACAGTGCGCTTGTAAATTTGACAGTATTACTGGCAATATTTACAGTATTACTGGCAATATTACTGGCAATATTTACACTATTACTGGCAATATTTACAGTATTACTGGCAAAATTTACAAGCGCACTGTAAATTGACAATTACAACTGTGCTGTAGTTTTACGGTAATTCATTTATGCGCTTGTAAATTTTACAGTATTACTGGCAAAATTTACAAGCGCACTGTAAATTAATAATAATTACAATTGTGCTGTAACACTACAGCAAAATTGTAATTGTTAATTTTTAATTTACAGTGAACAGTATTGCCCCACTGTAAAACCCAAAAAGTTAAGGTAACTCAAACCATTTGAGGAAACCGATTGCAACAAACCATTTAAGTTCAAAAACTAATCCTAATGAGTACTGTGAACTTAATCCATTTGAGTAAATGAAGTAATTTGAGCACAGTAAAACCCAATAAAGGAAGATAACTCAAACCAACTGAGTACTGTAAAACCCAGTAAGTTAAGGCAACTCAAACCGTTTGAGGAAACCGATTGCTACAAACCATTTGAGTTAAAAAAACTAATCTATATGAGTACTGTGAACTTACTTCATTTAAGTTGAAGTAATGAGGTATTTAATTAACTCATTACCTTCAACACTGACTTCAATACTCTTTTGAAATGAGTAGAATTAACTTTCAGTCAATTTTGAGTTAACTTCACTCATTTCATTTGATAAAGTTGACTGTTGGGTTTTACAGTGCAGAATTGACTAAAACAACCAAAATTGCCAGTAATATTGTAAATTTTACAGCCATTTTTTACAGTGCAGTTTGGAATAAATGAAGGATGAGTAAATGATGGCAGAATTTTAAATTTTGGGTGAACTATCCCTTTGATTTATGAACAAATAAGAATGAATGTGTTATTTGCATTTAATCTGTCAGGTTTTCTCGCTAAGTCATGCTCATAATCTCATAATATATTCCGACACACTCTCTTTGTACAGAAATTCCTATCTGAGTCTGTTAGCATGCACAGTAGCGTAAAAACGCAGTTAAAGTATATCTGTGTTCCTTTTGAAGCATCTCATCTATGATAAAGATCAGGGAGCCAAAATAACACGATGTTCCTCAAGCAGTACTCTGTCAGGGGTAACTGAGGGACCAATTCGAGCTGGAAAGTTTCCTCTTTGGTGTGATGAAGTCATTTACAACTATTGATCTGATAGTCAAACTGTGAGCGTTAACCTTAAGAGCCTTGGAGGCAGTTTGTGGGTAAGTGGAGGTGCCCCAGGGACCCCCTTATCAGTGGAAAGTGATCTTAGTGAGACACAATAGACAGAGATGTATTTTTAAAATGCTGGCATCGCTCAAACCCTTTTCATAACTCAGTCCATGCTAAAGCAAAATGCCAGATGCCACAGACTCCCTGGACTGCTTTTTAAAAAACGCACAGCTCCAAAGCTAGTCAGCTGCCTACGGAGGGAGCATTTTAAGACGACGTGACACCAAAACGATAGGCAAGTTAGTTATGCCCTTCCTAGAGTGCACTGTGACAATTTCAGTGATTTTTTTTTCTTAGTATTGAACCATATATACACTGTATATAGCTTAAAATGATAGTTCACACAAAAATGAAATCTGTTGAACTTAAAAGAAGATATTTTGAAGAATGTTGGAAATGGCACATCCGAACAGGATGTGTCACACTTTATTCAACCCAGGCTCATTCTGAAAACGTACCTCTATATACATTTCTGGAGAGCGGCAAATACGTCCCAGGGGCTACGTTTTTTTTTTTGCAGTTTTTGTTTTCGCGAATCCACCAGAGGTCGCTGTGTACGCTTTTTGAGATCTCAAATTTATCTCGTGAGTGTCATTCGCGCCTGCTGTTCTCGCGTAAATCCACCAGATGCCACTGTCGACTGAATGACTGACTGACTAATCGACTGACCCACCCTCCTCCTTCCCTAAACCCAACCAATAGTGTTTTCAAAAGCACCGATTAACTCGCTCACCCACTTCCCTAAACCCAACCAGCAGTTTTCAAAAGCAATCCAGAAAAAGAAAAGCCCTGGCCTGATTTTTACCACATTTTCAGATTTTACCACATTCTCACCCTGTTATTTACTTGTTTATTTTAACTTTTGGCTTCTGTTTTTGTCTTACCCACTTTCTGGAACAGTTCTTCACCGGACTCGAACCCTATCGTCGTGGTCAACTCCTCTTTGCGTCTCAAGACGATGTACATGGCGAGCTAACTGGACAAACTGGTAACAGCGGGAAAGCAGTCCATACCACCCCGTAGCGTTTGTTTTAAAGACTAAATGCAGCCAATCGTACTTCTGGCTACATAATTTGCACTCTCCAGAAAAGTATATAGGGCTACGTTTTCAGAATGAGCCTATGTTGACTTTATTTTAATGCTATTTAGTGCTATTAAAAAACCATTTACTAACACTTTTAGCTCAATAAACTACCAATTAGCTGCTTATTAACAGTTAGTAAGGTAGTAGTTGGTTTTAGGTTTTGTGATTAGGGATAAACAAAAAGATCATACTTTATAAGCAAATAAACAGTTAAAAACCTAATAATAGCCAGTAGTAAATGGTGTGGATTGTGACAAACTAAAGTGTTACCCAAAATTTTGTTATTATTTATTTTCAAAATCACTCCTATTGCTTCATTTATACATTTGTCTGTTTATATCATGATATAATTCACTGTGATTTTTATTTTACTGATTATTATTAGTATTCATTATTTTTTATATCCATTTTTGTGTCGTATATGCTTGGCATCTATATCCTAGACAATACCATGCTTTGGTTTTACCTCAGAATTTGTAATATAGCATACCTCTGTTCTTCCTTTGGACCGTGTTTTTTGAATTGTAAGCTTTAAAAATGAAGTAAATAAAGTTATTTAAAAAGAAATAAATAGCTTATAGGGGTGGCACGGTGGCTCAGTGGTTAGCACTGTCACCTCACAGTAAGAAGGTCGCTGGTTCGAGTCCCAGCTGAGCTAGTTGGTATTTCTGTGTGGAGTTTGCATGATCTCTCCGTGTTGGCGTGGGTTTCCTCTGGGTGCTCCGGTTTCCCACACAGTCCAAAGACATACGCTATAGGTGAATTGGATGAACTAAATTGGCCATAGTGTATGAGTGTGTGTGAATGAGTGTGTATGGGTGTTTCCCATTACTGGGTTGCGGCTGGAAGGCCATCCGCTGTGTAAAACATATGCTGCAACAGTTGGTGGTTCATTCCGCTGTGGCGACCCCTGATAGATATTGGACTAAGTTGAAGGAAAATGAGTGAATGAATTATCAGAATCTATATCCATATCTATACTTACTGCTTTTTGTAGCCTTAGTAGGTAAGCCTTAGACGGAAGTGACATGAAGCATTTAAAGCAGACAGTTCGTGACTGAATTAAAAACTAGACTGCAGAAGAACTAGTTTATAAGAGTGTTTTTGTGACTCACAGGCTGAGCATCAGTCAGCTGTGTCTACTTTTACCTGACTATGTGTGTGTATGTGTGTGTGTGTGTGTGTGTGATCCAGCCTTCACCAGTCGGTCAGTGTGGCTCTCCCCTCAGGCGTTGTCTAGCTGCAGGCTCTCTTAATGGAGCATCTCTACTGTTTCCTCTAGAGCCTGGCCTGTCCTCCTCCCGGGTGTGTGCTCTAGGAACCTGGCCATTTAGAATGGCTCCAGTGCCATTGACCCCGTCTGTGAACACAGCCAGCGAGAGGGTCACTCAGCTCTGGGCTTCACACTTCCTCTTTTAACCTGAAACACACCTCCACACCTGTGCCTGTGTGTGTGCAGTGTGTGCTGGATGCCTCCGCCGGCAGCTTCTCCGATTGTTTTTTTTTCTTTCCTTCTCCACTCTTAAGGCAGTTTTATCTACACTGTAAAAAAAATGCTGGGTTCCACACAATTCCTTCATTAGTTCACACAAAAATTAAATCTGTTGAACATAAAAGAAGATATTTTGAAGAATGTTGGAAATGGTAAACATTGACATCCATAAACTGTAAAAATAAAATTAAGTTATAAGCTAACCTAATTATTATTTTTTATACAAATGTAAGTGGATTAAATGATAAAACAATTAAGTTGTCCCAGAAAATGTTTCAGCTCATTTTAAATAAGTAATTGAACAAGCGGCAAAAATCTTTTTTTGAGTGTAGTTATTTTGTATATCAAGGGTTTACTGTTCTGGATAATTCTTGCAGTGATATATGCATGCTTTAATTAGATTTTTTAACCTTTAAAATTTCAGGGATTTTAAAGGGATAGTTCACCCAAATAGGGTAAAAATATGTCATCATGTATGTACCTTTAAGTAGTTCCAAACCAGTTCCATTGAACAAAAAAGAAGATATTTTGAAGAATGTTGGAAACCTGTAACCATTGACTTCCATAGTACATTCATTCATTTTCTTTTCAGCTTAGTCCCTTTATTAATCTGGGGTCGCCACAGCAGAATGAACCGCCAACATATCCAGCATATGTTTTACGCAGCGGATGCCCTTCCAGCTACAACCCATCACTGGGAAATTCCATAGTACACTCTCAGAATTAAAGGTACGAAAGCTGTCACTGTGGTGGTATACCTTTTGAAAAGGTATATATTAGTACCTAAAACTTTTAGGTACTAATATGTACCCTTGAGGTATTAATAAGGAGTCTTTAGTTACAAATGTGTACCTTTTGAAAAGGTACTATTCGAGTGACAGCTTTCGTACCTTTAATTCTGAGAGTATAAGGAAATAAAATACTGTGGAAGTCAATGGTTACAGGCTTCCACCATTCTTCAATATACCTTATTTTATGTTCAACAGAACAACACCAACAACAACAACAACAGCAAAACAAGTCAAACTGGTTTGAAACAAGTCAAGGGCGAGTAAATAATGACAGAATTTTCATTTTTGAATGAACTATCCCTTTAAAAAGTCTTTGTTATTGCTTTATAAGTCATGAATCAAACCAACCAGATATAAGGAGAATATCAGAATTACAAACTTTAATTTGAATGTACAATCACAATGAAAGAGAAATATAAAACTATCGATTTGAAGATGTTGATTTTCTGTAGAAACATACAAATGTACACATATTCAAGTATTTTTGAGAGTGTAGGGAGATCCATGTGAATATGTTATTTTGTGGAGCTAAAGATATTGACAGTTTGTTCACTGCAACTCCCTGTAATTTTGTACAGCCTCGTGGGTGTTGTAGTTTTCCTGCAAAAAACTTCAGTAGACAATTATTTTAAAAATACGTTGATTTATTATGAACAGATGTATGCATTAACACATGTACATCTAACAACAGTCTCTCTTTAAAGGAATAGTTCACCCAAAAATGTAAATTCTGTCAGTATTTACTCACCCTTATGTCATCCCAACCCCCTGAGATCTTTGTTCATCTTTGGAGCACAAATTAAGATATTTTGAATGAAATCTGAGAGCTCTCTCATCCTACATAGACAGCAAGGGTTGTGAGACATTCAAAGTTCATACCAAAAACATCCTCAAAACAGTCCATGTAGATACATAACTACTGTTATGAATCTACGACAATACGTTTGTGTGCATGAAAACAAAAATAACGTCTTTATTCATGTTTACAAGATAAGGGTGAGTACTTAATGACAGAAGTTTCATTTTTGGGGTGAACTATCCCTTTAAATGTTTAACACTTATAGTAAAACATATATAGTCTCTTGCACCTGATGACGTATTTATGTTGGCCTTACCTTGATTTTGCCAAATGGCATTCTATAAATTGCAGAAAATAATTTCTTTGACCGACAAAATGGTATGATGTTTTGTTCATATCTTCACAGATTCATTTGAATTTACAATTGCATGACTTCAATGCCATAAAAAATGTAAGAAAATATATTTAAAAAATGCACATTTCTCCTTGTTCAAGCCTCTACAGTTTGACAAATGCTGTCCTTAAATGTAATTTTTATATATTTTTTCAATAATAAATAGAAGCTTTAAAAAAAAAAATAATAATAAATAAATAAATAAACAAGAGCATATCTTGATCTTTATGTTGCCCACAGACCATATTTCTGAAATTTAACTAGGACAATGTAACCTGGAAGTGCTAAAATGCTCCTTTTTTGCCTACAAAAATATGTGATCTCTCCAGCAAATCTATAAGACCTACAGTATATATAAAACATGCATTCAAATCAATCTATTGATGTCTGTTTTATGATTAAAAAGAATCATTTATATTCTTGGAGCATATCTATATGCAGGGAACGCACAGTAAAGTGTGTTCGGTCACACTTTATTTGAAGGTACAGTTCTCACTATTAATAAACCATTAACTATGAGTTTTAGCTCAATAAACTCCTAGTTTGCTGCTTATTAATAGTTAGTAAGCTAGCAGTTAGGTTTAGGTATTGGGTAGGATTAGGGATGTAGAATAAAATCATGGAAAATACAGCGGGGAAAATAAGTATTGAACACGTCACCATATTTCTATATATAATATATAATACCATATATAATACCAACATATTTCTAAAGGTGTTGTTGACTTGAAAATTTCCCCGGATGTTGGTAATAACCAAAAAAATCCATATATGCAAAGAAAACAAAACTAATTAGTTTACAAATTAAGTTATGCATAATAAAATGAAATGACACAGGAAAAAAGTATAGAACACATGAAGAACGGGAGGTGTAGAAAGGCATGGAAAGCCCAGAGAGCAGCTGAAATCTCTCAGTAGTTCTTCAGCAACCCTCTGCCCTTCATCATTGTAAATGAATATTAGCTGCTTTAGTCCAACATCTACATTAGCAGGATGATGAAGATGAAACCAGAGTGGACAATTCAGCAAGACAATGATCCAAAACACAGCCAAGGAAACTCTCAAATGCTCTCAGAGAAAGAAAATCAAGCTGTAGAATGGCCCAGCCAATCACCTGACTTGAATCCAATACAAAATACAAAATAAAGATCAGATTTGATAGACGAGACCCACAGAACCATCAAGATGTTTACACTCTGTTGAAGTCTGTGAAAAACTCACACCTGAGCAATGCATGTGGCTTCATTCTCCATATAAGAGGCGTCTTTAAGCTGCCATCACCAAAAAAGCCTTTTATATATATAAGTATTAAAAACGTTTCAGTAGTTCAGGACTTTCTCCTTATGTCATTCCATTGTTATTACACTTTTTTTTTTTTTTTTTTATGTTTTATTTATATATATATTTTTTTACCAAAATCTGGTTCAATTCCATGTCAACAGCTCATTTAGAAATATTATTCCCAGGAAAAAACATGAGGTGTTTAATACTTATTTTCCCCACCGTACGTGCTTTTTAAGTACTAATAAATATTCAGCATTTTAATAAAATGCAAAAATGGTAATAGAGAGAATTGGTCCCTTATACTGAAGTGTTACGGTGTGTTCAATTGACCATTGATTGTGAGAATTGTACGGCAGCGAAGCATCGGGAAGTTGCAGACGTTATCTTGCATGCGTTTTGTGTTGGAGGCTGAAGTTGTTCATAGGGGAGGGCCGGAGGTGCGGCTGGCTTCTCTCTGTAATGATCCTCTTATTATTTCGCTTTTTCTCTTCAAATGGAGGAAAAAGGGCATTCATCATTCTGTTGACCTGGGAGATCACAGCAGCCAACGCGCCTTTGAAAAGTAAAACTGAACCTCGCTTTTTAAATAAGATAAATAGTAAACAAATCCAGGCCAACCCTTTGAAAGGGCTTGCCAAGAGATTTACCTCGCCCTGTGGCAAATAATATTTCTTGAACTGGGTTTAAATTTCAAGTGTCTAGGGCTTAGAGAAACCTGCAACAAAAGAAAACGGGTCTCCGAACAGCAAATATTATCTGCTGCCGGGGCAAGATGTCAAGATTGCATTTTTTTGTTGTCTCAAATGTAGGAGCAGGACTGGTGTTTGGCAAATCCCAGAATAAAACTACATTTATTGCTGTTTATTTGGCCCGAACCACATTTGTGTGCAACATGCAGAGACAAATGAGACCTGTTAGGCTTTTCCCTCATCTCGACAATGCTATTTAGTTATAGTTAAAAAACAATACATAAGCTAGTACATAGAGTTTATGTATATCCTCTATGTCTAAATGCCACTGATGACATCAATGCATTCAACCTATATAGGATTTTAATTCAATTCAATTGCTACATTCAGATTTGATTCGTTACTTATGTACGCATTAACGCCATAAGCAATATAACCAATGCAGTTTGCAAAGTAGTCATTCATGTATTTACATTACACTAGTTTGTTTCATGAGTTGGATTTATTTCGGAAGCTAAAAGGAGAGGATGTTGTGTGTCCTGAACTGTGGTGTGTACTTTTCCTAATAAACTACAGCTTTTTGTTGTGTAGCTTAAAAACAATACATAAGCAAGTGCATAGAGTTTATGCATATCCTGATGACATCAATGCATTCAACCTACACTCACAGGCCACTTTATTAGGTACATCAAACTAGCACCGGGTTGAACCCCCTTTTACCTACAGGACTGCCTTAATCCTTCGTGGCATAGATTCAACTATGAGATTTTGGTCCATATTGACATGATAGCGTCACGCAGTTGCTGCAGATTTGTCGGCTGTACATCCATGATGCATACTCCTGTTCCACCACATCCCAAAGGTGCTGTATTGGATTGAGATCTGGTGACTGTGGAGGCCATTTGAGTACAGTGAACTCATTATCATGTTCAAGAAACCAGTCTGAGATGATCTGCGCCAAATTCTGACCCTACCTTCCGAATGTCGCAGCAAAAATCGAGACTCATCAGACCAGGCAATGTTTTTCCAATCTTCTATTGTCCAGTTTTGGTGAGCCTGTGCGAATTGTAGCCTCAGTTTCCTGTTCTTAGCTGACAGGAGTGGCACCCTGTGTGGTCTTCTGCTGCTGTAGCCCATCCGCCTCAAGGTTGGACGGGTTGTGCATTCAGAGTTGGTCTTCTGCATACCTCGGTTGTAACGAGTGGTTATTTGAGTTACTGTTGCCTTTCTATCAGCTGGAACCAGTCTGGCCATTCTTCTCTGACCTCTGGCATCAACAAGGCATTTGCGTCCACAGAACTGCCGCTCACTGGATATTTTCTCTTTTTTGGATCATTCTTTGTAAATCCTAGAGATGGTTGTGCGTGAAAATCCCAGTAGATCAGCAGTTTCTGAAATGCTCAGACCAGCCCGTCTGGCAACAACAACCTTGCCACATTCAAAGTCACTTAAATCACCTTTCTTCCCCATTCTGATGCTCGGTTTGAACTGCAGCAGATCGTCTTGACCATGTCTACATGCCTAAATGCACTGACTTGCTGCCATGTGATTGGCTGATTAGAAATTTGCATTAACGAGCAGTTAAACTGGTGTACCTAATAAAGTGGCCGATAAGTGTGTATATGTAATTAAATTCAATTGCAACATTCATATTTAATTCTTTACTTATGTACACAATAACACCGTAAGCTAACGCAATATAACCAATGCAGTTTGCAAGTTGAAAGTCATTGGTGTATATTTACATTACACTAGTTTGTTTCATGAATTGCATTCGTCTTATACCCAAACATCAAGTGTGCATTGTTAATTCACATTACATTCGCTTGTGGCTAATTCGATCTTATATAAACTATGCATTCATGGGCAGCATCTCGGAAGATAAAAGGAGAGGATGTTGTGTGTCCTGAGTTGTGTTGTGCACTTTTCCACCAGTCCCGATAATCTACAGCTTTGTGTTGTAGCTCAAAAACAATACATAAGTGCATAGAGTTTATGCATATCCTCTCTGTCTAAATGCCACTGATGGCATGAATACACTCAACCTATATATGATTAATTTAAATTGCAACATTCAGATTTGATTCGTTATTTATGTACACAATAACACCGTAAGCTAACGCAATATAACCAAAGCAGTTTGCAAATTGGAAGTCATTGGTGTATATTTACATTACACTAGTTTGTTTCATGAATTGCATTCGTCTCGTACCCAAACATCAGCATGCATTGTTGATTCGCATTACGTTCATTTGTGGCTAATTCGATCTTATATAAACCATGCATTCACGGGCAGCATCTCGGAAGATAAAAGGAGAGGATGTTGTGCGGCCCCCGAGTTGTGTTGTGTACCTCGTGCATTTGAAGCCAATTACGATGATGACTGCAATAACTGTGTGTCTCATAATAACAGTGCTTGGGCCTCAATAATAATTTTTGTCCCTTGATCAGCCTCACAATGGGGCTAAGATGAAAGCGCACACGATTATGTTTTAGCCTCATCAAGGGTTTGTGTCCGACTTGCCATTTCAGACAATGCCACAACCCAAGCTCGCCCAACGTTGGTTCTTTTAAATAAAACATCCGAGGTCAAACAAGTCGAATAAGTCATGCAAGGAAGAGAGTTACGCCTAATTGAGGAGCCCAATTGCTGGCCCGAGTACTTACGTTGCCTTTGATTTCCTGGCGTAAACACAGCCGGTGGGTTCGGCGTTGCACACTGCGGCGGGCCATCGAGAGGGGAGGAGAGCCGGTTCTCCAGCCCTGCTATCATCATTATATTTTGATTTCTCCCCCCCTCTTTCTTTAATCCCTCTGATGAAGTCTGGACAGGCAGAGGCATGCTCTCGCAGACAGCAATTTCGGCACACCATATGCGGCTCACACATCTGGCCTCGCGGGGAGACGAGAGGACAAGACGAGCCCTGGTAGGAGCTCTGAAACACAGTATCAGCTTAGGGGAGAACCGTAACACACATGAAGTCGAATGGGATAGATGCAACAAAGTGTCAGCCATTTCCGGTGAAAGGTTTATGTGACTACACTCAAAAAATGACATTTGCTGTTTGTTCAAACTACTTATTTTAAATGAGCTGAAACAACACAATTCTTGAGGGTTTTTTAGTGACAACTTAATTGTTTTATGTTTTAATTTGCTAAAACTAATACGTTAACTTAAGTCCTTGATGTTGCCCCAACACAAATCGATTGTGTGGAACCCAGCATTTTTTATTTATGTACTTTCAATTTCATAAGGTGGCTTTTAAAGCATCGATAATGTAATTTAATCAAAATACAGTCAGTTAAATAGACTTAAGCATTCGTTTTGTTCGAGTGTTGACCTTATTCTTCAATGCCGAAATGTGCTCGTTTTTGCGATTGTTTTAGAACTTCCGATTCAGTTGCCTATAGGAGAAATGACTAGGAATAATAAACAGCATAAAGCGGTCAAACTACTTACTCCACAAACAAGTGTGTTCATGACTATACAGACAAAGCAGAATAATATAATAAGAAAATATCAGTTTGCAACATCAAGCAGCATAACGAACTGTTTTTAACGGCTAAAAATGAATGGAAGTGAATGAGAGCGGAAGTCTCGAGCCCAAAAGATTCCAATGGCTGCGCATGCTCATACGCAAAGAATAAAATGAGATGAAAAGCCATTTAAATGCAAGCAGGGCCACCCGCTTTATTTGTTACTTTAATATGTTATAATGAAATAAAGAATCAATTATTTACCAGTATGTTAAGGAGTAGAAACATTTAAGTCTTACAGCTATAACTTGTGTCTGATTATATTTGTCTTTGTTATTTATTTTGATGTGGGTTTCTTAACCTGATTAAAGGATTAATGAGCAATTCCATGCAAATGCTTTTACCAAAATAGCTAAACCCTTTCTAGGTTTTATTGTGTAGGATTGTATTTTCCAGCACTGTAAAAATACTCAAACATGTCTCCGTCAATGTTTTCAAACAATTAAATTTGATTTGCCAAAGTCACACAAGTGGCAATTTCACATGTCACATCCATAACGGAGAGGCATCACATTCATAACGAAGCTTTTTCCTCATAAATGCAAAAATATCAAATAAAATCAATCATGTTTGTTCTATAGTGAGCAACTCTTAACCTTTTGATTAGCATTGTTTTGGGTTGTGCAATTTAATTCACAGAATTTCTACAAAAGATGTTGTTTAAAACTGTAAACTCGCAAACTTTTTTGGTCACATCCATAACGCATTTTTATTTCCCTCATTTAAAATATAAAAAACTTTTACAGACTGATATTTTTCTGATCCCATAACTCTGTGGTTAGTCGTTTCGGAAAATATAAACAGATGTTTCAGTATAATGTTAACATATACTTTCTATGTGAATTTATATTTTGAGTTTTTACTTGAAACTTACATCCATAACGCTGGAATTGCTCTAATGTTAACATAACCCAGAGAAGTAACATCTATTTTACATTTATGCAAATACATGTATTTATTTGTTACTTCAATATGCTATGATGAAATAAAGAGTCAATTGTTTAACAGTATGTTAAGGAATAGTAGCATTTATAAAGTCTTACAGCTATAACTTGTGTCTGATTATATTTGTCCTTGTTATTTGATGTGGGTTTCTTAACCCAGTTAAAAGATTAATGTTAAATATAACCCATTTATTGTACATTTATGCAAATACATGTATTTATTTGTTTAATATGTTATAATGAAATAAAAAGTCAATTATTTACCAGTATGTTAAGGAGTTGAAACATTTATACAGTCTTACAGCTATACCTTGTCTGATTATTTTTGTCCTTGTTATTTAATTTGGGTTTCTTATCCCGATTGAAGGATTAATGTTAAATATAACTCAGAGAAGTAACATCTATTTTACATTTATGCAAATACATTTATTTATTTATTACTTTAATATTCATTCATTCATTCATTCATTTTCTTTTCGGCTTAGTCCCTTTATTAATCTGGGGTCGCCACAGTGGAATGAACCGCCAACTTATCCAGCATATGTTTTACACAGCGGATGCCCTTCCAGCTGCAAACCATCACTGGCAAACACCCATACACTCCCATTTACACACATACACTACGGACAATTTAGCTTACCCAATTCACCTATAGCGCATGTCTATGGACTGTGGGGGAAACCGGAGCACCCGGAGGAAACCCACGCGAACACGGGGAGAACATGCAAACTCCACACAGAAATGCCAACTGACCCAGCTGAGACTCGAACCAGCGACCTTCCTGCTGTGAGCCGACAGCGCTACCCACTGAGCCACTACGCCGCCTGTTACTCTAATATGTTATAATGAGATAAAGAATCAATTATTTACCAGTATGTTGAGGATTAGTAACATTTATACAGTCTTACAGCTATAACTTGTGTCTGATTATATTTAGTCTTTGTTATTGGATTAATGTTAAATATAACCTAGAGAAGTGACATCTATTTTACATTTACGCAAGTACATGTATTTATTTGTTACTTTACTATGTTATAATGAAATATATGAAATGAACCTGCCCCTTTGCAGCCATAATGCTAAAGTGGCCCTCAGTAAAAAATGAATTTGACATCCCTTTTCTACATGCTTGTGATAACCCCTGATTCATTCGCTCACCGCCGACCACCCCATTACAGCTGTCCATCATGCCTCCCCGTACCTCTATAACCCAAATTTACTGCCTCAATAACAACACCGCCAGACTCCCGGACGAATGATTAGACTGGGGGGCCGCTGCGCTGTATCTGCAGGTAAACAAATGAGGCAGGTACTCACACAAAATGGCGGCCAGTCATCTCCCACCCGCTGGTCTGCTGTGGATGCGGAGCTGCACTCCAGTCACGTGATGTGAGCGTGCAATGGAGACGTATAGTGTGCCTGTGCCTAAATATCATCCCTTCATCTTTGGTTTGAGTGCTGCCCCCATGGAAGATTACAGTCTGTGAGTGCTGTATATGTTCCACATGAGATTACAATTGCTGCTGTCTATTTAGTGACAAATCCTTAGACGCTGGTTTCATTAGTTGGTGTATTTACTAATATGAATTAATAATGAACAATACCTGTAAAGCATTTATTAATCATAGTTCAGCATTTAAAATCCAAATTCATGCTTGTTAGCATTAGTTAACGTGCACTAACAATGAATGACTTAATTTCAATTAACTAACGTTAACAAAAATGAAAAACTACTGTAATAAATGTATTGTTCATTGTTTGTTCGTGTTAGTTAATACATTAACTAACATAACAACCTTATTATAAAGTGTTAGTTAACACATCAGGAATGTTTTCCTTGTAGAAATAAGAAATATATAATAAAACTACAATAAACAAACTATGATATAATTTGCATCAGCTCTTTGCGTTCTCATTAATGTCATAAAGGATGATATGAATGTTTATCATTCATGGAAACTGCATGAAATAACATTATTTATGAGGACCTACATTAAAAAAAGTTATATAGTATTGTACAGTAAATGGGTGGCATGGTGGCTCAGTGGTTAGCACTGTTGCCTCACAGCAAGAAGGTTGCTGGTTTGAGTCCCGGCTGGGTCAGTTGGCATTTCTGTGTCGAGTTTGCATGTTCTCCCACAGTCCAAAGACATGCGCTATAGGTGATTTGGATAAACTAAACTGGCCGTAGTGTATGAGTGTGTGTAAATGAGTGTGTATGGGTGTTTCCCAGTACTAGGCTGCAGCTGGAAGGGCATCCGCTGTGTAAATCATATGCTGGAATAGTGGGCAGTTCATTCCGCTGTGGCAACCTCTGAAATAGAGACTAAGCCAAAGGAAAATGAATGAATGAATGTACAGTAAATACTACAGTGTTTTTGTACCATACTATAGTACAGTACTTGAATTAATCTGTTGTGGTATTTATGTGCTATGGTAACACTACAACTATAGCAATATAAACAAATGACCCAATACTGTACTAAGTTTTATAGTATAATACAGTATTTATTACAGTTTATCAGTTTAGTATAGTTATTACAGTATGCTATAGCATTCATTAACAATATGTTGTAAATACACTGTAAAAAAAACTGGGTTCCACACATTTACTTCATGTTGTCCCAACACAAATCGATTAAGTTAACATAATAGTTTTTTACAAATTTAAGTGGATTGAACAAAAAACAATTAAGTTGTCCCAAAAAAAGCACAAATTGTTGTTTCAACTCTTTTTAAATAAGTAGTTTGAACAAGCTGCAAATGTCATTTTTTGAGTGTATAATATGTACAGTATAATAAATTTACTGTAGTATAGTTAAAAAATACTGTAGTATTTACTATAAAGTACTATATATATATATATGGCGACGCGGTGGCGCAGTGGATAGCACGTTCGCCTCACAGCAAGAAGGTCGCTGGTTCGAGCCTCGGCTGGGTCAGTTGGCATTTCTGTGTGGAGTTTGCATGTTCTCCCCGTGTTCGCGTGGGTTTCCTCCGGGTGCTCCGGTTTCCCACACAAGTCCAAAGACATGCGGTATAGGTGAATTGGGTAAGCTAAAATTGTCCGTAGTGTATGTGTGTGAATGAGTGTGTATGAATGTTTCCCAGTGATGGGTTGCAGCTGGAAGGGCATCCGCTGCGTAAAACATATGCTGGATAAGTTGGCGGTTCATCCCGCTGTGGCGACCCCAGATTAATAAAAGGGACTAAGCCGAAAAGAAAATGAATGAATGAATGAATGAATGATATATATATATATGCTATGTGGGGAGGCACTGAGTGCTGTATAATATATACACTATAAAAATGCAAGGTTCCACATAATTCATTTAGGTTGTAAATATTTTATTAGTGTTTATTTAATATGTGAATATTGTTTACATTTTGATGGTGCTAAATATATATTCTAGTACTGTATACTTGATCATTTAAAGATAGCTTTTCACTAAAAATAAATATTATTGTCTATTTGTTGGGGTTGAAAATAGTATATATTGTATTGTATATACTGCATATATACAATTTTGTATACTATGCAGATACAATTTTCATATGCTAACAGTCTAAAAACATTTAATAAAATCTTATAATAAATAAGATTTATAAAATCTTTAAATATATAATCTTACAATAAATATGAATCTTATAATTAATAAAATATTTTAATAAATCAAATACCATTTTTTTATAATACTACTGGGGTAATATTTGCGAATAGCTACCCTCAGTATCACTTGAGTCACTGCTTATGCATTTAATGCAGGCCCTAAAAAAAGTGTATAAATAAATACAGAAAGTTTCTAAATCAAGGACGTCAGCATTGGTTTCATATTTCTCTGATTGTGTCAGGAAAGGGCACTGTATTCTCGAGAGCAGAGGGAATACCATAAAGCAGGGATGGTTTTGGTTGGGGGGAAAGTAGAATAATTCAATTTTGCTCAATAGACCTTGCTCAGTTACATGCAAGGAGAGATCCATAATCCCGTGTGTTCTCTATCTGCCTGCATTTCTAGTTTGCACGCTGCTGACCAAGCAGGCTGCTCTTTAAACCATATGCCTGCTTCCCATATACATAATAAATCCATTGCGTCGCCCGCACCCCCCCTCAAGCTTCGGTTTGGCCGCTGGGTGATATATGAATTTACCTCAGGAGCAATGTTCTTCATTTGTACCCCCTCTCTGGTCAGGAGGAACAGAAGAGAAGGTTACATTTAAACAGTGATTGGGGAGTATATAATTAAGGCTTGGAAGGGCAGCTCAGTCTTTTAGGTGTGAATTGAAGGGGAATGAGAATGACTCTGTCTATTAGATGCTCTAAAGTGAAGCCACTGTGCAAGACTGGATCACACTCTCGGGATTTCGCCTGCGCCCTCTGAAAAAACATCTTCTTTTCGGAGAGGTTTCCTCACAAAAGAGTCAAGAAACTGAGATGTGTGTCTGTGTGTGTACTTTTTTTTGTGGTTTATGGGGACACGAGAATGTATAATGGCATGGGTATGACCTATAAGGTGGACTACAAGAAAAAAATAATCTATTACAATCTAAAGTTACTTTAAAAAAGTAACTAAATGTGTTACTTATAAAATTTTTAAAGGAAAGCATTGTGAGATATGTGTTTTTAAAGTAGTGAGGCACTGTCCTTGTTATTCAAAATGCTTAAAAATCATAATTAACAGGGTATTTTGACATTCAAAATTTGCTACAGATTTCCTGTGAGGCTTGGTTTTAGGGTTAGGGTAAGGCCATATAATAAGCTGTTTTTACCAGCCTGATCTCACAAAGAAATGTAACTATTTTACGTTTTGTCAGTTTAGTGGTGAATTCATACAAGGGTAGTCGTATGAAAATGTAAAATTTTTAAAAGGAGGCGTGGCACCACACCTCACCCCTAAACCCAACTGCCATTGGGGGATAAAATCTTACAAATTCATACAAATTAGCCACTAAATCAAACGTTATGAATTGCTGTGAGATAGCATTGCAGCATACACTATAATATACATTACGTCTATGGAGAGTCCTCATAAGCCATATACACACAACCCAGGCTCATTCTGAAAACGTACCTCTATATACATTTCTGGAGAGCGCCAAATACATCCCAGGACGTAAGTTTTTTTGCGTGTTTTCGCCAATCCACCAGAGGCCGCTGTGTACGCTTTTTGAGATCTCAAATTTCTCTCGTGAGTGCTATTCGCGCCTGCTCTTCTTGCGTAAGTCCACCAGAGGCCGCTGTCGACTGACTGACCGATCGATTGGCCCACTTTCCTCCTTCCCTAAACCCAACCGATAGTGTTTTCAAAAGCACAGATTGACCAGCATATATTTGTACCATAGTAATCTGGTAGTGTTTGCTTTGCTATGGATTTTGCAGGGTTAATTATTGTAATCTCCCGATTACAATACAATTACGAACAGAGAAATACTGGGATATCTCTGTAGACTGAGATGGCATTTCATGCCGTTCAGCCTTATAATCTGAAAATGTGAGCAAAAAGTGATGTTTTGTCATCACTTTAGACATTATGCTAGAGAATCATTCAAATACTAGCTCTAAAGTGACGTTGGTGAATTATTAATGGTTTCTGCTGTTCTGACTGTCAGCTGCAGATGTGAATGAATGGCCAAAGAAAGTAGTTCCTCTTAAAAAAGGGTTTTTGAGACTCTCCGTGTTTGATTTTCTTTTTTTATATACACGATTATGCCATCGAACTGTTGTATAAACACAATATCACACTTGTAGCAGTGCGATATGGCTGTATATTGTCACTGGTGGGACATTAAGGCACTCAGCCTGTGGCCTCCAGCAGTGCTGATATATATATATGTATGTGTGTGTGTGTGTGTGTGTGTGTGTGTGTGTGTGTGTGTGTGTGT
>CAIGQV010019101.1:5775973-5791340 GCA_903798115.1 Danio jaintianensis
CACACACACACACACACACACACACACACACACACACACACACACACTCCGGCCAATTTTTTGTTTACCCAATTCACCTATAGCGCATGTCTTTGGACTGTTGGGGAAACCGGAGCACCCGGAGGAAATCCACGCCAACACGGGGAGAACATGCAAACTCCACACAGAAATGCCAACTGGCCCAGCCAAGGCTCAAACCAGCGACTTTCTTGCTGTGAGGTGACAGTGCTAACCACTGAGCCACGAAAAATATTTAGGACATTATTATTTTATTATATACACAATAAAATACAAATAGATACAAATGAAATATAACTAGATATACAAGTGTGCATTCGGCATACTTGGGAAGTAGCAAAGCCTTATTGCATTAAACAAAATCATCAGAAAAATAACACTGCATAATAAACAACCATACAGCATAAGAACCCCCCCTCCCCAATAAAAAAGTATTCAAAGGATAATGCAAATCCTTCCCCTCCTGTAATTCACCAGTGTATAAATGTTGTCATTTTGTCACATAAAAAGATTGTTAGCATCAAAAAGTGCTCCAGCAGTATGCTGTCTTTTGTGTCTGAACGCATCAATCACCCTTGTGACACACTGTACACAAAATTGCAGGCTGCGACTAGTCTGTCTATATTTGCAGATGTCAACAATTGTTTACCAAGACAGAAAATCAACAAAAATTAGGCGACTATAATGCTCAGCATATATGAGTACACTACTCACAAATCTATCTTTTAAATTAGTATTTTTAATAGGAAGCTATACAATATTATATTTGTGCATATACATTCGTTTAGTCAGTACTGAAGACAAATCTGGAGCTAATATACCAAAAAAAACGTACGATAAAGATCCAAAAATGAGTACACCCAAATTAACATTCATTCATTCTTTTTCTTTTCGGCTTAGTCCCTTTATTAATCTGGGGTCGCCACAGCGGAATGAACCGTCAACTTATTCAGCATATGTTTTATGTAGCGGATGCCCTTCCAGCTGCAACCCATCACTGGGAAACATCCATACACACTCATTCACACACATACACAACGGTCAATTTAGCTTACCCAATTCACCTACACCGTATGTCTTTGGACTGTGGGGGAAACCGGAGGAAACCCACGCGAACACGGGGAGAACATGCAAACTCCACACAGTAAAGCCAACTGACACAGCCGAGGCTCGAACCAGCGACCTTCTTGCTGTGAGGCGATTGTGATACCCACTGCGCCACCGTGACGGCCCCAAATTAATGTTCGAGAAAAATAATAAATAGTTTTTTTTTACAAGAGGAAAAATCAAGAGAAACAAAGAATATATACAATTTAGTTGTAATTTTGTAATTTGTAATTCCTTTGCAACATTTCGCTTGAATTTAAAGGTATTTTATTTCTATTTCTAAAGATGTTTGGTGACTAAAATATGATTTTAATAAATATCTGTTTAATAAATGCACCAAAATATATGACCCATATTTACTGAGAAATAGATAAAAATATTTAATTTCAAAATGGGGTGTGCTTAAAATATACATTTTATAAAAAATAAAGTGATAAAACTCCTTTTTGACTAACTGAAACTCGTCTCAATATGGACCACTAAAATAAAAAAATTATACAATATATTATACAGTACAGTTATTGTGCAGTGTGTGCGTGCTGTAATTAGGGTTGGACGATATGACAAAAATCTCATATCCAGATATAAGTCATCTCATATCCTGATAACGATATATATCACGATATAGTACCATTTCTGTAAATTCAATAAATTATTAGTTTATATACTGAATATTGGTCACATGTAAAGGATTTTTTTTTTATCTTATAAGCATATGCACAGAAATGTAGTCATTCATATGTGATCACGTTTCTCACTTTATTTAAAACTTCAGGGCAAAGTTTGATAAAAAATGTGGAAATAAAAAAAAAATATTAACAAAATACAAAACACTTCAAAAACGAATGATTACAGGTCCAACATAAAAACACAAAATAATACTAAATTAAATGCAAAATGTTATGATTAATAGTATAATAATATAATATCATAATATGAAACTAGGGCGACACAGTGGCTCAGTGGTTAGCACTGTTGCCTCACATCAAGAAGGTCGTTGGATCGAGTCCCGGCTGGGTCAGTTGGCATTTCTGTGTGAAGTTTGCATGTTCTCCCCGTGTTTTGGCGTGGGTTTCCTCCGAGTGCGCTGTATAGACATGCTCTATAGGTGAATTGAATAAACTAAAATTGGCTGTAGTGTATGTGTGTGAATGAGTGTGTATGGATGTTTCCCAGTACTGCATTGCAGCTGGAAGGGCATCCGCTGTGTAAAACATATGGTAGATAAGTGGCCGGTTCATTCCACTGTGGTGACCCCTGATGAATAAAGTGACTAAGCCGAAGGAAAGTGAATGAATAAAACTATAGACTTTTTATTTTGACGATATGATATATATTGTCATATTGCACAGCCCTAAGGTAGTTGGATGCACTATATATATACTGTAGTACGCTGTCCGTGATTTTGCCACTGATCAAAGTACTACTCGTGTAGATTAATAAAGGGCTTTTTTGTGACAGCTTGAATAGCTATAATGTGCCTGTCTGCTTGTTCATGATGTCTGACATGACCGTCAGATGTACAAGGCAAGATGGGGGTGCAGAGAGTGTTGTATTTCAACATCGCTGCCTTTTAAGGGCGCTGGGGCTAGATTTGTATTGATTTGAATTTGATAATGATTCTATTTGCTCTATTAAATTTGTATATATTCAATGGCTCAGTTACACCCAGCTTGAGGAAGGGGGAGAAAAAAAAGGACAAGAAGAAAAACAAATTAGTGTGTGAGGGTGGATTAAGTTGCATGTAATCTTAGAGGAGGACCGTTGGTTAGCATTATAGGAAGTGTCCGTTAAGTTACTAAGAAGAACCAGACACAAAGGCTCGGTGGAAGTGTGTGTGCGCTGTGGCTGGATTTCAGTAAGCCCTTTATTTTTATTTGTCCTTGTCACACCTTCAGTTAAAGTCACAATTATTAGTGTTTTTTTTTTTTTTTTTTTTTTTTTTTTAATATTTCCCAAAGGATGTTTAACAGAGCAAGGAATTTTTCACAGTATTTCCTATAATATTTTTTTTTCTGGAGAAAGCCTTATTTGTTTTATTTTGGCTAGAATGAAAGCAGTTTTTAATTTTTTAAAAAACCATTTTAAGGTAAATATTATTAGCCCGGGCTGCACGGTGGCGCAGTGGGTAGCACGTTCGCCTCACAGCAAGAAGGTCGCTGGTTCGAGCCTCAGCTGGGTCATTTGCCGTTTCTGTGTGGAGTTTGCATGTTCTCCCCGTGTTGGCGTGGGTTTCCTCCGGGTGCTCCGGTTTCCCCCACAAGTCCAAAGACATGCACTATAGGTGAATTGGGTAGGCTAAATTGTCCGTAGTGTATGTGAGTGAATGAGTGTGTATGGATGTTTCCCAGTGATGGGTTGCAGCTGGAAGGGCATCCGCTGCGTAAAACATATGCTGGATAAGTTGGTGGTTCATTCCGCTGTGGTGACCCCAGATTAATAAAGGGACTAAGCCGAAAAGAAAATGAATGAATTATTAGCCCCTTTAAGCAATACTTTTTTTGATTGTCTACAGAACAATCCATCAGTATACAATGATTTGCCTAATTACCCTAACTTAATTAACCTAGTTAAGTCTTTAAATGTCACTTTAAGCTGAATACTAGTATCTTGAAAAATATCTAGTAAAATATTATGTACTGTCATCATGGCAAAGATAAAAGAAATCAGTTATTAGAAATGAGTTATTAAAACTATTATGTTTAGAAATGTGTTGAAAAAAATCCTCTTTTTGTTAAAAAGAAATTAGAGGGAAAATATACAGGAGGGCTAATAATTCTGACTTCAACTGTATTTCCACGCTTGTTTGTTGCCAGTTCCAGCATATGTGCACTTATAGTCCCCTTGTAGTCGATGGTGTGGTTGGGTCCATTGGCTCAGCTGTTATTAACAGACTTGGCACTTGTAGGTTTGCTCATTGATGGCGTTCGGTGGGCCTGCCGATACCTGTTCGGCAGCTATAGACAGAGGTCATTATCAGGCTGTGATGCAGACCTCTGGGATTGAGCAGTGTAACGCGGGTCGACCCCTGGACGGTTTAGGTCAATGGTTCTCCAGGCCACTCTGACTGTCTCACACACTCTTCAACATATGTCAGCAGCCTCTCAAGTCCAAACGTGCCTCCACACAAATGACAGATTATCACCAAAGAGCAGCGTGAAGAATCCCACTAGTCTACTTCCACACTGTAATATTGGGTTTTTATTCTCCCTCTCAGAATTTTTCTCTTTTTGCGTCTTTTTTAACAATATTTAATTTAAAATTTTGCATAGTAGAAAAGAAAAACAGCATTTAGAATTGTTTGTATTGTTTTATGTGCTATGTCAAAGTTTGGACATATTTGACTGAATTTATGTTACTAATTTAATCCTAAAGGTCAGTTATACATTTTTTATGTATATATTTATTTATGCACATTTTATGCAGGCAAATAATATCGTGTTAAACGTGAAAGTCTTTATTACGCATTATTTTTTACTTCATCCTTGACTTAAAAAATGGTCAGCAAATGTCCAGCAACATAAAAAATATATTAACAATTAAGTATTTAAAAAGAATCTACTTATAGCATATGTGCTAAGTTTGTATTTTGTGTTTTATTATGGTTTAGTATGGTTTTAGGAGGGGATTATGGGTACCATTCTAGGTTATAATTTTACTTTTATATTCAGTTTTTCCTCCCTGAATGTTTGAAAGTCACAAACATGGGAGTCAAAAATTATTTTAAAACATTCATTCATTCATTCATTCATTCATTCATTCATTCATTCATTCATTCATTCATTCATTCATTCATTTTCTTTTCACTTAGTCCCTTTATTAATCAGGGGTCGCTACAGCGGAATGACCCGCCAACTTATCCAGCATATGTTTTACGCAGCGGATGACCTTCCAACCCCAACCCATCACTGGGAAACACCCATACACTCTCATTCACACACATACACTACGGATAATTTAGCTCACTCAATTCACATATAGCGCATGTCTTTGGACTTGTGGGGAAACCGGAGCACCCGGAGAAAAACCCACGCAAACACGGGGAGAACATGCAAACTCCACACAGAAACGCAACTGACCCAGCTGAGGCTCGAACCAGCGACCTGTTTGCTGTTAGGTGACAGCGCTACCCACTGCGCCACCGCGCCGCCCTATTTTAAAACATTAAATAGCAATTTTGTTAGCAATACAATATTTAACATGCTGAATTAAACTTAATCTTAAAGCAGAAATACTAAAATTGTGTTGAAATTTTACTCCAACAATCATTCAGTATTGATTTATCAGCGGTCGCCACAGTGGAATAAACCGCCAACTTCTCTGGCATATGTTTTATGCAACGGATGCCTTTCCAGCTGCAACCCAGTACTGGGAAACACTCCAACAATTTATATTTACAAATCATTTCTACAGTAAATTGCATTCTTTCAATAAGGCATTTTATATCCCCCTGAAAATTACTATGAATTCTTACCCCATTCAAATTCGTTGGCTGTGATAAGAGCTAATTGTGACTTAAAGAAGCAAAAAATCTTTTATTTGAGGTATTTTTTATTTGTACAATTCCCCAATTTCATTTGCGTTATTTAGGTTTTGATGGTTATAATTCTAAATGTGAAAAACAGAAATAATAAAGAATGAGTAGATATGCTCATAATTTTCACTGCTGCTATTTGAGAAAAAAAAAAAAAAAAAAAAAACTTCAACATTTTGTACTTCACAGCAATTTACAAAATGGCCAAAATGAATATAGCATGAATATAGCATCAAAATGAATGATTGCATGAGTTTAAAGTCATGAAATCAAAATTTACTCTTCTTAATTTTATATATATATGTAGTAGTGCTTATCTGTACTTCATTATTTTGTAAAAAAATTAATTTGCCCTCATAATTTTTTATCAAATACTATAACCCTTCCCCCTCGAAAGGACTTTTCTTCATTTCTGGTCACATGGAATGACTTTAGGGTGGGGCTATCAGTCATATAGGGCGAGGCTATAAGTGCTTTAGGGCGAGGCTATCAGGGAGTGTTTAGTTTCTGCACTGCTTTTGTCCATTCATTTAGTCTTCCTTTATTTTGTTAGCATCCAACGAAGTCATGAATTGCCCTTCATTTTTTTCTCATTTCAGTTTCATGCTGACTTTAATGTCTTTTTTTGTGTGGTGGGAGAGAGAGAGGGTTCAGAAGGCTGTTTAGTGTTATAGGATGCTGATATTTTGATTCTGATCTCTGAGAAGAACGGCACGTATTTGTGTCATTTTGAGTATGTTTGACCATGCCACTCAAATCACACTAATTAAACATGGTGGCCCGAGGTTAAGCTGGCTTTAATTGCCTGTCATTTCTATAAACTTAGAATGTGTTTGTCTCACGTTCCAGTTTGAGAAACAACTTGTAATGCTGTATGCAATTGAGTATGGCTTTAGAAATAGATTTGGAGTGATGCTGTTTGTGTGTGAATGTGTGTGTGTGTGGCTGATCATGCATGTCGTAATGAACTCTTGAACCTGTGACCCAGACAGAAAAGCCTGAAGTGTGTGAATTGCTGTGGAAAACAGCAGCTAATGACTTAAATGCTCTAAATTGTGTGCAACGCTTATCACATGGATAATAGCATCTAGCATCCCTCTTAGGGTTGATGACTCTGAATCTGTCATGTATCCTGCTGTTGCATGCATATATACACACACACACACACACACACACACACACACACACACACACACACACACACACACACACACACACACACACACACACACACACACACACATCAGTTTTTAGCCTTAAAAGTATAGTTCACCCAAAATTGAAAATTCAGCCATTATTTACTCACCCTGGTGCTGTTCGAATGACATGCGGCCTTCTTTCTTTGTCGTACCTCAATAGGAGAAATTTAAAAATGTCCTGTTTGTGCTCATACATACAGTATAATGGCTGTGAATAGAAACCAGCATTAAGCTTAAAAAAAGGATGCAAAAAGTGTCACAGAAGGGTCATGTGTGTAATGAATTTATTATTATTTGACAAAAAAACTGACCTTGAAGGGTAGGGTTGGGTATCATTTGGGGTTATTTCGATACCGGGGCTGAATCGATACTTTTAAAACGGTACCGGTAAAACATATATATTTTAATCATCATAATTGAACAATATCATTATATAATAAGTTTAAAGTATACATCAATTCATATTTTATATATTTGAAATGCATTAATATATTTCTTTTAATCATTTGTTTGTTAGCAGGAATGCAAGATTTGGAACCTGTGGAAAGGCTGTCATCAAAATCAGTGAACTCCTTTTTTCTAGGGTTGGGGCTTGTGACTACGTTTACATGGACATCTGTAATCTAATGATTTACCTTTATCTGAATAAGACAATAATATGATTAAGGTGTTTATATGAGTTACTTTTTGAATGATCCTTTCATGATTCCGTGTTACATATTATAGCACATAGATCGATTAACGTCATTGTGCACCACGTTTAATTTTAAATTTTTCGACTTTAATTGCAGTTTGGCAGTTTCACCTTCACTCAGGAACATTTCATTCATGTCCCTGTGAAAAACTGAGGTATTGGATGAGAAAATGAAGTAAGGACTGCTGGAAGAGCGTTGTTTTAATGGAATTTGATACCACACGCCGAATGGAAAGAAAAAACCTCCGCATTTTGTGACGCGGGTGTCTGTGGTCCTTTAAGGGGATAAAAAAAAATATTGCTGTTTACATGGTATATTCTTAATCAGAGTATTGTCTTAATCATATTAAAATCAGAGTATTTGTGTCCATGTAAAGGTAGTCACTGAAAGTGCCAGATGATGTCAAAGACAGTGCATTCCTCTGCCTTTAAGTTGATTCCATGAGCCCTCAAATTTCATAAGTTTGACGTGTTTCCCTCTTACACTAAACTTTTGTAAAGCATCTGCTGCACTTTGGTGTGTCAGAATCTTGCTTGTAAAATATAGCCATACTTTAGAATGTTTAGTTTAAGCAAATTTGATGAGCGCGATCATGCATGTTAATGAAGGGAGTCGCTCAGCGGATGCGCCGTACTACTGTGCCTTCTCTATCTAAGCAACAAGACCAAACGCTTAACATCACTGATGGTGTCCGTATGCCTCAAAGTTGTTTGGAATTAAATGTTTAAAGATGGTGTGACACAACGCGTACTTATGTGTGCCTTTGTTGCACCCCTTGATGCTTCTTACGTCCTTGTCGCAGCACCAGTGGCACCCAAATTAGGCATTGAAATTCATATGCTGATTCGGTCCGGTGCATACCGGTTACAAAGATACCAGGTTTTGGTACCCAACCCTATTGAAGGGTAGTATTTGTGCATGATTGCATTTTAATAAAACAGCAGCTTGACCAGCTTTTTCACCCAGAAAACAACATATACTGTAATTTGCGAAAAAAAATCCGGATAAATAGAAATGTGACACAAAATGTCCACTAGGGCTGCACAATATATCGTTTCAGCATCGATATCGCAATGTGCGAATCTGCAATTGTCACATCGCCGGATCTGCAATGTCAAATTGGAAATATAATTAACCAGAACATTTGATTTGTGGAGTCGTTGCAATGATTAACTCTAATTAAAAAATATGAAAGACTTTTTAGTTGCATGTGTTTTTTTAAGGCCTGTGACTGTAAGATTTCAAGTGAATTTAAGCCATTTGGGCACAAGAAATTATAAAGTGTGCCGCTTCATTCATTCATTCATTCATTCATTTTCTTTTCGCTTTAGTCCCTTTATTAATCTGGGGTCGCCACAGCGGAATGAACTGCCAACTTATCCAGCATATGTTTTACGCAGCGGATGCCCTTCCAGCCGCAACCCATTACTGGGAAACATCCACACACACTCATTCACACACATACTCTACGGACAATTTAGCTTACTCAATTCCCCTATAGTGCATGTCTTTGGACTTGTGGGGGAAACCGGAGCACCCGGAGGAAACCCACGCGAACACGGTGAGAACATGCAAACTCCACACAGAAATGCCAACTGACCCAGCCGAGGCTCGAACCAGCGACCTTCTTGCTGTGAGGCGACAGTGCTAACCACTGAGCCACTGAGCTGAAACGATATATTGTGCAGCCAGAACTGTTATATTTGTGCTTTAAAAAAAGAATAACTAAAAAGAAAGACTAAATATTGATTCAGTTTTGGGTGAGCTATAGCTTTAAAGAAATGCTTTTTTTGCTTGTTTGTTTGTATTTGGACAGCTGCAGTATGAATGTTCTTGTAAGAGAGTTGAGGTCAGTGCACTGTGCACTTCATTTGCGTGTCTGTAACCAAGCAAAACCCGTCCACCGCGTCCTCCCCAGTGGGGACGCTGGAGGTCTCGCACTGTGCGTTCGTCCGAAACCAGAGCCAATGAAGTCCGAAACACACCGTTCATCTTCCAGATGGAATGATTTGCAGATTTATCCTGGTCCACATGTCTCTGGTGGCCCAATCCAGCACATTTATATTCTTTAAGCCCATGTTTGTTACTATTGAAAATAAAAATAAACCACCTGGAGATGCATTTGGAGCATTCTCTGCATAATAGGGCCAATGTAAGAAAATGACGCACAGCTGAAGTCAGAATTATTGGCTCTCTTGTCAAATTTGAATTCTTTTTGTATTTTAAATGGAGAGAAGAATTTTTTGAACACATTTCTAAACATAATAATAACTAATTTCTTTTATCTTTGCCATGATGATAGAATATTTTACTAGATATTTTGAAAGATACTAGTATTCAGCTGAAAATGACATTTAAAGGCTTAACTAAATTAATTTAGTTAACTAGGCACATTTGGGTAATATAACAATAGTTGTACAAATATTGCTTAAGGGGGCTAATAATATTGACCTTGAAATGTTTTTTTAACTGCTTTTATTAAGTTAATGTAATAAGAATTATGTTGTTTCAACTTATTATTATAATTTTTTTACTTAGTAAACATGGTTATCAACAATGGTAATAACAGTATTCTTCAACATTGGGTTAGTTCAATGTGTATAGCATGGTTGATAACAATATGAAACAAATAAAAAATTACAAATTATATACATGGACACATGAACAAACACTCATACACAAATACATACATACAGAAACCTGTAAGTATATAAGTATAAAAGGGGAAAACTATATACATAATGTCAGATATGTATTATATATACATAATTTGTTGTCACCTATATCTTAATAGACATCGTAACCATTTCTCCTACATCATTTTATTAAATCACTTCAGTTTTAATAATGGAGATCAAACTATCGAGTATTTGGTTCCAATGAAGATTTGTTGAAATCTTTGCTTTGTTAATTAGGGCAGTGGATTGCTCCAGTCGAACAATGTCTATAAAATAGCATAACGTTTCTGCTTATTTTAAATAAGTAAAATGAATGAAAATGCAATAATAAAATGTAATAATATTGGTTCCCCCACAGTCCAAAGACATGCGGAATTGAATAAAATAAATTGGCCATGTATGTGTGTGAATGAGTGTGTATGGATGTTTCCCAGTACTGGGTTGCAGCTGGAAGGGCATCCACAGTGTAAAACATATGCTGGATTGTTGGCGGTTCATTCCGCTGTGGCGATCCCTGATGAATAAAGGGACTAAGCCGAAGGAGAATGAATGAATGATATTGGTCTTGAAGTGATTTAAAAAAAAATAAAAGCTGCTTTCATTACAGCTGAAATGAAACAAAAAAAAAAGAAAAATTCCTTGCTCTGTTAAACATCATTTGGGATATATTTGAAAAAATTATTATTAATAATTAATAATTTTGACTATGTGAGACCGGACGGATGGGAAAGTGTGGACACTGATTCTCTCAGGGCGTTTAATGTCACGCTGGAGAAGTAGGGGCGAAAGAACATCGAGATGCAACACATTTTGTGCTTTCTTCCATGTGTTGCCGTCTCAAATGCAGTAGAAAAGCGAACACGGACATTTTTTTTTGTGTTTTGTTTTCACCTCGCAACCTTTTTTTTTATTATGCTCAATGAAGAGGGAAGAGCGGATTTCACTCCTGTGATTCTCTCATCCCTCAGACAGAGGCACCTGTCTCTTCTAAACATTCCCTTCCTTTGTCTCCTTAATAATAAGTATTTTCATGAGGAGTGGAGAGAGGGAAGAAGAAAATGAGCGAGGAGGAAAATAGAGGGTGCAAAAGTGAAAGGCAAGGGAAAAATGGACAGAGGAGAGGAAATGATTGAAAAGAGGAAGTATTGAAAGCAGAGATGTGACCTTTTTGCTGTTTTTCAGTCTCTCTCTCTTTCTCTCTCTCAATTCAAGTCAATTATTGGCTTGACTGGTCAATTTTTGCCAAAGCATTGCACATTACATAAACAATGAATAAAATACTATAGTGATTATATAACGATGCATATATAGTGAACAGCAGCATAAATGAGTACTGTACACGCCTCACAGATCTCTCTTTTAAACTCATATTTTCTATAGAATGCTTTACAATAATATATTTGTGCATATACATTAGATTAGTCAATACCAAAGCCAAAACTGGAACTAATCTAACAATAAAACTTAAGATCACAGTCCAAAAATTAGTACACCCAAATTAATATGCTGTGAAAAAATATTAAATAAAATTGTAATAAACAAGAAAAATCAAGAGACACATAAAATGTAAAATTGAGTTGAAATTTTGTAATTTGTATTAATAATAATAATAGTAGGTGGCGCAGTGGGTAGTGCTGTCGACTCACAGCAAGAAGGTCGCTGGTTCAAGCCTCAGCTGGGTCAGTTGGCATTTCTGTGTGGAGTTTGCATGTTCTCCCCGTGTTCGCGTGGGTTTCCTCCGGGTGCTACAGTTTTCCCCACAAGTCCAAAAACATGCGCTATAGGTGAATTGGGTAAGCTAAATTGTCCGTAGTGTATGTGTGTGAATGGGAGTGTATGGGTGTTTCCCAGTGATGGGTTGCAGCTGGAAGGGCATCCGCTGTGTAAAACATATGCTAAATAAGTTGGCAGTTCATTCCGCTGTGGTGACCCCTGATTATTAAAGGGACTAAGCCGAAAAAGAAAATGAATGAATGAATAAATGTATGAATAATAATAATAATAATAATAATATAAAATACAATACAATACACAACTGTGCATGCATTCAGATGGTTTGTAATAATATTTCTGACTAGTTTTGCCCACTGGATGACTGTTTGTCTTCATGACATTATACATATTGATACATATTATTACATATAACACATGACATATTCAATTCAATTCAATCCACTTTATTGGCATGACATACATATTGGGTATATAGCCCAAGTGTACATAGCAGGGAGAAAAAAGTCAATATAAATAATAGCAGTAATTATATTAATATTAATGAGGAAAAAAATAACAATTATGATATATTATAAAATAGAGAGGAATATATACAGTATACATATAAACAATAAAAAATACACACACACACACACACACACACACACACACACACACACATATAAAACATTTACATAAAACATATTACATATGTGTTCACTCTAAAATGACATATTTATTAATACATACTCTCTCTCTGTCTCTTTCTGTCTGTCTGTCTGTCTGCCTGTCTGTCTCTCTCTCTCTAATCTTGATTAAATCTAGAATTATTGTTTATTGTAATTACTACAAATTGATTGATGCAATTATCGTTATTGAGCGTTAAAAATGTTGTGATGTTTTGTAATCAACGAAGAGTTCACAAGTGAATTGATGTAAATAATACTATAGTGTTAGGTGAAATGGTTAAATAATTGTAATAAAAGCGTTTTGTAAAATCAAAATCTCTCTCTCTCTCTCTCTCTCTCTCTCTCTCTCTCTCTCTCTCTCTCTCATCTCCCACCAGCTCTATCTGCTGGTGGAGGAGCCATTTTGTGGCCTGTCTCATTACGGGGTGTTTTATTCAGTGGTGCGGTGAAGTGCTGGTCATCGGGGCAGGCGTCAGCTGGAGCGTGTGCGGGGCGGGGGAACGAGGGCCTGCAGGGGGTCTGGATTAGACAGACACACCCCTGGGCTTGAAAGCCTGAACCTCAAGTTCATCACACCAGACAATGGCAAGCTCTTCAGAAAGCCATTGGAGTCTCAGTGACAGACCGATGCATGGCGCGACATCAAGAAGCGCACTGCTATTTTAAGCATTCGTTCATCTGCTAAGGAATTTTAGCACAATCGTCTTGTACAGAGTAAAATTAATATAAATAATATGATTTCGGAATGATTTGAAATTGCATCGTATTTGGGAATCAGTGACATATGATTGATTGTACATTTAAAAACAGCATATAATTGGTCAAATATATTGCATATACGTTTTTTTTTTTAACATAGTTGTTATAGTGTTTTAATAGTGTATTCATTTTATATGGCCAGTTTTTTATCTTTAGATTTTATTTTAAGTTTTAGGTTTTGTTTTTTTCTTGTAAATCTGTGCATTATTTTTGTTCTTATTTGCAATTAAGGTTTATTTCTGTTGTAGTTTCATTGCTAATACATTGAAACCAGATTCTTTGAGTCATTTCTAATGGTTTTACATTACGTTGACAATAATAAAAATGACTTATAATAGCTTAGTTTTCATTTTAAGTTTTGGTTTCTGTGTTTTCTTGTAAATCTGTGCATTATTTTTGTTCTAATTTGCAATTAAGGCTTATTTCTGTTATAGTTTAATTGCTAATACATTGAAACCAGATTATTTTAGTCATTTCTAATGGTGTTACATTACGTTGACAGTAATAAAAATGACTTATAATAGCTTAGTTTTCATTTTAAGTTTTCTTTTTTTTCTTGTAAATCTGTGCATTATTTTTTGTTTTTATTTACAATTAAGGTTTGTTTCTGTTATAGTTTAATAACTGTAGTCCATCAAAACCACGTTACTTTTAGTCATTTCTAATGGTTTTACATTAAGTTGACAATAATAAAAATGACTTATAATAACTTAGGATAAAAATCTTAGGAGTATAGACTTGCAGCTTAAATGTGCTCATCTTTTAATAGTATATTTTTGCCTCAGTTATATCTAGTTCAATTTTTTATGCTTTTTTTTATCTTTCAAATTGTAAGGCATCATGCATTTGTTGTGTTTTTTATTATAACATAAACAAATTGATATTAATTATGGTGCATTGCAGTTTTTTTCTGGTTTGTATATGAATCCAAAAATGATGTTTGCTGTTTGTTCAAACTACTTGTTTAAAATGAGCCGAAACAACACAATTCTTGAGGTTTTTTTTGGGACAGCTTAATTATTTTACGTTCAATCCACTTCAATTTGTAAAAACTAATAAGTTAATTCCTTCATGTTGTCCCAAGACAAATCAATTGCGTGGAACCCAGCGTTTTTAACAGCGAATAATCATCCACAAAAAGGATTGTTTTATGAACTGATACATTTGACTAATGTGAAAAGATGTATTACTGCCAATGATCTCTCTGTCGTCTGTCTCTCTTGACCCTGTATCAATGTCAGAAAATACTTTACTCTGTGACCCATAACCTTACTGTCCTAATGGGGTCACAGTAAGGCACATGAGTCACTCGCTCACAGTCTGTGTGTGTGTGTGTGTGTGTGTGTGTGTTTGTTTTTATTGGCTGGAGCATTGTGTCATTCTGCATTGCGATCACATACACAATTGTAGACAGTCTCCCTTCACGTATTGTCTATGTCTTAGACCTGGACTGACACCATCACATAAGCACAGTCACCAGCCTGCCATGTAAAATGGCTGTAATGTTGTGAATGGATGCTACTACTGAGCATGGGCAGGGGGTGAGGATGGTCATGGGAAACTGAGTTTTTCTGATGCTCAACACTAGCTCTTTACATACAGTGATCTGACAGGATTTATACTTTTATAAAAGGAAAATGTTGTTACTGTAATTGCTGTTGGAGATTTTTGTAATTGTGTTTGATTTAGATCACAGGCTAGTTGATCTTTTTTTTTTAATTGCATTGGTTTGTTTGTTCGTTCATTCATTAATTTGTTAATTTGTCCATCCATTCATCCATCCGTCCATCTATTCATTCATTTATTCATTCATTCTTTTGATCATTTGATCATTCGTTCTTTCATTCGTCCATTAATTCGTCCATTAATTCGTCCATTCGTTCGTTCGTTCGTTCGTTCATTTGTTCATTCATTCATTCATTCATTCGTTCATTCATTCATTCATTCATTCATTCATGTGTCTATTTATTCATTT
>CAIGQV010019101.1:5806988-5819244 GCA_903798115.1 Danio jaintianensis
ATATTTACAGTATTTAACATTTTTATGCATTTCTTATATGCTCTCTTATATTTAAATATTAAGTAAATATCCTTAATATTTTATGTTGAATTTATTATATTTAACCCCTTAAAAACATCCTTATATTTACAGTATTTAAATATTTAATCAGTCTGACATACTCGTTTTTGTCACCATTTTAAAGCATCTTTTGTTTTTATTGTTTTTTTCAGTTGGTCTTATGTTGAGTATGTTATGATTATCCTGATAAATAAATGTTTTGAATGTAGAATAACATAAATAAAAAATGTAACTTCAAGTTCAAAACCTAAAATCAATGTAAAAATTTAAGAAATTATGTTTTAATGTTGAATTTATTATATTAAACCCCTTAAAAACAACATTATATTTACAGTATTTAACATTTAACATGTTTTTTTTTTTTGCTTTATTAGGCTCATCTTAGGTCAGACAGAAAATGACACTTTAAATACAATTTAAATAGTATTGATACATATAGATATACATAACATGCCCTAAAAATCAAGCATTTATACAATTCAGCAAACAGGAAATTTGTTTTAAATGAGGAAAACATGATTATACACTAAATAAGTATATAAATAATAAGGTGGAATGTCACATATATACACAAAAACATACATGCATAAGATAACATGAAAATATTAATAATGCTAATAATAATACAATAGGATAAAAATAAATAAATAAAATAATAAAACAAAGGGATCCAGACTTTCTGGAACTGTTCTGGCTTTTGTTTTATTGCGATCTTTTCCATTCGAAGAAAAAAAATAAATCATTTTTTATATGCTTTCTTATTTCTTATTAAATAAATATCCTACATATTCCTTTTTAATATCAACTATATTAAACATGACATTTTTTTTCATGAAGAACATTACATTTAACCGTAAATAGTTCTGCACAGTACTTTGTGTAAATTGTGAAATGCATAATTTCAATGGCTTTTCCCAATGAAATTTTAATAGTGGTTATATTTAATCAGACTTATGTACTGGTTTTACAGTTCCTATAATAAATAGTATTTTGTGCAAAATAAGAAGTGCATCATTTAAATGATAGTAAAATAAAACTTAAGTTTTTATTATTCTTATTCTTATTCTATATTTCTCATATTATTACTTATATATTTTCTTTGTATAAATTATTTTGTGTTACTCACATTTTAATTGTGATTATATTTAACCAATCTTACATATTAATTATATCTGCACTGAATGAAGTGAATTTGAAGCTGGCATATCTTTTAACTACATTCTCTTCAATTCAATTCAATTCATCTTTATTTCTATAGCACTTTTACAATGTAGATTGTGTCAAAGCAGCTTAACATAGAAGTTCTAGTAAATTGAAACTGTGTCAGTCCAGTTTTCAGAGTAGAAGTTCAGTTAATTTTCACTGCTGAAAGTTCAAACACTAAATAGCACTAAAGTCCCAATACATGTAAATAGTAATAATATAAAAATTGTATAATCAACCTTACATATTAATGCAATACAATCATTTTTGTGTATACATGCCTGTTTATGAACACAGAGGTGTTGTGTTTTGTTAGATCTGTTATTTAAAAAGACACTTCATAATATTAAAGACACTTTGATTATTAAAACTCTGCTTAATGTGTTCATGAGCTCTTGATTTTGAAGTCATTCATTCATTCATTTTCTTTTCACCTTAGTCCCCCTTATTAATCTGGGGTCGCCACAGCGGAATGAACCGCCAACTTATCCAGCATATGTTTTTTAAGCAGCGGATGCCCTTCTAGCCGCAACCCATCACTGGGAAACACCCACACACTCTTGCACACACTCACATACACTATGGCCAATTTAGCTTATTCAATTCACCTGTACCGTATGTCTTTGGACTGTGGGGGAAACCGGAGCACCCGGAGGAAACCCACGCCAACACGGAGAGAACATACAAACTCCACACAGAAATGCCAGCTGACCCAGCCGGGGCTCGAACCAGCGACCTTCTTGCTGTGAGGTGATTGTGCTACCCACTGCGCCACCGTGCTGCCCGATTTTGAAGTCAATTCAATTCAATTTGTTTTTATTTCTATAGTGCTTTATACAATGTATAATTAAGCTTAACACAGATGAAGAAAAGAGAATAAAAAGACGTAAAATATTTCAAAAAGTCAAGAGGGTGAGAAAGAAAGAAACAGACAAGGAGACAAGTATAGTACATAAAGAAATCTATACCAAATTCTGAAAATGCCTTTTTTTAAACAGTTTTAAAGTATTAGTTGATTCCCTTTTTTTGTATCTGGATAATTAGAATTCCCGCGTACAACTGAATCATATGTTGCAAGGACAACACCAGCGGTTTCTTTCACACTGAATTGAAGGTGAGATTGTGTCATGGTGGGCATGCTCACGATGTGTGTGAGAAGGACGTGATTTTATTTCTTCACTTCCTGATGCGGTGTGTGTGTTTGAGTGACTTAAGAGTGGAACCATTATTGCACTCAACCTCAGAGCTGGAGTTTATTCCACTAACACTCTTTTTCGCTACCCCCCCTCAATTCCCATTCACTTGCTCTTAAGTAAGTGTGAAATAAGAATTTGTGTGTGTCCCTTCCGGATTTTTTCAGGAACTTTCCATTTTAAGATGCATTGCATCATCTTTGGGCCATTCACCAATTATTTTCACCTTACCTATTTTCTTGTGTCGTGCTTTATGATAGTGATTCCCAGCCAGGAGTGCTCATATATGCCACTAGATACCCAAGTAGGAATTTTTTTGACATTGTTAAACCTTAAAAAAAGAAATCAAAAGATAAGCATAGATGATTTATTTCTTTTCTTTTCATTTTCTTTCCAATTTCTTCATTCTGTCAGAAACTCAAAAGACCGACATTAACCTGTTCTTTCAGCCACATCATTTATTGCTGTTTTATTTCTTTTTAGTTTAAACAAATAATGATTGCAACACTGGCAATTTTCGTAGTTCTAATTTTAATGTGATCATGATAAATGTTTTGTGTTGATGTTGCGGTAGGCAAAAAAAAGAGAGTCCTTTATTTCTTTAGAAACAACTTATTTCTTTGTATTTAGGAACAAAGCATGTTGTTATCTTGACCATATTCAGCAGAGCTATTGCGGATGTTTTCATTCAGTTTTGGAGCCTGTAATTGAATAACTCATTTTGATCTGGCCTATATTGATAGGCATTGACGTGCAGATGTCTGTGAGTAATCGTGATGTGAAGTCTGTGAGAATCGACACAGTCAGCATCAATTAAACTCCGTAATGCGCTGGATTGAAAAACTACTCATAACTTAAAAGTTATAACTCATTTGATGTGGTTAGATTTCAGAGTCAAGCTGCATAGTAGCACTTTAAAGAGGTAATATTTTTTCAAATGTAAAGGATAAATAGCAGATAGCGTAATAACTTCCGATCAATATTTATTTGACACAAAAACAGTGATTCTAGTTTGAGTGATTGCTATAAATTAAGCCTGTTTAATGCTAAGTTCAGTTAAAATTAAGTTATATGTAGGCCCACATGGAATCTGTGTGCGCAGAAATTCCCCGATTTTTAGCCCATCATTGTGTGTTAAGTTTAGTTGTGTAAATGTTTAGTTGTGTAAATGTATATTTGTCCAGTTTTTAAATTAATTTCAGTAATATTGTTAACTAATATGAAAATGTTCGTATAATTTATAGTTTTATAGTAATATAGTTTGTAAAGTAGTATTTTCTGTCTTTTAGTAGCTACAATGGGGGAAATAAGTATTGAACACGTCACCATTTGTCTCAGAAAACATATTTCTAAAGGTGCTGTTGACTTGAAATTTTCACCAGATGTTGATAGCAACAAAAGAAATCCAAATATGCAAAAAAAAAAACAATCTAATTAGTTTACAAATGAAGTTATGTGTAATGAAATGAAATGACACAGGAAAAAAGTATTGAACACATGAAGAAAGGAAGGTGTAGAAAGGCAGTGAAAGCCCAGACAGCAGCGGACATCTCTCAGAAGTTCTTCAGCAACCCTCTGCCCTTCGTCATTGTAAATTAATATTAGCTGCTTCAGTCCAACATCTACATTAGCAGGAGGATGAAGATGAAACCAAAGTGGACATTTCAGCAAGACAATGATCCAAAATACAGCCAAGGAAACTCTCAAATGCTTTCAGAGAAAGAAAATCAAGCTGTAGAATAGCCCAGCCAATCCCCTGATTTGAATCCAATAGAAAATACAAAATATAGATCAGTTTGGATAGACAAAACCCACAGAACCATCAAGATTTTTACACTAAAATACTCACACCTGAGCAACAGTTTAACAAAGTCACTTTTATTGACATTTTAGCAGTTTGAAATAATATGCATAAGACATAATATATAGAGAAATAAATATGTAACATAACAGAAAATGTACTGACAGCCTATAACATCAACCCAGACAGAATATCACTTTAAACTATTAAAAATGTTAATAAAAGTCACTTTTTCGAACTTTTCAAGTTTAAAAGTTGCTGGAAGAAAGATTAAGGTCACATAATGCAATTCAAAATCATAAATAAACAGAAAAAAATTAAAACAGGAATCACAAAATACAGAAAACTGTAAATTTACTGATATTTTTACAGTGTACAAGTATAAACACACCCTTAGTTTGGTTCGATGCTGCTTTTTAAGTATCGATTCCCTGATTTTCATCTTTAGATAATCTGACTATTTTTAATTAAAATAGATGCAGATTTGAGCTAATTGAATCTAATAAGGAGGTGCGATGATTACTTTTTTTGTGTGTTTGAGCGGTGTGAGGTTGCTCTGGAGGACCTTGGTTGTCTCTCGCTATCCGTTCTCTCAGGCCCTGCTGTCCAATGAATATGAGCTGTACTCATACACATTATTGTGCCGAGGTTTCTGCCGCTCATTAATCACATGACCTTCAAGGGCGAGCTTAATGACCTTGCAGGAGCATATCAGGTGGAGATGGCTGATGCTGGGGAATTAAATTGTTTCTGGTCACGTGGTTCTATATTGGGCCTCCCTTTCACCATCAGACACAGCAGAGTTCTGGTTTCACTGTCAAATGCATGACATACAGGATCATTGGAAGCGATTGTTTAAGTTTAGGTTACAGCTAAGATGGAGGAAGATGATGAAAAATCAAAATGACAAAGCGACATTTGTTTAAAGCATCACTGAGCGGGACATCCTACATATTGTGGCGTGCTGAAGAGACATTATCCTCCCCCATAGGAAGGAAATGAAATCTCTTTAAGATCTCAATTGTTTTTCCTAGAGAGAAATTAAATTAAATGGAGAGGTTCCGTACATCTCTTGCTTCTGGGGAAAAAAAAGACTCATACACACTCTTAAATATAAAGGTTTTGCCACAGATGAACCATTTTGAGTTCCTTGAAGAAGCTTTCAGTCAACAGTTCTCATTGTTTTTCATAAAGAACATTGTATAGAGACTATATGTAATTTTTTTTATGTTTTAATAGCTTTTTAACATCAAACAAACAAACAAACTACAAAACAGTCTTTTGTTGCACAGCTACATTTTTGACAATAGTATGGGCCAAAAAGATTTTTTTAGACCAAAAATCATTAGTATAATACACACAAAAAATACATTTGTTGTTTGTTCAAACTTCTTATTTAAAAGGAGGCGAAACAATACAATCCTTGGGGATTTTTGGGGGCATATATTTTTGAATCCTTAGATTCCCTCAGATTTTCAAATGTTGTATCTCAGCCAGATATTGCCCTATACTAACAAAGTATACATGAATGGAAAGCTTATTCATTCAGTTTTCAGATAATGCTCTTGTGACCTGACTCGACCCGACTTGTGACGTAGTAAAGTGATGTAGCAAGTAAACAAATCAAGTCAGGGAGGAACACATAAAGGTCGGCTGTAGTTTTGCTACATTTCTCAAATATTTGCTATATAGAGTACAGTACTGTGGGGGAAATAAGTATTGAACACGTCACCATTTTCCTCAGAAAACATTTTTCTAGAGGTGCTATTCACTTGAGATTTTCACTGGATGTTGGTAACAACCAAAGAACAACCAAATCTAATTAGTTTACAAATGAAATGGCACAGGGAAAAAGTATTGAACACATGAAGAAAGGAAGGTGTAGAAAGGCAGAGAAAGCCCAGACAGCAGCTGAAATCTCTCAGTAGTTAGAAAGCCACCCTCTATAAAGTATTATAATATAATAAATATATAATAATACATATAATATGAAGTATTAAATACATTTTATATATACAGTATATTCTTTACTCTCAAATAAACGGCAAAGTATGCTGTTTTAACTACCTCATCTGTCCGCATGATGCCATTGATTTGCAGAGCCTGCTCATAACAAGGGTTTTTGAATTCTTCATATACTGTAGCCCCTTATAATCTAAAGACTCTCTTCGGTCATAAAGAACCTTGCAAAGATTGCATGGGCGCTAAAGATTCTACATGGAATCATCAATGCCAATAAAGAGCCTTCGTTTTTAATAGTATAAGTGTCTCTTGCAAAGTTCAGAAGATTATATTCGATACACATTCATATTTGCTAAAGTACTAAAGTCTGAGACAAACTATTCCTGTATGAACTATTTCTTTAAAGATCTAAGATGATATCCACATTCTCTTTATGGCTTTGTACTCTTTACCACAAGCCAGCAATTGTCTTGTTTGTTTGCATCTTTATTTCTCATAATTTAGGAATTTTCAGAGGAAGCATCTGAGGAATTGTTGACGCTTAAGTAAAACAAAACTGACAATGCCATTAAATCCCCAGAGCTACAAAACAAGCAACCAAATTTTGAGTCGACCTTCTGCTTTATAAAAACTGGTTATGCTTTTTTTTTTATCCCTACAGAAGATATCTGAAATATCTCGCTGGAGTTTATTTGAGTATTTCCTTTAACTGGCTCATGTAAGTTCTCTTTGAGACGAGTCTTTTCTCTGATAAGTGTCTTTTTTTGTGGTTGTCGTTCCACTTTCTCATAACCTTATAATTATTAAAGGTGATTATAATCCTGATCCCACCGATGTGTAAACTTCATCTAAAATTGTGTCGGCAGCACTTTCGCTTCCAGCAGCAATCTTAGCATTAAAACGTGGTCTTTCTTCTCGGTGACATTAAAATGGAGGGATTTTGTTTATCCGTGCCTTTGTTTATTTAACATTTCGCACAGCGGGGGGAGTTTTCAGATAGCTTGTTTTCAAGACAGTCCCTGCAGACAGCGAGCAAACACTCCACAGTTTCATCAAACAGAACAATGCTCAACTTTCCCCCCTCAGCGCCGTGCAGCCAAATACGCCAAAGCAGTGCACCACGGCTCAGGATGATTGAAAATGATTGTCAAAATTTTTTAGAGTCTGTAGCAATATGCATATGGAATTTGTTTTACTGTCTCTCTCCTTTCCCCCCCTCTTTTTCTGGATCAGAAACATAGGTGTGTATCCCTTCAAGGAGACACACACACACACACACACACACACACACACACACACACACACACACACACACACACACACACACATGGGAAGAACTCTTATTGAATCCAGATATATACAGAATTATTAGCCCTCCTGTATATTTCTTTCCCCAATTTCTGTTTGATGGAAAGAAGATTTTTTTCAACACATTTCTAAAGATAATAGTTTTAATAACTCATTTCTAATAACTGATTTCTTTTTTTCTTTGTCATGATGACAGGACATAATATTTTAGATATTTTTCAAGATACTAGTATTGAGCTTAAAGTGACATTTAAAGGCTTAACTAGGTTAATTAGGCAAATCATTGTATAACGATGGTTTGTTCTGTAGACAATCCAAAAAAAATATTGGTTAAGGGGGCTAATAGTATTGACCTTAAAATGGTTTAAAAATTTTTTAAAACTGCTTTTATTCTAGCCGAAATAAAACAAATAAGACTTTCTCCAGAAGAAAAAATATTATAGGAAATACTGTGAAAACTTCCTTGCTCTGTTAATCATCATTTGGGAAATATTTGAAAAAGAAAAAGAAAAATCACAGAAGGGCGAATAATTTTGACTTCAACTGTACATACATATGTGTTCGTGCAATGTTGAAAAGTGTTGCATTTTTTGGAAGAGAATGGCCCATTTATAGACTATATACTATATAGAATATATTTTGAATATGTATAATCTGTATGTTTCTTATTGAAAGCATCAAAACAAAGCTTTTTTGTGATCATTTTTTATTTATGCAGTTTTATTTGTGTATCTTGTAAAACAACATACATTGTAAAAAAAAAAAAAAAAAAAATATATATATATATATATATATATATATAATGTTATTGTTAACTCATTTTAATAAGTTAATCAAGTTTCAACATTTTTTTTTAAGTTATACAAAGTTTAACTTAATATTTGTAGTCAGTTTGATTGATCTAAGTTGAGATGACTAAAGAAGTTAATTTAATTCAACTAAAAATAGGACATGCTAACTTTTAAACTAAAAGATTGATTAGGGGTAGGGCTGTGTGATTTGGGGAAAATGTCTAATATTCAAATATTTTTTTTGAGATATTGCGATTTAATTTTGTAGTCAAGCTTCAGTTCAATAATCTGTATTGTAGCTTCTTACAGTTAAAATGCAGTGAGTGTTAGTTAAGAAAAAGAACGGAAAAGATATTAACTTACTTAAAACATTTATTCAAATTTATATTTAAATATTCAGAAATTAAACACAAATTTTTCTCTAAAGCAAACCGTAAACACAAATAAAATGACCTAACCTTTCTGTAAACAAGTTGAACTGATATATATATAATTATATAATTATAAAAATACAGAACACTCAGCAAACTAACATGGCTGAAACAACTCTGAAATTGTACTTTGCTTGCTACTAGATTGAGTGTCACTGGTAGTACTTTCAGTTGACTTTTTAGCAAGACGCTCCTCATATAGCCGCCTGTGGTGCTTTTTTAGGTGCTGGTTGTTGTATTTCCTCGTGCTGTGGCAACAATTCTGCGACAGCTCTTACAAATGACCTGTTTTTGTTCAGTGTCTGGGACTTTGAAACCAAAATATTCCCATATTACCGATGTCCTGTTTTTCTTTGATATTAATTCATCTAATGCTTCTGAAGCGGCAATCATCCCACTTGTCTGGTCTTTCCTGTTTGTTTGTTTTTATTGTGGGTGTTCTGCATAGTTCGGTTGCGTAATTCTGATTGGGCAGAACGAAAATGTGCTCACTCTATTGGCTAGTAAGACTATCACTCACAGATGGCAGTCACGCATTTGCTCTGGGCAGGGGAAATTAAATAATACATATATATTTCAAATCGCAACCTTGGGATTAGCTAATCGTAACATTTTAAATCGCGATTGCGTTTCGATTAATCGCACAGCCCTAATTAGGGCATTTCAAAATATGCATTTACATATACAAATTATAGACATTTTAAAATAAAGTTCTGCTCATTACGTGCTTAAAACATTAACACAAGCATTTGTGTTTGTGTATCAAACCAAAAGACATGTAGCAAAATATTTTCATACAGTATATATTATTCAGGTGACATGGTGGCTCAGTGGTTAGCACTGTCGCCTCACAGCAAGAAGGTCACAGGTTCGAGTCTCGGCTGGGTCAGTTGACGTTTCTGTGTGGAGTTTGTATGTTCTCCCCGTGTTGGCGTGGGTTTCCTCCGGGTGCTCCGATTTCCCCCACAGTCCAAAGACATGCGCTATAGGTGAATTGAATAAACTAAATTGGCCGTAGTGTATGTGTATGCATGTGAGAGTGTATGGGTGTTTCCCAGTACTGGGTTGCAGCTGGAAGGGCATCCACTGTGTAAAACATATGCTGGATAAGTTGGCGGTTCATTCCGCTGTGGCGACCCCTGATGAATAAAGGGACTTAGCCGAAGGAAAATGAATGAATGAATGAATATATTATTCATAATTGTCCTATAATTTCATTGTTTCACTCTATCTAATTTTAGAAGAAAGCAGATCAAATATATATATATATATATATATATTTTTTTTTTTGATGCATTATTAAGTGCTTAAAACATTAACACAAACATCTGTGTTTGTGTACCAAACCAAAAGACTTGTATTGAAATTTTTGGTACAAAAAACGTATATTGCTTCACCTTTGGGTTCATTCTGTCGATCTAATTTTAGTAGACGGCAGATAAAAAATATATTCCGATGTATTAGTTTTAGGATTATCTCATTTCCTTCTTTCTAGAGGACAATTTAAGCAAAAAGTGGCACAGCTTACTCCATTCTTAGTGCTGTCGTGAATGAAGAAAATTGAGTGTCTCCTTCATTTGGATCTCGTTTTCCTTCCCCGTGTCTTTGTGTCTTCATTAGGCACAGCAGGATTTTTTCAGTTGCATAATGAAAAGTGCATTATTAGGAATGAGACCACAAGGTCAAATAGGATGCCAAGGTTCAGTGCCAACATAAAGATGATCATGTTCTGGAGGTTTGAGTGGGCATAGCAAGAGCTCAAACGTGACAGACTGCAGATTTTTAACCTTATTAAATTGCACTTACTTTTGAAAATACTGTATCCGTGTATAAACGTCTGTTTTTCTCTTCTGTTTCCATCTTTTTCCTCTTCTTTCTGTGAAGTGCAGACTTGATTAATATTTTCTTCTGTTTGGTAACCATGGCAATGAGGTCAGTGGATATGATGCTTAATTGAATCTTTCCCGAGCTTTTGTGTTCACCTCGTGTGTCCGAAAACTACAAATATTCTGCCTATTTTTTTTTTTTTTTGTCTTTCTACCAGCACTTATGCTTCATTTTGTGTATGCTTATACATTATGCAATGCATTTTGAATGGAGACTAATGTCTGGTGTATCAAATGTTCACACACATTTCCAACAGATTTGCTGTCGATGTAAAATTAAACAACATGGTGAACGCTACAATCATTATGAAAGGATTTATATTAATATAATATATATATATTAAGTGTTAGGGCTGAAAAATATTGGAGAAAACTGACGTTATGATTTTGTTTTTCTGCTAAATGTATTGCAATATGAAAACAATTTTACCTAATGATTTAAATAACTATTTAAGAATGACTGGGGTGATTTTGTCAGGGAGTGCCTCTGTGTTAAAAATAATAAAGATATGAAATAAACTATGCTTTATTTATTTATTTATTTTTTAAATCTGTGGAGTCTAAATGTTTTCAGTCATGAAATTCAATGTTCAAGTGTAAAATAACACAGCGTAGTCTTATCTGTATACATTAAAATGTAAATTAGGTCATTTTTTCTCATGCTTTACTTGTTACAGACCTGTTTGACTTTCCTCTGTTGAACACAAAAGAAGATATTTTGAAAAATGTTGGAAATTGGTAGCCGTTGACTTTCATAGGTTTTGTGTTTACTTTTCTGTGTTTAACATTCTTCACAATATCTCTTCTGTTTTCAGCAGAAAAACAAAATCTAAAGGTTTGCAACCACTTGGGAATTAATAAATAGAAAGTAATTTTGTATTTTTGTGTGAACTATCCCTTTAAATTCAACATATCATTATTAACTCTACAAAAGGCATCTCTTCTTGCAGCTGAATGCTTTAAACTCATTAAGAATGCTTATAGTAGGTAAAATGTGCAAATAAACTATTATAATTAAACTTTAGAGTTACATATTATCACATATTCACACAGTTCACATATTATTTGCATTATAACTATTATAACTACTGCAGATTGAGCAGTAATCAACTATACAGTCTTGAGATTTCATGACAATAGTATTTGAAAAAATGATCCTGTTTTTTTTCTCCTCCTTGGTTTTTTCACACTTGGTTGGTTGGTGAGAATATCCCACCCCATGTAATTTTGACTAGCAGTAGCATGTAGCAAGTCATTAATCATGTGACGTAAACTAAATATACACACTCAAAAAAATGACGTTTGCTGCTTATTCAAACTACTTCTTAAAAAAGAGCTGAAACAATTCTTGATTTTTTTTTTGCAACAACTTAATTGTTGTATGTTTAAGCCACTTAAATTTGTAAAAAAAAAAATGTATAAGTTAACTTAATTCCTTAATGTTGTCCCAACACAAATCGATTATGTGGAACCCAGTATTTTTTACAGTGCACTGTAAAACGTGATTACTTGACTTAACTTAAAAAAGTGAGTAAACCCATTGCTTTTGAAGCGATTAGTTGACTTTACTTTAATAAAATGAGTAAACCAGTTGCCTTAAAAGCAACAATTTGACATCACT
>CAIGQV010019101.1:5819254-5843106 GCA_903798115.1 Danio jaintianensis
TTGACATCACTTAAAAAAGAGAGTAAACCTGTTGCACCTTGGAACTGTTTCAAACAGTAAGTTGAATCAAACAGAATCAAACAGTAAGTTGACTTTTTTTTTTTTATTTATAAATATGCGCATATTTACTTAATAATTTTAGGGCAACAGGTTAACTTACTTTTTTTTAATTGACATGAAATTGTCACTTGTATAGCAATGGTTTTACAGTGTATGCTGTTGACTAATTAAAAAAGGATGCCATGTTTGGGAACTTCCTATTACATGTGAAACACTCAAAAAAGGACATTTGCTGTTCAAACTACTTATTTAAAATGAGCTGAAACAACACAATTCTTGATTTTGTTTTGGGGCAACTTAATTGTTTTATGTTCAAACTACTTAAATTTGTAGAAACTACTAAGCTAACTTAATCATCCTTCATGTTGTCCCAACACAAATCTATTATGTGTAACCCATCATTTTTTACAGTAAACGTATATTAATGGTATAATGATAAATAAAGACTTAGAATGGTTATAAGTATAATTGTTTTCATTATTACTGAACTGTTTTGCTGCAGTATGTGAATCAGCATGGATATTGTGTTTTCAGTTTGTTATTCCTCTGATTGAGGGGAAAATATCACCATAACAAATGCACAAATATGGAGATTAATACTGAAAACCATCAAAGCACAATGCATTGTATATATCATCTGTATCACACATCCATTTTCTCCTTTTCTTTTCCACTTTGTTCTTTTCTTCGCTGCTGATGATGGTTATTCATCAGTGCAATTATATGTTTTATGTCTCTGTCTGTCCGTGTCCCTCTCGCTGCTTTTGTTTCTTGCTTTCGCCGTGTCCTGCTGCGAGTGGAATTAAAGGATTCGACTCTTTAATGTAGTAATAGATGCTCACTGGCACTTCTGCATCTCTTTCTCTCTTTCTCTCTTTGCCTGCTTACCCTGTTTTTCACCGCCGGGCCACATTTACATACTCAAATCATTCTCAGGAACGATTGTTAAATTGATTTCAAACGACTCGGATGATTCAAGTGGTGAAACAAAAAGCCATGCAGGCAGCCAGGCATTGATGCGCAAAGTGATCCGCTGACACCCAAACCTCTCCCCGAGCAGGTGCTCTCATTAATACCCACAAAATTGGGGTCCTTCAGGATCCAGGCATAAGTGGAATGTCTAGTCCCCACACACATATTCAGATCCGCACTTTGTTCACGACTTTAGCATGGGTCAATCTGTGACAGGACGGAGAGAGGCAAAAACAAGACTTGATATTTGTGATCCTATACATTTTGGGGGAAATTAGGAGCTATGTGTTATCGGAAAGTTAAATAAATAGGATTTTTTTTTAGGATAGGACAATATTTAGCTAATATACAACTTGATGGGGGAACTGAGGGATCAATCCTAATATTGTTGTCCAAATTAAGTTCTTAGCAAGACATATTACTTTTCCAAAATTACGTTTATATACCACTTTGAACTGTAAACAGTAGTTTGAGGTTATTGAAGAAATCCTAGCAATGGAAGAGCTTACGTATATGTTGAAGATGACAAAAAAAAATCGAAACGAACTGGGGAAAGTGGTTGATATACAAAGAAAATAAAGACATCCCCAGCTATGTAAAGTATAATTGTTAAAGAAATGGTAACCTCACCCGTTTGGCTTTGTTGTTATGTTAAATGTAACTTTATTTATTTGCTATTTTTATACCTATTTTTTTTTTCTTTGCATAATTGTATGCACTGAGATGAATATATATGGAGTTTATGAGCAATATCACACTCGTAGCAGTGCGATATGGCTATATATTGGCACTGGTGGGAGGCGTGCGTTGGCTCGAGGCCACAGGCTGAGTGCCTTATTGTCCCACCAGTGATGATATACAGCCATATCGCACTGCTACGAGTGTGATATTGCATTTATACAACAGTTCGACGGCACAATCGTGTATATAAAAAAGAAAATCAACCACGGAGAATCTCAAAAATCCTTTTGTACGAGGAGCTACTTTCTTCCGCCATTCATTCACATCTGCAGCTGACGTCAGAACAGCAGAAGTCATTGCTACTTCACAAACGTCACTTTAGAGCTAGTATTTGAATGATTCTCTAGCGTAATGTCTAAAATGATGACAAAACAGGTGATTTTGCTCACATTTTAAGATTATAAGGCTGAACGGCATGAAATGTCATCAGTCTACAGAGATTTACTAGTATTTCTCTGTTGCATTTGGGAGATCACAATAATTAACCCCAAAAAAGCCAAAGCAAAGCAAACACTACCAGATTACTATAGTATAAATCCAGCACTACAACATACAATAGAGAGAGATCGACTTAGAATGTCACTTACCTGTTCTGTAATGATGACATGCATATGTAGAATATCTAAAAAAATTGTTGTTGTTGTTGTGATTGCTTTTTCGTTTTTAATTTGCATTGTTAAAATTGTATATTAAACTAAATAAAAATAAAAGTTATATATATTACCCTTAGGCAATTTGCAAGATTTTGTCATGCAACATGATCTCTACTTAAAATTCAAATTATTTTTTTGCCTAAAAATAGAAATATTGATAATTTTGACTCATACCGTGTATTGTTTTGACTATAGCGATAATAATGAATAAAAACTTGCTTTCTTGCTTTACATATGCTGTTATAATAATGATTCACAAAAAATAACTTTATACATTTTGTTTAAACATCACAGCCATGAATGAAAGAAACTCAGAAACTTGTAATGAAAGACACTCATCTTTTTTATGGTCATGATATGACATGGGCACCAAAACACATGTCACTCAGAAATTCTAAAAGAGTTATAATAAATATAAAATGGTGACCAGGGGCAGCACGGTGGCTCAGTGGTTAGCACTGTCACCTCACAGCAATCCAATCGAATCCTGGCTGGGCCAGTTGGCATTTCTGTGTGGAGTTTGCATGTTCTCTTCGTGTTCACGTGGGTTTTCCGGGTACTCCTGTTTCTCCCACAGTCCAAAATGCTGGAATAATTGGCGGTTCATTCCACTGTGGCGACCCCTAATAAATAAGGAACTAAGCCGAAGGAAAATGAATGAATGAATGAATAATTGAAGAAAAAGAAAAATGTCGCTGGAGATTTGACCTGGCAGTTATGCTCTGATATGTTCAGGATACACTGAAAACAAAAAAAGATTCTTTGGATTTACTACTTTTTTTTGTAGGCATCCGCTGCATAAAACATATGCCGTAATAGTTGACGGTTCATTCCGCTGTGGTGGCCCCTAATAAATGAGGGACTAAGCCAAAGGAAAATGAAAATGAATAAAATGGTCACCATTTAGATCTTTTTTTGACTAAAAACAACAATAACATAAGCTAAATCAATCTAATGTTTTATAAGTGGGTCATTTTTTTTAAATAGAAAATGAATTCCACATGACGTGAAACAAGAAGGTACTATTAATAACAAAAAAGCAACAACAGGACAATGTAAATACAACTGGAAACAGACGGAAATGCTAAATGCACCAGCCTCAGAAAGTTGAATTGTAAAAAAACAACAACATTATTCCAATATAAGGCATCTTGGTGGCGCAGTGGGTAGCACATGTTCGCCCCGTGTTGGCGTGGGTTTCCTCCGTATGCTCCGGTTTCCCCCACAAGTCCAAAGACATGCGCTATAGGTGAATTGGGTAAGCTAAATTGTCCGTAGTGTATGAGTGTGAATGAGTGTGTATGGATGTTTCCCAGTGATGGGTTGCAGCTGGAAGGGCATCCGCTGCGTAAAACATATGCTGGATAAGTTGGCGGTTCATTCCGCTGTGGCGACCTCAGATTAATAAAGGGACTAAGCCAAAAAGAAAATGAATGAATGAATGAATGCATTCCAATATAAAACATACTTAAAAGTTCAAATCTTATTGCCAGCTGTAGTTTTTACACTGTATCACTACAAATATTGTTAGTAAGACACATACTAACTCTAACTTAGCTATACAACATCTCGGAAATGATCATGGAGTAAAAAAAAAGTGAAATAAATAAATAAAAGGAACACACTCCACATCAGATTTGACATATGCACTATAAAATAACCATTAGCAGTTAGCTACAATCTGAAGTGACAGTCTATCAATAATGTCCATCTGAAAATGGGACAGGTTTGTTGCTGCCTCTAAATCATTGGAGAGTCCATAGAGCTGAGACACAGGCAGGTATAGAAAATGCATTAAGGCGAGATGTTGATGGGAGTGGTGTGAGCGTGGGGACACTTAAAGCTCCAGGGGATGTGACTTTAGCATGCCCTGCGCTGAAACACACAAGCACACACACACATGCGCGCATGCTGGAGTAATAGCTCAGCATTTCAGCTCATCACCCTTTACCTTTAAACCCCGTAAATCTGAGCGTGATAAAGGTGATGATGTTGTTGGGAGTCTTTGCTGGATTTTATTCGCCCGTCGTAGCTCTGTGAGGTTTAATTCAATATTGATATCTTTCTACCCAACGACTTAAACAAAAAATGAATATGCATTTTGTATCAAGTCACTAGATTTAATTTCCTCTTCATCTAAAAAGGAAGGTGGAATATATTCGCCTGCCCGAAAAAAAAGAGCCCTTAATTGCTCTTAATCTATTATCTATATTGATGTCACTTAAGATATTCTTTAATAAAACAGCGCTCTTAAAGTTATCATATGTTATTTTTTAAAACGGTCACTCACAAATCTCTCTTTTTTTTGCTTTATTAAAAAGAACCAGTATGTACAGTTTTATTATACAACAAAATCACTTTACATTCCTTAACAAGAAGGATTAAATGAGAAGAGGAAAATTAAATCAAATAAATGTATAATATAAAACAACAATTTACATACAAATATATTATACATTCACTGTAAAAGAATGCTGGGTTCCACACAATCAATTTGTGTTGGGACAATATGAAGGAATTGAGTTAACTTTTTACAAATTTAAGTGGATTGTGGATTGAGTGGAACATACAACAATTAAGTTGTCCCAACAAAATCTCAAGAATTGTGTTGTTTCAGCACATTTTAAATAAGTAGTTTGAACAAGCAACAACACATATCTTTTTGAGTCATTATACATTATACATTGTATACATTACAAACATTTATGCAAAAAAATGTTAAAGGAGGAGCATTTATTAACTGTTTTCTATTTTTAGACTTAGAAATCACTTTTTTATACAGTTTAATGTCCTTTTCTACACTCGATAAAATAACTCATTGGATGAACTCAATTTAATTGAAGGCAAGATTTCCATCCAACAAATTTGTTTAGCACCAACTAAAAGAAAAACTGTTTACACAATTAAATGCAGTTGAGTTGGTCTAACATGATTTTATCAAATAAAAGTTTAAATACATGTGTATTTTTATTTAACTTAAACTCAAAGGTCTGATAACATCATGCATGTCTATTATGTGTCGTACATTTCGACGTCTCTTAGTTTTATTTGTAGTCATTTTTAAGCATATTTCATGAGTTACATATACAGTTGATTGAGACTGATCTCAGGACTCATTTTAGGACAGTTATTGCTCACTGAGCAAAGCAACAAACTGCATTTTTGCTAATTAAGCTGCCAACACCCAAAGCATGGGTGCTTCTGCACGGTGGGAATCTCAAAACTCAAAGCATTACATGAAACTCTTCTAAATCTTCAAACCAAAGTGAAGATTAAACTCTAACAAGTCTTTTTATTAACTTTAAACATTTCCCTCTCTTAATTCAATCCCACGCAAAGCATGCTGGGAACTACAAATCCCCTAACCAGGTAGTTGGACCAACACAATTCCTTCATGTTGTCCCAACACAAAACGCTTAAGTTTATTTAATGGTTTACAAATTTGAGTGAACATAAATCAAATAAATTGGCCAAAGAAATTAATTAATTTATTTATATAATTAATTTAAACAGGTTTGAACAAGCAGCAGTAATCATTTTTTTGAGTGTGCTTGTTCAACTTATTTAAAATGAATTAAAACAACACAATTTTTTGAGTTTTTTTTGGGGGGGGACTACTTAATTGTTTTATGTTCAATTCACTTACATTTGTAAAAAACTAATATGTTAACCTTATTCCTTTATGTTGTCCCAACACAAATCAATTGTGTGGAACCCAGCATTTTCTATAGTGTAGCACCATGAAGAGAGGTTTGCTTTTTGCAAACTTGCATTCGTTCTCACCACAAATCTCTTCTACCGTGACCTCTGGTTAAGTCTGCGTTTCTTTACTCGACTAATTCAGACCTTTTACCCACCAACATCCCCGCTCTCAATACACACAAACACCCACTTAACTCCATTGCCCCCTCCCCTTGCACAAATTAGCATAAAATTAGCCTAGGCCGTGCATATGAATGGGCTCTATTCATGAATGAAGTGAATTGTAGACCCAGGCGCCACGTGCCTTTTCTTTCCTGCTGGTATTAAAGTGGCAGCGTCTGATTGTCTGCTTGCCCTGCCATCTGCCCGCGTGCCGCTCTGCTTGGCATAACAGGCTGGCGTTATGGCAACAAGTGTCTGTTTCCGCATTGCCACACTCACCAGCCCCTGCAAACTTGGCAGCCGGCCTGCCCGTTTGCCCGCCCCCATATGCAGATAAAGAGCTTATTATGCCCTGGCAGTGGGTGGGGGAGCAGGAGGCGGGGCTGCTGATTTACATATCAGCGCGGAGTTGACACCCTCCAGATGCAAAACAGCCAAGTAGCAATTAAGGCTGCTTAGTGCTTTTGTTTAATGAGCTGGAGTGGGCAAGCCAGGCGGGCATAGCTCAGAGGGGACGTGTATGAGAATTTCCGCTCGGCACGTGGCTCCTGACACCCATCCCCCGCTTTTTCGGCACGCTTTCGGCTTGAACATGCGCACCCCCGTCGCTAGGTGGTCTGCTGATTTAGGCCTGGCATGATGAGCTGCTGGCAGACACTTGCCACTGATTGCATGCATCACCAACAACTGATGCTGACCAATCAGAGAGGAAAACGAACAGCCTTCCTGTAGTGCAGACAGTGCACTCGCACCGCCATTCCATTGGTTTGATTCCTACACTGTTAAAAATATCCATTAATTAGCAGTTTTCCACATTTTGTGATTCATGTTTTTATTTTGTTATGTTTTGAATTGCATTATGGGGCCTTAATCTTTCTTCCAACAACTTTTACCCTTGAAAAGTTTGAAAAAGTGACTTTTAGGAATATTTTTAATAGCTTAAAGTGATATATTGTCTGCGTTGGTGTTGTATATTGTGCTGCAAAACCCTTGTAATAAACTGCCAGTACGTTCTGTTATTTTACAGACTTATTTCTCTATATGTTAATACTTATACATTATATTATTTCAGAATACTCAAATGTGAATTAAAAGTCACTTTGTTAAACTGTAGAGTTGAATTTTCAACATCAAAAGTTGACAGAGCAGAAATCAAGGTCCCATAATGCAGTTCACAACCGTAAATGAACAGTTTAGAGAAGAGTGTATAGTGTAGAGAAAGCATGAACCAATCAAATTTATCTTGAATGCAATGTAAGTACATATGTGACCTTCGTTGACAAAACCAAGTCTTATTTTGCCCAGGTATATTTTTGGCAATTGGCAAAAATACATTGTTTGAGTCTAAATTATTGATTTTTCTTTTATGCCAAAAATAATTTGAATATTAAGTATAATGATCATGTTCATTTTTCAAGACAATTTTTTACTGTACATCAAAACTAGATTTTTGATTAGTAATTTGCATTGTTAAGCACTTTTTTTTGGACAACTTTAAACATGATTTTCTCAGTATTTCGATTATTATTATTTTTAAACCTTCCAGATTTTCAATAGTCGTAGTGGTATATCGGCCAAATATTGCCTATTCTAACAAACCATATGTCAATAGAAAACTAATTTATACATTCAAGCAATGTGTAGATCACATTTTTTGCAAAAAATGTATGCTTATGACATACATTTTGTGGTGCAGGATCACATATAATAATCAACCAGTCCTTCAATCTACTGTATACTGTAAAAAATGCTGGCTTGTAACCATTTTGGGTTAAATATGGACAAACCCAACCATTGGGGTTAAAAAGTATCGATACTGGAATTCGGTACCAATCGGTACTGAAATTTTAAAACCGTCCATTTCCCGCTAACATTTGAGCGCTGTTGAGCACAGAAATGACTGTGATTGGCCGTGAAGGTCATCAGTTCACCGAACTCACTGCTGTTTACTGAGTGTAACCACAGATACAGGGACACTGGAGCATCTTAAAGCCGTGAAGATCAGTCGGTTCATCAACGCATCTCAAATGTTAGCGGGAAATGGACGGTTTTAAAATTCCAGTATCATGACAACACTAGTTTGGTCCCAGAGAAAAAAAAAAGCGAACAAAAAAATGATACTATAAATATACTAAATGAAAAATATACTATGAAAAAACTGTAAATCCTGTACCAAAGCCTCTGTCAAATGCATAAGTGTAAATATTGATCTCAAAGTACAGCTGTGTCTTTGTGTAAACTAGAAAAATGTGAAAATAATGAACATTTTCTGAAAATGTTGACATTATGCAATCACATAGATGTATTTATTATTTTAGTATTATATATAATACTGTTATATTAGTACATCAAGTTAAAGTCAATGAAAATTATAAATGTTTCCTTGCAAAGTAGCTCAATTAAAATGTTAATTTCAAATATATTCTGTGCATTTATTTATTTACTTACCTCTTGTTGTTGGTGTTTTATTGTAAGTTTACTTAACTATAGTGTAAAGAAAATTCCATTTGTTCCAGAGCTGAACAGGAGGGGTGCATGCGCATATACAGTAGATGGAGTAAAAGGTGTGCACACAATCTGCATTGATGAAATGTAGATGTGTTACTTCATCTGTTGAGAAGACCTTCCATAGCTGTGGTATAGAAAAACACTTACTGCTAATGCAAATAACAGGGCAGTATAAATCAGTGGCCAGGAGCGGGAAAGCAAATATTGTGTAATAGTTATTGCGAAATGAAGTGGCATTGGGATCAATACCTCACTATATCTCACTCGGCTGTGGTGGGCCACTGGAAGCAGGGGTCCTCTCTACTGCCTCCACGGGGCACCATAAATCTGTAGCTGTCTGGATGTCTATATGAGCCTGTGCCCTCTTATTAAAAAGCAAAAGTAATTAGCGCATTGCCCCACCTAGCTGTAAAAAAAAAATCATGTGACGGTGTTGTGCTGAGATATGTTTCATATCGTGATTTTTGACTCATTTTACAATTCCCCCAGAGTTAAACAGTCAAGTTTTACAATTTTTTTAATCCATCCAGCCAATCTCTGGGTCTGTTGTGAACACCTTTAGCTTAGCTTAGCATAAATCATTGAATCAGATTAGACCATTAGCATCTTCCTCCAAAAATTCAAAAACAAGTTTTTTTGGAGTTTTGCTTGACTTTTTTACGGTTACATCTCTTACTAAGATCAACAGTAAATGAAAAGTTTCTAGGTCAGTATGGCTATGAACTATAAAAAGCGCAATGACATTACTACTGTTTACTGTTTAATATCTAGCTGGTGACTATTTTCCAACATTTCCAACAGAAGTACGTATGACTTCATTTTTTTTTTTAAAAACGAACGCTACGGGGTGGTATGACGCTGTTCTTTTTATCGCTTACCAGCTGACGCTTACCTTCGTATGGGCAGCTTTCCCGTTGTTACCAGTTTGTCCAGTAGCTCGCCATTTACGTCGTCGGACTTCAGACGCAGACAGGAGTTGACCACGACGGTGCGGTTCGAGTCCAGCGAAGAACAGTTTTAGAAAGTGGGTAAGACAAAAACAGAAGCCAAAAAATTAAATAAACAAGTAAATAACAGAGTGAAAATGTGGTAAAATCTGAAAAAGTGGTAAAAATCAGGCAAGGGCTTTTCTTTTTCTGGATTGCTTTTTTTTTTTTAACTATTGGTTGGGTTTAGGGAAGTGGGTGGGCGCTGGTCAATTGGTGCTTTTAAAAAACACTATTGGTTGGGTTTAGGGAAGTGGGTGGGTGCTGGTCAATCGGTGCTTTTGAAAACACTATTGGTTGGGTTTAGGGAAGTGGGTGGGTGCTGGTCAATCGGTGCTTTTGAAAACACTATTGGTTGGGTTTAGGGAAGTGGGTGAGTGCTGGTCAATTGGTGCTTTTGAAAACACTATTGGTTGGGTTTAGGGAAGTGGGTGGGTGCTGGTCAATCGGTGCTTTTGAAAACACTATTGGTTGGGTTTAGGGAAGGAGGAGGGTGGGTCCGTCGATCGGTCAGTCAGTCAGTCAGTCAGTCGACAGTGGCCTTTACATGGATTTACTTGAGAACAGCAGGTGCGAATGGCACTTGCGAGAGAAATTTTAGATCTCAAAAAGCGTACACAGGGGCCTCTGGTGGATTTGCGAAAACAAAAACTGCAAAAAAACGTAACTCCTGGGACGTATTTGGCGCTCTCCAGAAATGTATATAGTGGTACGTTTTCAGAATGAGCCTGGGTTGAGTATTTTCAGGTACTCCATAATATCATTACAACTTTTACTTTTCTGTCAGTCTTAGAACACAGTGTAATTGCAGAAGTGTCGAGATTTAAACAGAAAAATGATCAGATCTCTTTTTTTATTATTTTTTTAAGTGAGATGCTAATGGTCTAATCCGATTCAATGATCTATGCTAAGCTAAGCTAAAAGTGCTCCTGCCAGTCCCGGAGATTGGCTGAATGGATTCAAAAATGGTAAAACTCAACTGTTTAACTCTAGGGGAGTTGTGAAATGAGACTATTTCCAAAAAACGTGGACTGTTCCTTTAAAAGCTATGGCCTTTATTTCATTTATCCTTGTATCCAGGTAGAAAATGAGAAGCTACTTAACTTGTCATCTGTGTGTTTTTACTGTTTAATTTTTTCAGAGCTCTTGCAATCATTGTTTCAATATAAAGACTGCAAAAAGACTGATTTAGGAGATGAACGCTCATACCCTCTGTGTTTTTCCATGTCCACATGTGCATTTGGGCCTCATACTATTATCATCATATGTATACCTTTGTTCTTTGGTACAATATGACTCCTATTGTCACGAATGTAGGTTTGTTCTTTCTCCGGCTTGTCCATTACAAGGTTTTATTCACAAGCTGATTTTATATAGTGTTAAGTATGGCCTTGGGGCCAGAAATGATTGGGACCAGTCAGAAAGTATTCGAGTAAGAATGTTGATCAGTCAGCCTGGAGATTAGAGACCTTGGTGTTTTCTTTGAGATGGCTGATTGAAGTGGATGAGGAAAATTGAATTTCAGATTTGATTGAAGGCTGTTTGATTATGATTATTTCTTTGTGTGTCCTTTTTAGGTCCGCGAGGAAACGAGGAAAGGGATTTTTTGCAGCTGATCTTCGTCGACTGTCGGTGAGTCCGAGTGCACAAAATCATTAAAACAAGTTTGTCGTCATACCGCGTGTAATTTGTGAGCATGGCATCTGTAACCTACCTTGTGGGGAAATTTTCCAGAGCGTCTGTAGTGCATTTAGCTAGGAGAGGGAAATATCACTGCTACTAGAGAGAGTAGAGACGTTAGATGTGACAGTATATCTAAAGGAGCTCACTACAATATTGATCTCTCACACTAGATTTGTTTGCTGTGTGCTATTTCTGGCCTCTGTCACTCACTGAGAATTATGGGTAAAAATAAAACGGGATGCCACTAAATGACAAAATGTCACTTTGTTGCAAGCAAGTACAGAAAACAGTGTGTTTATATATTGATAAACTACAGCACTGCACTGAGAGAAAAACAAATAATGTCCTAGCAGAAAATTACTAATACATTTGCCATTTTACAGAGATTTCCTTTAATCCTAAAACACAACACAACGAACGTGTGTAAGTAAAAAAATTCCTTCATTTTCCTTTGGCTTAGTCCCTTGTTTATCAGGGGTCGCCACAGCGGAATGAACCGCCAACTATTCCGGCATATGTTTTACACAGCGGATGCCCTTCCAGCTGCAACCCAGTACTGGGAAACACTCTAACATACACTACGACCAATTTTGTTTACCCAATTCACCTATAGCGCATGTCTTTGAACTGTGGGGGAAACTGGAGCACCTGGAGGAAACCCACACCAACATGGGGAGAACATGCAAACTCCACACAGAAATGCCAACTGGCCCAGCTGGGACTCGAACCAACGACCCTCTTGCTGTGAGGCGACAGTGCTAACCACTGAGCCACAGTGCTGCCCTTAAGTAAAAAAAATAAATATAATATTTTTGGCTCTGGATGGAAAAAACAGGTCTAATGTTTCATTGATATATTTTTGGGAATAGCCAAAAATACAGTTCATAGGTTAAAATTGTCCATTATTTTTTATTTCACGCCAAAAATGATTCGAATATTAAGTTAAGCTCATTAACATCCTTTCAAAAATTTATCAAAACTAAATATGCAGTCATAATGACTTAATTTGCACAACTGTAAAAGTAATTTTCTCAGTATTTATGTATGTATGTATGTATGTATGTATGTATGTATTTATTTATTTATTTATTTTTGAACTCTCTGATTTTAAATAGTTGTATCTCGGCCAAATATCATCCTATCCTAACAAACCACACATCAATTAAAAACCCTATTTATTCAGTTTTCAGATTATGCATGAATCTCAATTTGCATAAAATTGACTGGTTTTGTGGTCCAGTGTTACATATATATAAAAAAAAAAAAAAAAAAAAAAAAAAATACTCATTTAAAAATCAGATCACTATTTTTTTATATATACAATCAAGCCCAAAATTATTCATACCCCAGGCGTATGAATAATTTCTGACTTGACTGTATATTTTGGCAAACAATTAGACATTAGACTGTATGTAATAACATTGAATTTAACAGACATTTCATTCATTCATTTTCCTTCGGCTTAGTTTATTCATCAGGGGTCGCCACAAAGGAATGAACCGCCAACTTATCCAGCATTTGTTTTACACAGTTGATGCCCTTCCAGCTGCAACCCAGTACTGAGAAACACCCATACACACTCATTCACACACATACACTATGGCCAATTTAGTTTCTTCAATTCACCTATAGCGCATGTCTTTGGACTGTGGGGGAAACCGGAGCACCCGGAGGAAACCCACGCGAACACGGGGAGAACATACAAACTCTACACAGAAATGCCAACTGACCCAGCCGGGACTCGAACCAGCGACCTTCTTGCTGTGAGTCAACAGGGCTAAGCACTGAGCCACTGTGTCGCCCAACAGACATTTAATTGAGGCCTAAAACGCAACACAGAGCAATGCGGAATTAAGTTCATAAATAAAATGCTATTATAAAAATCAGTACACAATTATTTTTATTATTACTATTAGTAGTAGTTGGTGTAGTAGTAGTACTATAATAACATTATTATTATTGTCTTTTTTATTTTAACAAAGTACATTAGGCCATGTTTTTTTGCAGATCTTTGCAACAGTGTTTGCATAAAATTACAAATATTTGAATGTTAGAGCAAACGAATGTAATAGCATGTCATTATTATTCAAATTAAATTTTAAAATGAATAATTAGCTTTTGAACTTAACTACCAGCTTTTTTTTTTCTTGGCGTCAGGGTTTTAGGATGTATTTATCTTGTTTCTCTCAAGGTGAGAAATTGAAAAAGCTGTTTTAATGATGCTCAAAAAAAACTTCTCTCTGCTTTCATACTCGCCTTAAAGACATGTGATACTAAAAGGAGTGCTGCTTTTTAATACTTTATATTGAAGTCCCACTGTTTAAACGCAAGCGAGTAATTACCATATAAATATCAGCCTCTCTTTTACGAGGAATTTAAAGACACTTTCAGTGTAAAAAACAGATGTTGAGGCAATCTCGCATAATTGGATATCGACATTATGCGGTTTTGCTAATCAACACCAATGAAGTGGCGTTCTGTTATTATTATTATTTTTTTTTTGTAATTTATTAATCCACTCAAGTGCAGTTTTATGGCTGTGAAGTGGTAGACTTGTAAACCAACAGGCCCGCTCTCACAAAGGGGAGCCAGATGGAGAGCGAAAGTGTTTTGGCAACATGTTTTCCAGCAAAAAAACACACACACACAAACTAACACTCTCTTAATTTTTGCGAGTCAACGTTTGGTCCGTATGTCTTAGCTAGACACACAGTCGAAGTCAGAATTATTAGCCATCCTGAATTATTAGCCCCCCTGTACATTTCTGTTTAACGGAAAGATTTTTCTAATTACTAATTAGAAAACTATAAATACTAATTTCTAATAACTGATTTCTTTGATCTTTGCCATGATGACAGGACATAATATTTGACTAGATATCTTTCAAGATACTAATATTCAGCTAGTTTATTTTAAAGTGGAAGTGAAGCAGTCAGTCAAGTTTACATTATTTTGTAAATTGCTTTTCACTTTAATAAAAAATATGTATAAAACAAACTCGATTAATGTAACCATTTTGAAGAAAATGGCATGTTTTACTATAGTTTTTAGAGCTAGGGTGCCACCATCTTAAAATGTCGCTGTGTCTGTTGTCACGGGGCTGGTTCCGTTCCCTCAGCTGAACAGATGTGGAAGTAATGGACTGAACACGGAGACTGGACAGCCTAATTTAACACAATGCATGAACTCGTGGACATGGAGCTGGTGCAAATACAAGCATCAGATGTGTGTCTAATATATAAAAATATATTTATTCTATTTTTTTTTTTCTCTTTTAATTACTGATCATTTGATGCACGTTGGTCCACTCTCTGTATTACGCTGCCTGTCTGGGTTTCAACCATGGTTTCAACAAGATCTGGTATGGGGTGGGGTACTTTCACTTTTTACTACTACAGCCGTGATGGCTCTTTTCGTGTTCAAACTGAAACCGGTGCGGTTTTTAACATGGCAGGTTTTTACGTCCTTCATACAGTTGAAATCAGAATTATTAAACCCCCTTTGAATTATATATTTTTTATATATTTCCCAAATTATGTTTAACAGAGCAATGACATTTTCACAGTATGTCTGATAATATTTTTTATTCTGGAGAAAGTCTTATTTGTTTTATTTCGGCTAGAATAAAAGCAGTTTTTTATTTAAAAAAAAACATTTTAAGGTCAATAATATTAGCCCCTTTAAGCTATATTTTCTTTCGATAGTCTACAGAACAAACCATCGTTATACAATAACTTGCCTTATTACCCTATCCTGTCTAGTTAACCTAATTACCTAGTTAAGCCTTTAAATGTCACTTTAAGCTGTATAGAAGTGTCTTGAAAAATATTTAGTAAAATATTTCTGTACTGTCATCATAAAAGAAATCAGTTATTAGAAATGAGTTATTAAAACTATTATGTTTAGAAATGTGTTGAAAAAATCTTCTCTCCGTTAAACAGAAATTGGGGAAAAAAATAAACAGGGGGGCTAATAATTTAGGGGGTTTAATCATTCTGACTCCAACTGTACATGTTGAGAGATTGAGTTTATCGACTTGAAAAGAGAATATGTCTTGAGATAATTCACAAAGACGTGACTTAGTAAAGCGTGAAGTCATGTATCATTTTAATCGTTGCATCCTTAGTCTAAATGTAAATCCCCTCGTCAGGCAGTTCTGCTGAGGGACCGGAACCAACCCTGTGATGTCAGACACAGCGATATTCCATGATGGCAGCGCCCTTGCGCTAAAAGCTATAGTAAAACATGCCATCTTTCTCAAAATGGTTACATTAATTGAATTTGTTTAATATATTTTCATTAAAGTGTAAACCAAATTACAAAATAATGTAAACTTGACTGACTGCTTCACTTCCACTTTAAAGACTTAAATTAGGCAAGTTAGGATAATCAGGCAAGTCATTGTATAACGATGATTTGTTCTCTGGACAATCGAAAATAATAGGAGGCTAATAATATTGACCTTAAAATGGTTTTAATTTAGTTTTTTTATTGCTTTTATTCTAGCCGAAATAAAACAAATAAGACTTTCTCCAGAAGAAAAAATATTATAGGAAATACTGTGAACAATTCCTTGCCCTGTTAAACATCATTTGGGAAATATTTGAAAAAAGAATTCACAGGAGGGCTAATAAACTGTATGACTGCTCTTCAAGTCCATCTGTATCTCACCCATGCAGCCTAGCCTTGAACTTGGAAACACTGGATGGAGGTCAAAAGGTCAAAGGTCATAGTATGTGTGTCTGAGGTTGATCTTGTCGTCTGGATTATGGAGCGCTGGGTTGTTTGCACTGGAGTGGAGGAAGGGGAAGTTGCTCAGCACCACAAATGCTAAGAGCCCCTGGCGATGGAGTTTGGCTCGTGTGTAAGCCGTGTGTTGCCGGGTTAGAGTTCCTGACCTTTTGACCTGCATCAGTGAAGGACGCATGATATAGCATGAGCAGTCCTAATACTCTCCTCAATGAGTGGACAATAGACACGGCTATTGATCCACTGTCTCACTGGTTAAGAGAATCTGGTCAGCTTGCTGTCAACAGCTAGACTGTGTCTACTAGATATGTGCAGTGCAATACTCAAGACACGAAGCTAATTAGTATTAGTTGGTAATAGATCCATATTCAGCAGTGCTTTGTTCTTTGGTCATTGCATTTTTTTTTTTCTTCACCATCAGAATAATAGTAATCCTAACGCCGAACTGAAGTATCAAACAGGTTGCGGAAAGGTAATAGTTGGTCCTCGCCAATATCCTAATGGTTGGTGGGTCGACATATAGCACTGAGATACTCGCTGTGACCTGAGTTCGAGTCCCAGCTCAAGGTCCTTTGCTGATCCTACCCCAGACTCTTACTGCTTTTCTGTTTCCACTATACTATCCTATGAAATAAAGGTTAAAATGGTTAAACTCCTAAAATAATGATTAAAAAAAGGTAATTTGACTACACTTGAAGCTTGTTTAACAGTTTTGAAAGCTAAATTTTCTTTTGTGATTAATTACTAACAATTATAATTAAAGCTCATGTTTTAATAAAGATTATTTTTACTTTTAATAAAAAAAAAAACGTTTTTTGGTTTTGTGGAAACCATGTTACTTTTTTCAGGATTCTTTGATCACTAGAAAATTCAGATGAACAGCATTGATTTTGCAGTCATTTTGGATCAGTTTAATGTTTTTAACTTCATTTCATTTAATTTAGTTAGTTTGTTTGTTTATTTAATTGTTTATTTGTTTATTTATTTGCATATGTTTATACACAAAATTAATTTTATCTTCTAAGACTAGCAAATCTGTGTTTTTTTGTTTTCAATTATTTAATTTTTATTATAATTTTATTTTATTTTAATAAATTATTTTAGTAAATTATCATTATTTGTTTTTTTATTTAAATAAATAAATCACCTGACCTTCTAACAATATTACTATCTATTTTATATTTTATTTTATATTCTATATTCTTTTAGACAAACAACATTGAGTTACAAATTTATATTCAAACAAAAAGCATTGAATTACAAAAAAAGTTGCTGTCATTTTGGATTAGTTTAATGTTTTTAATCTCATTTTATTTATTTATTTATTTATTTATTTATTTATTTGTTTGATTGCTTGCATATGTTTATATAAAATAAATTTTATCTTCTAACACTAGCAAATCTGTGTTTTTATTTTCAAGTCTATTTAAATAAATAAATAAATCACCTGTCCTTATAACAATAATACTATCTATTCTATATGTTATATACTCAGACAAACAGCATTGATTTACAAATTCATTGTTTGGTTTATAAATTAATATATTCAGACAAACAGCATTGAACTACAAAAAAAAGTTGCTGTCATGGGGCAGCACGGTGGTGCAGTGGGTAGCACAATCGCCTCACAGCAAGAAGGTCGCTGGTTCGAGCCCCGGCTGGGTCAGATGGCATTTCTGTGTGGAGTTTGCATGTTCTCCCCGTGTTGGCGTGGGTTTGCTCCGGTTTCCCCCAAAAACATGTGGTATAGGTGAATTGGGTAAGCTAAATTGTCCGTAGTGTATGTGAGTGAGTGAGTGAGTGAGTGAGTGAGTGTGTATGGATGTTTCCCTGTGATGGGTTGCAGCTGGAAGGGCATCCGCTGCATAAAACATGTGCTGGATAGGTTGGCGGTTCATTCCGCTGTGGCGACCCCTGATTAATAAAGGGACTAAGCCGAAAAGAAAATGAATGAATGAAATTGTCCGTAGTGTATGAGTGGGAATGAGTGTGTATGGGTGTTTCCCAGTGATGGGTTGCGGCTGGACGGGCATCCGCTGCGTAAAACATATGCTGGATAAGTTGGCGGTTTATTCCGCTGTAGCAACCCCAGATTAATAAAGGGACTAAGCCGAAAAGAAAATGAATGAAGTTGTTGTTATTTTGGATCAGTTTAATGTTTTTAACCTCATTTTATTTATTTATTTATTTATTTATTCATATATTTGTTTTAATATGTTTATATAAAATAAATTTGATCTTCTATCACTAGCAAATCTGTGTTTTTATTTTCAAGTCTATTTAAATAAATAAATCATCTGACCTTCTAACAATAATACTATCTATTCTATATTTTATATAGTTTTTCATTTATGTACTGCATTTTATAAACTTGGAGTTGTCATATTATTTATTATTTTATTATATAATTTCTTTGGTTGCATTGGTTTCTTCTATTGTCAAATAAGGAATAAATGTAAACGTTATTATTTTAATTGAATATTTTTGACAGGAACATGCACGACAACACATTGAACTAAAAAGAGTAAATTAATATGTTTTGTGCCAGGCTTTAGAAAAATGACTATTTTCCACCTGCATTCCCTGGACAGGTAAATCTTAAAACAGTTTTACAAAATGTCAAATGAAAAAAAGAAAATAAGGTACATATTACCATTTTAAACACACATTCTCACTCACTACACACAAACAATCCAAAACAACATGTCATTAAAGTGTACAGCTTTTTTATTTTTCATATTTCTATCATGGCTTTTACAAAAAAAAAAAAACCATTAAGCTTTGACAAGAAATGCTTTAAATCTTTACTCATCCTCAAACATGAAGAAATTACATTGATTTTCTTCCCCCCTCTGCAGCATCTATGAGTCCAGCACTGCACTTGAGGAATCTTTACACCAGCTTACACCATTCTTTTGCTTCACTTGTAACTACTATAAAAAGATGTGTAAAACACTGCAATAATAAAACATTATAGCTTGTATAACCGACTCAGGAAGCCCCCGTTCCCCTTAAGATAGCACCGTGCGATAAACGGCACCATGAGGAGTAGAAATGTAAGGACCACTCATGCCTGTGGCCAATCCAGGTGTGAGACCACCGCCTTCTTCAACCCAACGTACCACTATATACAATTTTGGAGAGCGCCAAATATGTCCCAGGAGTTACGTTTTTTTGCAGTTTTTGTTTTCGTGAATCCACCAGAGGCCGCTGTGTATGCTTTTTAAGATCTCATATTTCTCTTGCGAGAGCCATTCACACCTGCTGTTCTCACGTAAATCCCCCAGAGGCCGCTCTCGATTGACTGACTGACCGATCGACTGACTGACCCATCCTCCTCCTTCCCTAAACCCAACCGATAATGTTTTAAAAAGCACCGATTGACCCGCCCACCCACTTCCCTAAACCCAACTGACAGTGTTTTGAAAAGCAATGCAGAAAAACAAAAGCCCCCTGATTTTTACCACATTTTCAGATTTTACCACATTCTCACCCTGTTATTTACTTTTGTTATTTTTTTGGCTTTTGTTTTTGTCTTACCCATTTTCTGGAACTGTTCTTCGCCGGACACGAACCCTGTCGTCGTGGTCATCTGAATTATTTTATGTTCAATCCACTTGAATTAGCAAAAAACGATTGAGTTAACTTCATCGATTTGTGTTGGGACAACACGAAGGAATTGTGCGGAACCCAGAATTTTTTTTACAGTGTATCCTGGCTTTGCACACTGTAAAAAAATGCTATCAATTTGTGTTGGGACAACTTTAAGGAATTAAGTTAACTTGTTAGGTTTTACAAATTTGATTGAACATAAAACAATTAAGTTGTCTCAAAAAAGTCTCGAGGATTCTGCTCTTTCAGCTCATTTTAAATAAGTCGTTTGAACGAACAGCAAGCATATCTTTTTTTTTTAGTGCAATAGGAACATCTGGATGTGAAATACGCGGGCACAGCAGGCCTTTCGCTCTCTCTTTTTTAGTTTTTTTTTCTCTCTTTCTGTTCTCCTTCTTCCTCACTCCTTGTGTCGAAAATGTGCTGGAGTGGTCTGAGGTATAGAACAACATGTGGAGCGGCCACTTTTTTTTTTCTTGTTTTGTTTCCCTCCTTCTCGTTCCAGGGGAGATCCAGGCCAGTGATAATCCCTCTCTCTCCTCATTAAAGGGAGCTGAATAAACACAGGCCTCTTCCAGTTGTTCCTGCAAATTTCCTCAGCAGCCGTCAGGAGACCTTGGAGCGGGCCGGCCCTTCAAAGGCCTGCGGGGCTGGAGGTGGCCCGGGGAGTGCTGGGTCAGGAACATTAGCCCCCACTGAGGGAGCCCGGCCCGGCCCGGCACTCACTTAGCCTGCGGTCAGAAAGAGAGAGAGAGAGAAAGACAAAGACAGAGTGCACCAAGATAAAGCTACAGATATTTTGTGAAAAGTTTTTGTTGCGTTTGGCGCTTCTTCCAGTATCTGGCTGCACGATATTGGAAAAAAATTTGATATTGCTATATTTTGTTTTTCTGCCATATACAGTTGAATTATTAGCCCCCCTGTATATATTTTCCCCCCAATTTCTGTTTAACGGGAAGAAGATTTTTTTTCAGCACATTTCTAAACATGATAGATTTCATAACTCATCACTTCTAATAACTGATTTCTTTGATCTTTGCCATGATGACAGTACATAATATTATACTAGATATTTTTCAAGATACTAGTATTCAGCTTAAGTGACATTTAAAGGCTTAACTGGGTTAATTAGGCAAGTTAGGGTAATTAAGCAAGTCATTGTATAATGATGGTTTGTTCTCTAGACTATCGAAAAAATTTATATAGCTTAAAGAGGATAATAATATTGAGCTTAAAATGGTTTAAAAAAAAATTTAAAACAGCTTTTATTCTAGCCGAAATAAAAAAATTTGACTCTCTCTAGAAGAAAAAATATAGGAAATACTGTGAAAAATTCTGTGCTCTGTTAAGCATCATTTGGGAAATAATTGAAAAAGAAAAAAAAAATCACAGACTAATAGTTTTGATTTCAACTGTATATATAGAGTGCCCAGCGTAAATGAGTACACTCCTCATTCATTTATTCATTCACAGCGCTACCCACTGCACCACCGAGTCGCCCCAAGTACACTCCTCATAGATCTCTATTATATATTAATATTCTCTATAGTATACGTTGTAATATTATATTTGTGCATATGATTAGTCAGTACCAAAGCCAAAACTGAAACTAATCTAACAAAAAAACTGCAAGATCACAGTCTTAAATTAGTACTAAATTAGTACACTGAAGAAAAATACTGTACTGTACAGATTTCTTTTGTTTGTTTTTCTCATAGTATAATTTCACTTTGGTTCAAACTATAAAATGTAATTCACTCTAAATCTAAAAAGCTAAAATATAAATTGTTGACTTTTGATGATTTTGTTTGGGAGAGAATCTTGAATCACATATGATAAATAAATGACAAGTATAGATAAATACAATAGAGCAAAGATAAAAGTAAATTATAGGTTTTCAGAGAGTCTAACAGTACTCAGGTACAGTTATTGATTAACCAAATGTAAACTAACACTGCATTTTCTATATATATATATATATATATATATATATATATATATATTTATATAAAAGAGTGAATTCATTTTATATAAAATACAATACTGTTTTTTTTTTTTTTTTATTAAAGTTACAAACATTATAATTTCTTCTGCCCAGATGTGTTATGCTCTATTGAAATGCTCACATAGTCAGGGGCCTTAAAGGGATAGTTCACCCCAAAAATGAAAATTCCCACACTATTTATTATCCCTCAAGTGGTTTTGTGAGAAGATATTTTGAGGGAACAAAAATATTATGGAAGTCAATGGTTACAGGTTTCCAGCATTCTTCAAAATAACTTATTTTCTGTTATAAACATTTGAAACAAGTCAAAAGTAAGTAAATAGTGAGTGGATTTTTATTTTTGGGTGAACTATCCCTTTAAACAGTCCCTCCAGGATTTTGCGGGACTTTTTTCTGACTTTTGCGGCCTAAAATGACGATTGAATGATTTTGCTGCCGCTTTTCTTAAAATTTACGGCAATATTTGCGGCATTATTTTGCATTAATTTGCTGTAAAAAATATACCACAGACAAGTCTTTATTATATATATATTTTTATTACTCCTAGACCCAGACATTGGGTTCTGTAACTAATAAAATAACGCTTAATTTCAATAATTCATATGTAACCAAATAACAATTAAACTCATTAACATATTGATAATGAAACAATAAAAAATTATAAAGTACATTTAAAGTGCCCACAAGTTTCTTTTACAATAATCTTTCTTTTTTATAGCTTGTAGCTATTTGTCAACTTTAGAGCATGCCAACAATGCATGAACATAGTGCAACATCATGCATGAATATCATGCCCTGCACACAAACACATACACTGCTTTCTGCTCTGTGAAAGAGGCGTGACACCATGCTTGTGTTATGTGGTGTGCCCGTAACAAGTCTTTATTTAGCTAATTTCATTCATTCATTCATTTTCTTTTCGGCTTAGTCCCTTTATTAATCAGCAGAATAAACATCAGAATGAACCGCCAACTTATCCAGCATATGTTTTACGCAGCGGATAGATCAGCAGTTTCTGAAATACTCAGACCAGCCCGTCTGGCACCAACAACCATGCCACGTTCAAAGTCACTTAAATCACCTTTCTTCCCCATTCTGATGCTCGGTTTGAACTGCAGCAGATTGTCTTGACCATGTCTACATGCCTAAATGCATTGAGTTGCTGCCATGTGATTGGCTGATTAGAAATTTGCGTTAACGAGCAGTTGGACAGGTGTACCTAATAAAGTGGCCGGTGAGTGTATACTGCCACCTACGATATTGATGTGTGTAAAATCATGGCTTAGCGAGGGTTGTTTGCGTCCACATGGCCTGTGTTTTGGGTGAATCAGTGTCATGATGACATCATAGAAAGCGTATAGACCCCGAATTTGCAGGAAATCCGCAGCATTTCAGAAAAAATCCCAACTAAACATTGCAATCCTATGACTTTTGCCGATGCCCACAATGCGATATCGATGTTGAAACGATATATTGTCCAGCCCTAATCTGGAGCTGGTTTTAGGAAGAAATACTTCAGAGTTTTAATAACACACTCACTTAGTACAACACCACCACACACTAATAAGGTTTTTTGCGGTGGGCAGGGACTCTAAATGAGTAGCAATACTCCAGACACCGGCCAATCTTCTCCTCGGTTAAGTTAGAGCCTGTTGTCGGCCTTGTTTTAATTTACAAGCTGTGTAGTGACATTCATTTTCTCCTCTCTTCACTTCCTGCCCATCAGCTAAGAGGGCCAGCGGTTCACTAGCGTCGTTTGTGGAAAAGGCAATTAAACAGTCCGAATAACTGCGGCAACTTGGGCGGAGAGCGAATAGGAGCCAAACCTTCCTGTTAATTGCTTACTCAATAACTCTGTAGGATGAATAAATTGATCAAATTGTGTCCCAAGAGGTGTTGAGGGGAAGAAGAAAAAACACCTCCCAAAAAAAAGCTAAAAACGTATTATTGCAGTCCGTTGTTTGTATGTAGAGTTTTATTTCAGTGGTAACAACCAAGTCATTTAGATTTTCATTATAT